>JAJGRW010000404.1:38943-448537 GCA_025461045.1 Carex parvula | reverse complement strand
TTGGGCGATTACTCTTAGTGAGTACATCGAGAAGCCTGCAGTATTAATTGGAGAGCGGAGACCATATGACATGAGTAGGCATCATATGTACATGCATTGGTTCAACGCGCGTGGTATGAGATCAGTGTATCTATCAGATAACAATCCGGAAACTCTACGACGTCAGGCTCCCACGGACAGGAGATGTTGCAACACTGGCATACGTTCCTTATGGTCATAGGCATTCTCGTGTGGTTCGTACATTATTTTTTTTTTCAATCAAACTAGATTTTTCAATATTAATGTGCAATATGTCACAGTTCGAAATGTATTATGCAGATTTCTCGAGAGATACAATTCACTATGCAGGCAATAGACATGGTGAAGACCCCGGGACAAATGGCATATGGCAAGATGATGCTCGAGAATGCTCGTGACATTATGGAGGATATTGATCAGATCCACATCTTCCGAGGCATACTCGACAGTGCTGGGATCCCTACGGACTTGGACATGATCAATTTGGATGATGATATCCCTGATCAGCATTATCGTCGCCCTACAACTTCAGAGCCTCCCCGACGTGGGACAACTTCATGAGCGCACAGGGCATGGATCTATATCTCAGTTCATGCTCGATGAACTAACGGGAGACTTTAGTATGATGGGACCATCCACTGCAGATCCGAGAAATCTTACAGCAGATTATGGTCCATCCACTTCAGGTCCACCTCTTGGAGTCCGTACAAGGCAGCCTACTCAGCCATACACTCCCGGGACTGACGCCCTTCGACCACCGCGTACGCGCCGACGAAGGCGTTAACATGTTTCGACTGAGTAAGTGCCTCTGTTAAGCATGATACAATAAAAATGTCAACATAAATTTCTTAGAATACAATAAAAAGTCAAAGATAAATTCTTAGAATACAATAAAAATGTCAACATAAATTCTTAGAATACAATAAATTCTTAGAATACAACATAAATTCTTAGAATACAACATAAATTCTTAGAATACGATAAAAATGACATGCATATAAAATGTCAACATAAATTCTTAGAATACAATAAAAATGTCTAAATAAGATACATTAATGCATGTCATAACATGATAAAATATAATTTGTAAACTTAGAAATCCCTAAATCCTACGAGTTTATCGAGTCGATGCACCTGTTACAAAATGAGTACAACTTAGTTCAATAAAATGGCAAACGAATTGTATTTTGAATTTTTAAATTGTTATACCTGAATGTCTTGCTGTAGTTGACTCTTGATTATGTTGTCGAGCATTCCGCCTCGTGGCAGGGGCCTCCATTTTGTCCATAGTCATTATTCTTCGCTTGTGTTTTCTCCTACCCTTATTTATTTTTTCCTTATCCGGATCTGGCCTTATAGGGGCCATCAACCAATGGCCAATTCCGTTTATTTCCAAATCCATTGAAACGACCAGACCAAGTGTTTATATAATTTTGTAAGCTGTAATATGGGCTAACATAGTCGTTAGGATTTAGCCTCCTAAAGAAACAAACTGCCAGAACATGGTTACATGGGATTCCTGTTAATTGAGGTCTCCGACACACACATATAGGCATTCCTTCTGCAGGGAAGGTAACATCGTACTTCACTTCGCCCCGAACACCCTTCAATTAAGAAATCATATTTACATCAAATGTATTACGTGAAAGTAAATAATTAGATTTATCGAATTATTGACTTACTGTCTCGAGAATTCCATCTTTATCAATAACCTCATAGCTGTTATGGCCATAATACATCGGTCTTACATCATGTTTCCTTGCTTTCTCATTACGACGATGTAAAAGCAGTGTAATGTTCATTGAAAAATCCAATCCCGTTGCCTCCCATCCAATCGCGGCCTCCCGCCTATTTACAAACCAGTCGACGCACTTATAAAAGGTCTTCTCAACAATTGCACACACAGGTAGTTGCCTGGCAATCCTAAATACACTGTTTAGTACCTCAGAGCCATTACTTGTCATTATACCCCATCGATTGAGGAATCCATCATGCACTTGTGCCCACTTATGCAGAGCCAAAGGCTCTGCATCAGAGTTGCGGAGCCGTTTACCAAATTTCATAATGTAGTCATATACGTCTGCATCTCTTTGCCTAATTCTTTCCATCCCCTCTTCAAATCTCCAGATTTTTTTCTTCGCAACATATTTCTTGAATACATTTCTGATCCACTTTTGAGGGTATTTTTTCCAAATATTTTCACAAATATGCTGTGAACACAGTCGGTGGACAGCTTCACCGTTTTCCTCACACCATCCCAGATTAGGAGCCTCAAACACCCCTCGTATACCAAGGCTGGTCCGAGATAACGCATATTCTTCCTGGCCCACAACATTGATACGCAACCAATTCATAAACCAACCCCAATTTTCTATAGACTCTTTTTCACAAATTGCAAATGCAAGTGGCAAGAGTTGTTGCTCTGCATCGTAAGCACAAGCCATAAAAAGTTTACCCTTGTATCTTCCGGATAAGAACCCGGCATCAACACTGATACGGGTCGAAGATGAGGCCATGCTTCAATGCATGGCCCATATGCCCATGCAACCCGGTTGAAAATATTGGTATTAAACGTGTCTGATGGTTCATGTTCTAGTAGGTACTGTGTACCTGGATTAGATGCTTTGATGGCACCCAACAACGATGGCAGCATCTCGTAAGACTTCTCCCAGCTCCCAAACAAGTCGGCAATTGCAAGTTCCCTACCTCTCCACAACTTGTTATACGAGGGCACTACTGACCCAAATTTAACTTTAACCATATGCTTGACCACTTTAATGCTTAACTCCAGATCATCTTTCAAAGCCGGTTTAATAATATCGGCAATTACTCTGGCAGTCATTTGATGACTATCCAACCTTTCAGCACTTCCAAAACATGTGTGGATAAACGGGTTGGTGGAAATTGTCCATGCACCTGTTGGTACTACAATTGCATACAATTTCCATTGGCATTTAGAAGATTTACATTTAACTCTATACTTAGTTTTGCTGCTGTTTAGCACTTCCAACTCTGTGTTTCGGGGTAGGTGAAAATCAGCAAGTTCTGATTTTAGTTTGGCTTTGGATTCAAACATTTGACCTTCAGCAAATTTTTCATCTAACTGGGGGGGTTCGCAAAAAATGCACGATCCTTGTATGGCATTGGCAATTCATCGTTGAATGATGAACATGGATGCTTAGGTCCTCGATTGAGGAATGGATCGACTCGTGCCAATCCTTCAATATTTCTCGGCGTTCATTTCAGCCTCATATTCGTCCATATCTGCGTCCCATGCTTCAGCCGAATCGTCATCATCAAAAGAACTTGTATCAGATTCTGTGTCTTATCTGATTGCTCACAAGGGTCATCACCAGCCTGAACCGGAGGTGTGTAGGTGGGTACAGGTACACTGCCCGAGTCAGGATGAAAGCCGGTCTGAACCGACGGTGTGTTACTACCTCCAGGCAAACTATCTGGACACGGATCATAACTGATTTGGTTTCTACCCTGGTGTGCCTCAGCTACCAATTCTATAACCTTAAATCCAGCCACTTGAGCTGCAGTTTGTTTAATGACATCCCAAGTTTCCCCTCATTTTCTATCCGAAATAGTGAGAAATGGTACGATCCGGGTTGTGCTGTGTTCATACGTACCCTGATTGTCAATTTGACTCGACTTGGAAGCAATTCAAGTCCAACGTATATTGCCGTCTTATAATAGTAAAACTGGTAGAATCAGATACGGTAAAGGTAAATGCAGCCCCTATGTCATAACCAACACCTGTTGAAGTGCTTTGGAGGTTACCACCATAATACACATTGATCAATAGCAGGACATTTTGCTGAACAAAATTCAAACACCAAATTAACTCCAAATATTTTTCAATTTTACAACACTAAATATAAACAGATGAGTAAAAAAAACTCACAATAATAATCAGAAATGATGCTGAGTACAATGGTGGTGGCGATCTGTTCATATGGCAACTCCTCTAAGAATTTGAGAAAAACGAAATAATGAAAGAAAGAAGAAAGAAGAGAGAAGAATGGAGGCTGGGAAGAGAAGAAGAGAGGGGAAAATAGTGCGGCTGCTTTTTTTAACCCTAAACCTGCCTACACCGATCCACAGGACCGGTGGAGGCATTTTTGAAGCTCCACCGATTCACAGGATCGGTGCAGGGTTATTTCGTGTAGCCTTCCGTATAGGATGCTGTGGCCGGTGCAAAACAGGCTCCACCGGTCCTAGGGACCGGTTGTAGATTTGGTTTTTTTTGCTCCAACGATTCTAGAGATCGGTGGAGGCTAGATTTCGAAAATCTTCAGTCAGAGGCTTGTTCCGTATTAATTTAATTTAGCGTAATTCTATTTAAAAAAACAAAATCGGAATTAGAGTATAAGGAGGGTTGGGGAACTTGCTTTATCCGTCGTGGCAGCACTTTTACACATGGCAAACATATCGTAAATGGGGCCCGTGGCACATTGTTGTACAATTTCTATTGGCTAGAGCCAGATATTTTTCGAATGCCGTTTAAAAATATAGATATTTTTTGCGGCACAAAAAATCTATCCCATCCAGCATGACGTGGCAGATGAGCATCGAATTATTGCCGAAATTTTTATTAATAAAAAATAAATAAAAATATATCGACAACAGGGACAGGAAAGGGATTCCGAAAAATTCGACATATAAGAAAATGTGATTGTACGTAATGTTCAGAAGACGTTATAAATCAAACGGAGTCCGGCTACTATAACACTAGTGTCATTGAAAACTAAATAACACCATATCTTAAACCATTGGATCTACTTTAATATTCGTGCAAGACACTAGTGTCATTCCAGCCCTAGCTTGTACACGAATATTAAAGTAGATCCAATAGTTTAAGATGTGGTGTTATTTAGTTTGGAATGACACTAGTGTTATAGTAGCCGACTCATCAAACGTTTAAATTAGCGAAATTACATTAACTATTAATTACTGAATTACGAACTCTACACGTTTTGGTATACCACATTCAGACATTTTGAAAAATAAAAAATTTATGTGAACGTTGGTTTGTACAACGTTTAGACATTTTGAGTCTCTTTTAGACTCTGTTCAGGAATTAATAAAAATATATTTATTAAAATTGGATTGCATTATGCCTTTGTGCTAAGTTCAAAGCATTGTTGTTGGGTCTACCAATTATGTTTACCTGTCAGAGTTAAGTCGATCTATCAATTAAAAGTACTGGAACTGTTAAATGTCACTTGTTTCTTTTGACACGGTACAGAGAAATTAGGACGTTGTACAAACTAAGGTTTAGATAAAAAAAAAAATTCAAAATGTTTGGACGTGGTAGATCAAAATGTTCAGTCTGCAGTTTCGTTAATTAGTGATAACTTAATTTACTAATCTGGACGTTTTGATCTATAACGTCCTTTGGACGTTACAAACAATCACGTTTTTTTCTACATATCGAATTTCTCCAAATTCCTTCTCCATTATCGATATTTTTTTTTTCTATTAATAAAAATTTCGAAAATTATTGGGCTGGCGAGCTTCTGTTATTGAATGATGATGTCTGAGCGCGGATCTCAATGCAAATTGAACGGCGGTATGGGCCCGGATGTCACTGCTGAGGAATAAATTCTAAATACCCCTATGATTCGGATATTCCCATTCAGGGTCTCATCGTATAATCCGAAGTTTTTGCTAGAGTTTTGAAATTACCCGGTCCACCGGACTGTGAAACCCACGGGACCGGACCAAAAGATAGGTACGATTTCGTCCAGATAGGTCACGGGACGGGTCTAGCATGGGTTTGGATTGGTTTTCTCCACTAGAACTGTGCCTACCCGGCCGGTTTAAAACCCGTGGACCGTTTTAGTCAGGACCATCCTAAATCCACCCCGGACCGTACTAATTCGGACTAACCCGGATCAAACCCGGACTAATCCGGACCAAAACCACCCCAAACCCGATTATTTTTTAAAATAATTCGTATTTTTCTAAAACAATTTTAAAAAAAAAAAAATTCGGCCGGACCAATCCGTGGACTGTCGGAGTTTGGACCGGACCGCTCCGTTTTCAAATCACTATTTTTGCACATCTGGGTCAATATATATTTTTAAATGAGATGAGGTCACTTGAGAAAAGTAAAAGAATTTATAGGAACAAATATTCAAACGAAAATGCAAGCTTTCAATGATATTGCTTATTTTTTTTAATCAATACACGATACTTAGCTTATAAGCTGTATTATTGTTTTCATAAAGCATTTGTATAATTAGATTGGCGGAGAATTTTACATCAATACTTAAGTATTTTTATAAACTTCAGATGCTAACTTTGTTATTTGATGCTAACTGTCTTATTCAGATGCTAACTTTCTTTTATAAAGCATTTGATTTGATTTTTTTTTTTTTTTTTTAAGATGATTATTGTAAATGTTGTAAAAATTAATGTCATCTGTGAAGAACGGTTATGTTCCTTTGTTTCGTTTGGTAAACAAGATATTTGGATCGCAATAAATCTAGGACTTTGGCAAATCATAGCATATCAATATTCTACGGGCCTTATTATTTTCTAGAAATAATTGAATAGATCGTATTGTCTTGAAATTTTTTGCCGAAGGTCTGAGATTACTCGCGAAGGCACTCATTTTGTTATTATTCCAAAAGTTGCAATGATCGTTATGAACTATAAATCTATAATATTCAAAATTTCATAATATCTCAACATCCCATGATACCTAGCACGGAACTTATCATAATAAAAAATATTATATATATTTATTTGATTCGAATATGATATGCATTCAATGGAATTTTGCAACATTTTGTAGTTTTGAATTTTTATTTGATATTGTATTGAACTTTTAATAATATACTAATAATAATAATAATAATAATAATAATAATAATAATACCAATTAGAAGATCCTCGGAGAAAGACTTCAGCAAAAATCAAAATAATATCTCATAAATAAAAAACAAAACGAAGAAAAATAAAAAAGATAAAAAATAATTATCTAATAAATATTGGACTTCCCACGCGCTATTTCTATCTCGCACAAATTGCTTTGAAAGAAAGATGTCACTGGTGAAAGTCAAGGCCAAAGCATAGTCGAAGTTTTTCCGGAAATGAATGTTGAACTGACACAGCAGAAACTAATGTTGAAGAGTAGAGAACGAGTCATAAAGTGAAATAATACATAGTTGGAATTTGGATCTTTCTTTGTGGGACGCATCCTCAGAATTCATATCATCTGAGGTACCTCACCGTTTGTGTTTGAATTTGATCCGTTTGTTACATATTAGAACGAATTTTGAAGGAGCTAGTTCGTGTATTATACAGGCTTGGACCGAATTGATCTAAATTTTCATGGGACGGTCCGGATTCAACTCAAACAATGAGGGAGTGCCCTCGTCCCAAAATGCAATAGAGGTTGCAAACAAATCGGATAGTGGTAAAATCATATCTGTATCCGCTTTTACTTAATGAAATAGCTTTGAAGCAATGAAATTCTACCAAAGGCACGCCCCGCCCCTTCTGTTCAAGTAGATTTTTAGATACATATCGAATGTTAGACAAATACGGATAAGGATCAGATATCCGTAGATATATACATATATTTTTTTTCATAATATATATTAAATTATATGACATATATCTACTATTCATATACGAATAATTCAAAATTCAAAATCATATCCGTATTCGTATCCGCACGGATATTCGGATATGAGAGGGTAGACCGGTAGAGAGAGAGAGAGAGAGGATGGATTAAGCAACTAATTCTAATCACATGGCATTCACCTTGCTGCTAAAGAACACCCATACTGGTAAACACTTTGGCATCTCCTGACAACCAATTCCAAATTTTTAGTATTTTTGAAACAGTTAAATTCCAACAAAATTTTGACTAAAATAAAAAATTGTGCGTTATTTAATGACAGAGAAAAACAAATTTAGTGATAGAAGCTATATCTAAAGTGCATTTATAGATTGTTAAGGATATCAATGACAGTATTAATCAATGAGTGCCATAATATGAGTTTAACAATCACAAAAATGAGGAGGGTTCAAATGCCTTTATTTCTTGCGTCTCCATCGTGCCTCTATTTTTAAAAACTTTAATAGCTCAAAATTTAAAACATAAACGTCAAAATTAGATGTGATATACATCATTTTATCTATACACGTGTAAAAAATTATGATATTTCAACTATGTTGTGTTTGTCATCAAGAGCTTATAAAAATGTACTGATGTGGATAAAATCTAGACGTTCATTTTTCAACTTATTGATTCCCCTAAAAATAAAATTGAAATGTAATAATTTTTTAATGAGCACGTAGTGAAAATTATATAGATTACATCTAACGGTTTTATTTTGACGTTTATGTTTTAAATTTTGAGCTATTAAAGTTTTTAAAAATAGAAGCATGATGGAGACACAAAAAATGAAGTCATTTGAACCCTCCACAAAAGTACTCAACTTAATTATTACTAACAGCATTGATTCATGCTAATTCAAATAGGCTGGATAAAACATAGTGCATATTTATATTGCTCAACTGTAGGTAGTTAATTAGCCATGTTTATACAGTAGTAAGAGAATTAGTTTGATTTGTAGATCTTGTATATATATGCACCTGGTACAAAAATTTAAAGAGCTGCCTAATCAAAGTTAACTAGTTAAGTATAGGAGCATACGCAAAATAGAACTGACAGACTTTATAACTAACACAATGCTACCCGGAATAGCTCTAAATTTTTAACTCCATGCTACCTTTTTTTTTTTATTTACAAATCTATAATGCACAAGCAGATTTAATAAGAACATACTGCACACCTGCTGTTTAACTGCATAGTGCATAGAAGTACTGGTTTTAAACCAAAGACAAGGATATATTGAGTTATTGACGACTCTGTTTATAGTCTGTGTTATATTTTCAATCATTTCTTGGTATAATTAAGCTCCATGACAAAACATTACGGTATATAATTGGTGCAATTAGTAGTTGCAAACATGCAATTTTGGCCTGCATTGAGGAAGAGGAAAATGATGATATGGATAAAAGATCTTCTTGGAAATAGCTGAGCTTTTAAGTTTTCTGTTTTCTAGAAGGATGTTTGATTTGATGGATGTACCAGACGTATAGCATCATTGGCGGATCCACCAAGGCTCAGGGGTAGGCACTTGTGTACCTCTAGATTTGAAAAAATATTTTGATCCAGTGTAAATTTTCAAGTGTGCATACCTATGATCCGAAACTGTGTCCAATCCTGACTCAGAAAATAATAAAATAGAATCCCGTCGCCCATTAAAAAGTAATTGGCCCAATGCAAAATAGAAGCTCGTGCCCGTCCTCTGCTTCGCTTCGACAAAATACAAAAAATTAGTTGATCCCTAGTTCGCTACGCAGAGTCAACGGGAAATAAAAAAAAAAAACTTTGTGCGGTGCGGTTGGCTCGCGTGAGGAAAAAAAAGACTTGGAACTTTAGAATTAAGCCCTAAAGTCAGAGAGCAATTGGCTCGATTCAGAAGAAAAAAAATGACTTTGTAACGCCTGGAGAAAAAAAAAAGTCAGAGAGCAAAAAACTTAACCCTTTGTCCCTTCCTTTTGCTCTTCGCTTGAGTTCAGAGAGCAAAAACAAAAGAAAAAATCTAGTTGATGGCCACTCATGCTTGGAATTTGAACATTCTCTCTGCCCTCACCAAAAACAAAAGCTACTGATGAGCCATGAATTGAAGAATTTTCACCTTGTACCTTATTTTTTTTGCCTCATATTTATGAATTTAGCTTTACAAATTAGATTACAATCCACCTGTTGATAAAAAAATTGATATTGGTTTGCCTACAACTGGAGTTTTTGAGTTTTATTTATGATACTAGTTTGTTGGTAAAAAACTGATATTGACGTGTGCTAGTTCTATGGCTATTATACCATACGAAGTTAGAAATAAAATTTATAGAAAGAATAATTTTGTTATTTAATATATACTGCTCATTAAAAAAATCTAAGAATAACTTGAAGGAGTTATTAACTGGGGTCCCATTTTACCAGTATTGAACTGATTTTTTTTTATATAAGCTTATTGATATTTGTTATAATACAGATAATTCAAGTACAACTTTCAAAGGGAGGTCATCAACTCTTCCTCTAAATATTATTTTTTTTATTTAGTATCCGATTAGTTAATGAGTTTGAATCCAATTAGTGCCCTATCCTAATAGAAATTCTGGATCCGCCCTGTATAGCATAGTACATGGTTAGATTTAATATGGTTTGTTTTTTAGAAGTTCAGAAAGTTCTAGAGACATCAGACATGTTTAGAGTAGTTTACTTTTAATAGGTTTTTTTCCCTTTTTGAAGTACTTTTAGCTGAAAACTGATGATGTATGTTGTTAACTTTGGAAAAGAAATGAAAGCAGACAACTCTACTTGGGTGGCTATTTTTGA
Source organism: Carex parvula (assembly GCA_025461045.1). Taxonomy (NCBI): domain Eukaryota; kingdom Viridiplantae; phylum Streptophyta; class Magnoliopsida; order Poales; family Cyperaceae; genus Carex; species Carex parvula. Next base: position 438,087 of record JAJGRW010000404.1, on the reverse strand, counting down.
AATAAAAGATAGCCACTGCAATTAGGGGTGTCAATGATACCTTTTTAACCGTTTATTTTATCCGTACCGTATTCGATCATAAGGCGGATATGAGTAAGGTTTTTTTTTCGTTAACTTATCGGTATGGGTATGGGTAAGGATCTTTTTCGTTAGCTAAACGAGTATGGGTATGGGTAAAGACTATTTCGTACCCGTTACCCTATAGGGTAATTATATAAAATAATATTATATGGTAATGTTTGAGCAATAATTAGTGATAGTAAAATTTATTTTTGTGATATTTCATATAATAATATTTTTGTAATAATTAATGATGTACAATTTAATGTATGTTTTTTGCTATTAGAAAATTGTTAAACATATTACTTTTATTTGCATGTTTGTTATTTTGTTAAATAATTGAATTTGTTCGAATAGATATTTGTGTTTTTAAATTCTCTTGTTTTATAAAAAAAACAATTTAGTTGAAATTGATTGTACATTTGTTTTTTTTTATTAGTAATATGATTGCATATGTGTGAAATGATGAGTTTTGATATTCTATATGTAAAACATAATAAAATTAATTATTATATTATTATTATTCGTTATCCACCCGCTACCGTTTCGTTACTCGATAATTTTAACAGGTATGGGTAGAGTAGAGTAAGGTCAATTCTTAATAGGTAAGGATAAGATATGAATAAGGTCAAAATTTAGTGGATATGGGTATGAAAATGCTTCCACCCTACCCGTATCGTACACCCATTGACACCCCTAACTGCAATTACCGATTTAGTCAAAGCAATGCAATTTTAGAGTTGAATTATATTGGAAGTTAACAAGTGTGATATATAATTATGTCTTTATTCTACATATGGCCCAATTAAGTTACAAGTATCAAGTACAGAATGCTCCACTAATTTTCAAACCTTTGAAATTTGCGAAGAACATCAACAATAATAATTAAATCAAAATTGGGACAAACATTTTACTATCAAGTTCACTAGAGAACATTTATTTATTAGAACTCAAATCAAGAACCCTGGTACTAGCGCTAGAGAAGACAAATTTACCTACGGAATTTGTCAGTAAAGATGTGTTAAATTGACGGAACTATTATGTGAACTTCCAGAGTATATCATTTCTTCAGCTCCTCCCCCAAAGACTTCACACAATTTTGGAAGTAATTTCCGAACAATTCAAAAAATTTGAAAATATTCGTACTTCTTATTTTCTTAAATACCAACACTTTGACATATTATTTACATTATAAAAAAGGCGAAATAATCACAAATTATATCCATAATATACCAAATCATGTTTTGGATCTTCCCAAATCAATTCCGGCTTCTGAATTTGTACTATAACTGATAGCACAAGAATCTGCTTAATAAATAGCACTGTAAGTGTCAAAAAAGGAAACACAACAACAAATCCCACCTAGGTGCACCGGTCATGTCCCCCCTGGTGCACGAATCATGGGTGGAGCCAAGTAGGTAAATACAAACAACACAAATTTTAAAGCCCATCTATTCTACTCTTTTAAAAACCCCAAAACAACTAAAAACGAAACCCTACATACAACACTCAAGTTGAACAAGCCAGTCTCCCAAATCGAGCTCTTATAGTTTATTACCATCGTACCATAACCCATCCAAAATCAAATTAAGCAAGATCCATAGATACATTATTTTCTCATCTAGCTGTTTGTGGTTGTTGTTGTTGTTGTTGTTGTTGGGGTTGGCATGCTGCCTGTAACGCTCGACTTGGCAACATATATTTGCTTCATTCTTCCAGTACCTGTACCAAAACTCTTGTCCTGACCAGAACCCTGCTTCCTCCCATGGTTGTATCCACCCCTTCGGTGCCATTCATTCTTCCCTCTTCTATCAATCACTGTCGCATGCTGCCCCTTAACCGTGGCAGCTGTGTTACCAACAGCAGTACTTTTCTCACTTAAACTAACCACGGCAGTTGTAGGTGTCTGTTTCACAGAGCTACCCTCATCATGACTTAGTCGAGAAGGTAATATAGGCTGAGCACTAACAGTACTAGTGGCCGATACAGAACGTTCCACCAGACTGAGTTCATCAGGGAATTGTGGGGCCCGGAGGTTATCAGAATGTACAATGGCTGGGGTTTCATGGAAGTGGGACCCATTGTTGGCAGGTTGATTTTGGCGGTTGTGCCCCAATTGGAGATCCATTTGGTGTTGCTGAAGTGGTGGCACTGAGTGTGGTCCAGAGTGCAGGGGAGGCGGTCCTGGTGGCATGTGAGGCCAGCATCCTTGCATTGGCATGTCCCCTGTTGGCTGCATCAACATATGATTTACATTTACAGTCGAATAATATTTTAACGGAATATTTTTATTTAATCGGAAAAAAAAAATGTTTACACAACAACAGTTTAATTTTGGCAGGCAGATTTTTCCCTGTTTCTTTGATCAAGTGTGATCTACCAACCTGAAAGTGAGAAATATCGAACATAGGCAGCTGCATGAGAGGTGAGGTGGGCCTTAAATGCTGGATCTGACCCTGTCCAGGGACCGGCATGCCCTGAGAGACACCAGCCCCTGGCCCCAAGTTCTGGCAGTTGACATCACCCTGTCCAACAGGAGCAACTGAATGGGTGTGGGGCAACTGCTTCCATTCCGGATGCTTATCTGTTGGAATGTATGCAGCAGGTCCCACAAAACTCAGCCCAACCTGACCAAACTGCCCAACTGGCGTGAAGTGGTTGTATACCACCATGTGTGGTGGGGCCTGAATCCCTCCTGGGCCAATGAACGGACCACCATACCCAGCAGGAGGACCGTAGTACGAGTCAGCACCTGATGGGTGGGGCCCAGACCAGGTTCCCAGCTGTCCCCCTGCAGCAGTCCTCTGTGCATGGTTCTGTGCAGCAGACTCATCATGGGGCCCAAAGGCAAAGATATGATGGGACCCGCCAAGCATCGGGTTCATCTCAAAACAAGAGAAGTGGGATGGTTGTGCACCGGGAAATTGAGAGACCATTGGGTTTGGACCGGCAGATTGAGGACTAGGTAACGGGGGCCACATGGTGAGAGATGGAGTATCAACGGAGAGGTCGGCTGGGAGGGCCACTGTTAAAGAGGAGGATTCTTCAGTTGCTGTTGATTGACTGGGTGCATCCCGGCCAGTTGTCTCACCTATCAAAATGTTTTAGACTTGTTAGCAAAGCTTAGTTGTCCAGTAATATGCTTCTGATTAATTAAAATGAACATCAAAGCATCACAGATGCACCAAAAAAAAGGTGGACAAAAAAGCCACTATCTGATTCTTTCATTTCGGCATGCCTTTATCCTGAAGAGACTGAAACAAGAAAAACCATTTATGATTCCACTTGGTGCAAGTGCAAGATAAAATACTACCTGTCACCAAGTGTGAACATACACCAAGCCTATTTAACAGTTAATAATGTTGATGTTTTCTTCTTTATTTTTTATCTTTTTTAGACCAAATGGTCTAGGCAAAATTAGAGAAAAGGGAAAAAAGCTAAAAATTCAGCTAGGATACATGGTAGAGGGCTGGATCCACCAATACATGCTTAGAAATAAAACGTATCATCATCAGCCATGGTAACCCCAGAGCTTAAGAATCCTGACCTGGAGTCAACCCAGGGGTATCAGCACTGCAAACATTCTTCTGCTCTGCAGGCATAGTAGCATCGACAACTGTGCCAACGGTCACCTCATCATTGCTAATGGCTGCAACTGCAACGGCCGAAGCAGCAGCTTCAGCTTCATCCTCAGCCTCTTCTTCCAAACTCACAACCACGGGCTCTTCTGATGTTGCCTTTCCTTTGTCATACAAATGCATTGGTGGCAACTCTGTCTTACTTGGTGGGGCAGGCCTGGACGAACCCGGAGCACCTAGCCCATTGGGTGCTGCTGGTCGGCTGACTGGAATTATCGGAGATGAAGTCACCCCTCCTAGGTTTTTTCAAATAACAAAAATTATAACATACAACCAAATAAGCAGAAGCAACGAGTCGAACACAATGTCAAGTAAGAAGCTGACACCATATACTAATTTAAAAATAGAACAGACAAAAAGAAGTTGCAGTAGCTCAACATCAGGTATGGCAACCAATATAGATAAGGGATAACTAAAACAGTACAGTGGCCTCAGTATGAAACTATTCAAGGAGGTTAGGTGCTGCTGACATCTTCTACCCAAACAATCTAAAGGCTTACTGGTGTCAGATTCAAGTTTGCTTGTTCTGTGTGTTTTAAATGAAGTTCACAAAAGAATGGGACTTGTCAAGGTAACATAACATGAACTGATTTTACTAACCAAATTGAATTTTCTCTCCCGCGAGAAGGGAATTGATAGGGCTAGGTTTCTGCTGAGCTGAAATTATGGACTTGCTGGGCTCCAAAGAGAAGGTCATGGCGGCCGATTGCTGCTCAAACTGTACTGGCTTCATTGCTTCCTCCAGCTGTGATTGAGTCAAGGGCATAACCTGATATGGTTTAACGAACTTCAGCAAGAACAAGATTCTCCAGTTTCAATGCAAAAATATGATCTAGGGTTACTTTCTAATCATTCTCCCACTGTGGCTGAAATAAACCCATACTGGACCAAACCAACAGGAATAATGTGTGCAATCGTTCTGCTTTTAAATACACTTACATATTAATTCATCTAAATCAACAAGTATGACTATTCCAAAAGCAAAACACTTAGGGTGATTAGCTTTAATTGCGTAACATGAAACAGATAGACATACAAAAACTCAAACCTGCTGATTTGTATGTGAACTTTCCCAAGAACCTAAATCCAGAGACTTATCAGCCACAGTTGTTCCTTCGAATGATAGCCCTGTCCCAATCTTTGTAGGCTGGCTAGTCCTGGAAACGGTTTTAATTCAGACCACAAAGAAGGTTTGAGAAATTTGCAATAGCCCGTCGACAGTGCAATTAGTAGAAAGCCCTCTATTTACACAGTTTGACATTAAAAGGGTATCGGCTTAGCTTAACCTAGATTGGAACAATTCTGGTATGCAAAGAATACCTTTGTCATGTCAGGTATTCTGAAAATTTGATATAAAACTACAACTCTGATCTTCTAGCTTTTATTGCAAAAAAGAAAGAAAGATGTACATGTATAGGTCATTCCTCTATTAAAAAGATCCCTGATGTATTTTTATCAAGTCAATAGTGACATAAAGATTCATATAATGAGGACCACTGGAACAGGACCCAAAATTGCTGGGCTGATTTACTAGACTTAAGGGCAATTGTTACTTCACTAAAATGTTGGGCACAATAATAAATATTTGCTGTTACAAAGAAGAATCCTTTTGTTCAAATAGCGAAATGTGAAAACAGAGGAAAACTTAGGTGTGTTCGCACAAAGTACTTATTGAAAACTCCATATATATGTTAAAATGAGGTACAACACATACTTCAAGGAGCTTGAGGCAGCATCAGGTTCAGGAAGCTTCTGGGCTGGTATGCCCATTGGTGGTAGAGATTTCGACGTTGAACTCCCACTCAATTGAACAGAAGGCTGCACTTTTGAAAGGTTCCTCCCTGTGGATTCAATGACCCCTTTAGTTGTTCTGTAATAATTGGGCCCGACAGAACGAACTACTGGTCCAGGGTTCTGCTTGCGAGACACCTAACATGTACAGGAAGAACAAACAAATAATAATGGGAGGGAGAAAAACAAAGATGCTAGCTGGTAAGAGTATATACATGTTTGGAATTAAGTTTGGACTATAGTACTCTGGTCTTGTGTAAAAAGGACAGTCATTCGACATTCAGTTATCGCAAAATGCATGGGAGGAAAAGGAATACTAGATTTTTACCACAGCAGCATGGTACCATTACAATACCAGCCAGGTCCTGTAGCAGCTCAATCCAGTCTCAAATAGCATGAAATAATAAAGACATACCTTCTGCATTCTTAGTTTGGGCCTAATTTCTTTCTCCTTTTCTCGCTCCCTTTTTTCTCTTCTATCATTCAGCATCTGTTTCTTTGATCTCACTTCAATAAACCCATCAGCATCAGTTGGCACCTCAATTCCAGGCTGCTCAAAAACTCTAACAACTCCGCTTCCTAGGACATCATCCTTAGGTCGGGGGTTATCCTTTGCACCACTACCATTCTCCCCATTTCTCTCATAAGTCCTCTCTTGATTAGACAACTCACTAACTGGCTTCTCTCTCCTTTCACTGTTATCCCTAACCCTAAATTCAGCTCTTCTGACATTCCTGCGGGCCCGCCGATAACCACCTCTTAAGTCCTTACGGGAGATCTCCGAACCAGCAGGTGTAAATTGATTGGGCTCTCTAGGATTACTATTATAATTATTATTATTAGATCCATATCTCCTTCCTCGTGCACCATTCGACACAATAATAGGTCCTTCTGAGCCATTAGAACCCCTCATTGCATTACTGCTGGATTGTGACTGAACCTGGACTTCCTTGTTACCAGATGTAAGTGAGGTCCTTCCTTTCGGTTCCTCAGATTCTTTGCCTCGGCTATTTATTGTAGGTACATTTGACTGAGAAGCTTGTATTAAGTTCTTTTGGGATAAATTTACTGAAGTTCCTGGGTTTGTCTGCAAAGTTGCATTAGTGGAAGTTTGATTCTGATTCACCATATAAGGATTAGAGGGTCCAGCAGGGTGGACAAACGAGTGAATAGCTTGAGTAGGTACCGGGGTGATGCCTTGGGACACAACTGAAGATGCATACCGCAACTGACCAAACTGGAAAAGAGGAGCGGGTGAAGAGTGCATTTGAGGCATAGATGGCGACATCTGTGTATGCAAATGGATTGGCATTTGTATCGATCCAATTTGAATGGCTGGTATAGGAGTCGGTATAAGGGAAGGTCCAGAAAACAAACCAAATTGAAGATTAAGAGGCACCTCTGCCTGAGAAGACACAGCTTGGCTAGATGATGGAGGCATGATAGGTTTTACAGGGGGCACTATTGGAGTGGGCAATCCTGAGACTTTCACCAATTTATCCTGAGAAGGCATGAGTGGGGAACTGATCGATTTTATCGGTTGATCAAGAGACAAATTACGTACTGCCTTCTCTGTTTCCCCAAGGATTGTTCTTTCCTCCACGAGTACATTAATAGGATCCTTCACAGCAGCACTAGGGCCTGAGTGCATTTCAGACACCTTTTGGCTTTCAAACTCACTGTTGTTGCAGGGGATCTGCACCTGCACACCCTCGTCAAAACCAAGAATGATTTGCTCTGCCTCCCCAGCTACATCCCCGAAATCGTGCTGCAAGTCATGGTTTGCATCAGCCCCTTGAATCACTCCCACCACATCCCCTTCCTCTTCCTCCCCTTCATACTCAACTGGATGGTTCATCACATCAGCATTCTCCTCTGGGCCCCACTCTTCATCCTCTACATCGGTGATTGCATTTGACAAGTCTGATGCTCTGTCTATCTCGCCATTCTCGTTGTATGATTGTGGTGTCTCAGCGGAGGTTGGCGGTGCAGGCAAGTCTCCATTCACATCCATCTCATCATGTGAAACATGCGGAGGTGACACAGGGGGACTGGAAACAGAAAGTGAAGATTGTGAGCCGCACCTTGCACTATCCTTATCTTCTGATTGCACCATGTGGGTAGTTGTACTAGCAACAAGAGGCGCATCCCTTTCAACTAATGATGGTTCAGTTATGTGTGATTGAGAGGCCTCCTGATACGCATCCGCATAACTTGTCCCCATTGAATGCACATCATCCCTGCCAATTGTTGATGATGAGGAACTGGGACCTGTTTGCTCAGTAATTGGGCCCCTGTACATAGAGGTGACAGCAGGAGGCGGGAGCACACGTGGCTGGCGTGAGCCATACCGGTATCTCGTGAACGAAGAAAAGCTTCCGCTTGTATCATATTGTGCATGTGGACTCCCCGTGGAATTGCTAGGTGAAGCCCACCCTGCATCCCCAAACCGATCTCCTTCCAGATAATCGGATTCAAAATCCGGCTGAGGCCTGTTGAAACCAGGATTGTTCTCCCATCTCTGCATCCTCATGCTATCGTAGGGTTGTTGGTCTTTCCTACCGTAGCTCCTCCTGACAGGTCCTGGTCCGAAGACATCTCGCCGTGCTGGAGCAGCACCCATACCAGGACTTCGGTACGGATACTCCTGGTCTTGAAAAGTGTTACGAGTCCCAGTATATGGATGGCTCTCTCCTCTGTCCAATAAGGAAGAGTTATCGTTGCTGACAACATCCCTCGTATTAGACCACCTAGATGCAGTACCAGAACTGATGCTGGTATCAAAATACCTATTTATAGAGGAAGAATCTGAAGAGCCAGTGTCCAGACGCTCAGCTGGCCTATCTCCGTCCTCTCTATCACCAAAACTAGCACCAGCAACTGGCACATCTTTAGGCTCCAATTGAACAGTAGTGTTGTTGTTGTTTTCTCCATTTGCATGGGGCTCCGCTCGACGCCTTGCGATTCTCGCCTCTAATTCTAACAATTTCTGCCTTGCAGCCTCCTTCCTCCTCTCTTCTTCCAACATAATTCGCCTTCTCTCTTCCTCTCTAGCAACCCTCTGCTCCTCGGCCCGTCTGGCAGCCTCAAGCTTCTCCTGCTCAGCCAGCCATGTAGCCCTCCTCGCCTCTTCCTCTTCCCTTGCAAGCCTCTCTCGCTCCTCCCTCACTATCCTCTCTCGCTCCTCCTCCTCCCTTTGGGCCATCTCTAGAGCACGGGCACGCTCCTCCATGGCCCGTTGCCTCTCCATCTCTTGCATTCGCAGAATCTTGTCTAGCTCGGCCTCAAATGATTCCCTAACTGGATCATGAAATTCAGTTGGCCTTTGCATGTCTTTTTTCTTTTTCAGCACCTTTACGTTGACCTCTCCAATGTCATCAAGATCCTCCAAGTATGAAACTGGCTTGGCTGGGCCCAAGGTTGTGTGTTTCTCTCTCCTAAGATCTAATACATTACTAGCCCTAAGACCCTTACTACTGTTGAGGGGAGAAATATATGGCTTCGGACCAGAATTGTTCTGATATATATTTCCTCTGTGCCAACCAGTTGAATGTTCTTCAGCACCCATATGATTGTGTGTCTGAATCACTGTGTCCCGCTTCGAATGCCAATCCCGGTTTCCGCTGTACATGGACTGAGTGTTATTTCCTCTCCCAGCACTGTATGGCCTGGTGTCATTATTTCTGTCTGACTCATGGGCCCCGTATCGATCCCCTCTCTGATTCACTGCAGGCGATCTCCACATATTGTCCCGGTTATCTTTATTAACATAGGCAGAATATTTAGGATCACCTCTGTAAACCTCCTTTGATGCGCCTGCTTCCACACCACGGACACTGGTATCATGAACTGCTTCATGTTTTGCATTTCCACTGAGGTCTCTTTCAGGTAGACTGAGACCTATTTTACGTTCGTCTTCTTCCCAATCAGACTTATAGCCGACCCGCGGCAGACCTGATAAAGGCTCGTCTGCCTTCCTCTGTTTCTCCAAATCAGCACCTTCCCCTTTATCCGAAGATTTGCCTGGACCACTACGTGGAGGCCTCATTTGGGGCCGCATATCCATTACCACAGGAGACAGAGGCCTCCTCTCTGACCCTTCTTCACCAGTTACCTTCTTTTTTTCAATCCGATTTGAACCGTCTCGCTGTTTGGAAGGAGGCGTGTAGGTGGCAGCTCGTAGAGTCGGGAAATCTTCTCCCTTCAAGATAACAGCTTTCTCAATAACACCTTGCGATGTGGATGCGGGCAGACTGGGTCCCCCTGGCCGAGAACCAGTACCTGGATCAGGGACTGGAGAATCCTTAAGGGCAGCAGGCTTGGTCCATCCCATAGTGGAGGAACCAGGTCCGTGCCCCGGACCCTGTCGACCAGGAATCGAGCTCGAATTATTCGAGTCGAACCTCTCATGTTCCTTCCTAAGAGAAGGTAGATTCAAGGGGGGCGGTACAGAGAGCTTGGGCGCAGCTTTAGGTCGGGAGAGAACGACCATCCCTCCACCACCTGAGTTGCTGGCATGGCGACCGTATCGAGGGGCATGGGGCCCACCGGCGGTGGCGGTATTACCACCGCCGGTGGAGACGGAGGAGTTTCGGCCGTACGATCTGTTCAGGTTAACAGGTACGAACTTGGCTGGGTGAGCCATGGATCGTTAGAGGTGGGGAGGGCAGGAACCAAAACTGCATGTAGAGAGAGAGAAACCCTAGCTAGGGTTAGGGTTTCGTCAAGAGAGCCGGTGGATCGATTGGAGAAGAGAGAGGCAGGAAATGGAGAGAGAGAGGAGGAGGGGAGTGTGGGGCACGAGAGGAAGAGGAAACGCAAATCTAGAGACGACTTGAGTCGGGTTGATTGATCAGGAGTTCAGGACCGACTCGCTGCGCCCGTGTCCTCTGCAATGCTGATCTATTGACACCTTTTTGACTCCTTAATTACTTTCTGTACTTCCATCTATAGTAACAAATTAAAAGTTTGGGTTCGGTTCGGCGAGGTCAAAAATTCGTGATTCATGTATAATTCGGGAATAATTCGGTACCACAAGAAAGTAAACCAAAAAAAATATATATGTACTTATTTTAATTTTTTAAATTTTCAACTGTTTTATTAAAATTTTGAGGAAAAAAAAATATTTGAGAAGTGTGAAGAATTTGATATTTGTAATTCAAAAGTCAACTTATTATAAAAAAATATCAATTATTGATACTCACGCGGGGTCCACTTATACATTCAAAATTCAAAACTTTGCCTTAGTGAGATTAAGAGTTCAGAGTTCTGCGCGAGGCCACGTGGTGGGGTCCTCCAGCATTCAGTCAAGCACAGACCACAGAGCCACGGAGCAGAGTAAAAGAATCACGAGCAACAGCGACGAATTTTTCGAATAAAACACAAACGTTTTATTCGCGTTTTATTCGCGAATAAATCGGTAAAAGTTCGGTCAATTGTTTTATTACCGTTTTATTCGCTATTCGGTTCGGAAACCTCCAAAAAAACGTTTTATTCGCGTTTTATTCGCAAATAAAACGCGAATCATGTTACTATGCTTCCATCTTGTTTGGATGGAGAGTAAGAGGAATGGAGGGGAGCTGCTGAATAGAAGAAAATGGAATGAAAAAAAAGATTAATATATTTAAATATTTTTATGTTTGAATGATTAATGAGGAAAAATAAATTTAATTTTCTTTCTGTCTTATTTTTTATTTAGTTAATTAAAATTTAGAAGGTTAATGAGAAATTTATGAATGTTGTAGGTTTTTGATAAAAAAATTTGAATGAGAATTATATATGTGAGATATAGGATTGGATATTTGTGTTATTTTTTCTAAAAATATTTATAATAATTATTTTTTATATGTTACATCTTAAATCAGAAGAGAAATTAATTATAATAATTACAATTATTTAAGGTTAAATTTTTTTCATCTTGTACTTTTTGCTTCTCATATAATTTTGTCAACCAAACAACACGATTCGAGGAAAACTTTTATTTTCTTTATGTTCCTTCCCTTTACATCGAAACAAGATGTTCAGGGTATTGGACAATGATTCGATGAATACCAGATTAAATTTAGTTTGTCGTTCGGTCAAAATTATCTGATTCATATTAAAATTCAAGCATATTTGATACGTACGAATTTTAAAATTGTTATGCCAATCTTAACGCAAATTAGAACTTTACACTGGTCCAAATAAAAATAGATTTCAAGTACTTTCCCGTTTGATATTTCCACTTGTATTTATTTTTATTACTTACTCATTTTAATTTGAATAAAAATCATTACATGCGATATACATAATTTATATTTCTACAAATTTAACATTTTGACTATATTTTGAATGACATTATAGCTTGCAAACATATAACTTATGACATTGAATTTTTATATTATTGAATTTGATCAAAAAAAAATTAAAATGTCATAAATACATCTGTGTGTAGTAGGGGTGTAAACGGAGCGGATTTGGAGCAGATAATGCTAATACCAAATCCGTATCCGCCTTTCAATGAGCGGATACGGATACGGATACGGATAGTAAACGGATATCAAAATTTAAAACCATATCCGTATCCATATCCGCATCTTCTGTGGGTAATTGATAATTTCCATATCCGTATCCGCGATATCCGTATCCGTTTAAATCCGGATACGGATTATATGCGGATTCGGAGCGGATATCCGCCAGGATATCCATATCCGTTTACACCCCTAGACTGTGTAGCGAAGTAATATAAATTACATTATCGACTTTATTTTTTTACTTTTTTAGTATTTTGTTGCAAAAAATAATTAAAAATAGAGAGTTGAAATATACAGCCATTTTTAATCCTCCTAGAAAATTTATACAAGTCTAAATTCATCACATAATATGTATGAAAAAAGAGGAGGATTCCAATACCTCGTGTCTTTCATACCTCATCATATCTTATATTTTATATCTTTGTTTTCAAAGTCTAAATTGTTGATCCGAACTGCTCAACATGATATCCACACTAAAATATGCTTGGAGACCAAATTTTATTTTATTTTTTGAAATTTTTACTGTTTTATAAGATAGGTACAAATTCACTGTTTTTTTACTGTTCAAAAAATAGTGATTTTCTACCCATCTAAAAAAGTAGTAATTTTTTTTTTCAAAAATTATAAAATTTGGTCTCTAATCATATTTTAATATGGATATCACGCTAAGCGGTTCGGATCGACAATTGGACTTTGAAAACGAAGATATAAAATGTGAGGCATGATGTGGTATTGGTAGGGGTGCAAAGGGATCGGATACGGATCAGATAGTGGTAAAACCATATCTGTATCCGTTTTTATTTTTCGGATACGGATACGGATCGGATATTAAACGGATACGGATACAGATCGGATATTAAATGGATACGTATACGAATACAGAGATTATTCGAATACATAATTGGATGTTGTAACATAATTAACTTATTATTCACAAATTAATTTTCTAATTTGAAAATAAATATAACATTCCAGCTTTGAGCTGATTTCTCTTCTCTATTTGAAAAAATATCAACTACTGCACACAATTAAAAAAAGAAATACGATTCAGTGCTTTGATACAATTAAACAAAAGCGCACGCATCGCGGGGGTGAAGACGAAGTCCAGTATCAATCTTTTGAGTTTTGATGTTTTCGTCGGAATCGTTAATTTAGAAATTTTGGGAGAAATAAGGTTAGAGAAGTTGGAGGTGAGAAGGAAAAGGAATAAAATAATAAAATCTATAGCGGGTAGCGCACTAGCGCAAGGTAAATATTAGCGGATATGCATCCGCTGCTTTAAAAGCAAGGGAGCTGCTCGTCTCTTTCTCTCTGTATCTCTCTAAAAAAAAGAGAAGAGAGAGAGAGAGTCACGTGGGAGAGAGAAGAGGAGGAGAGAGATAGAGAGGCAAGCAGGGGAAGAGCAGGGGAAGGGAAGCAGCGGATCTTGTTCCAATATTAGTAGAGTGTGGATATAAAAAAAGTGTAAAACACGGATCCGTATCCGTATCCGTTTCCGAAATCAAAACTGTATTATCTGTCAAATTTATATCTATATTTGTTTCCGTAAATTATTTGTATCTGAATATCTGAATCTGTAAAATTTCAAATACGGATCCGAATCTGACAGATAATATCCCATCCGTTTACCTCTAGGTATTGGAACCCTCATGAAAAAAAATATCAAGTAATGATACGAATAAAGAAGTGCTCAATGACATTATTTTTAAATTGAAAGATAGCAAAATCAGTTAACATGAAAGTTGCACATTTGAGTCATTTGGCAACAAAAGATTAAGAGTGAAGGATTAAGAACTTAAGGAGCGCTAAGGAACTGATGTTCGGTTGTCTTAATATGTGGGTGAAAGCTAAGAAGCTAAAAGAAGAGGTAGAGGTGCCTTAAAGTCCGGGCAAAAGGAGACTCAAAAGAATGTGTTCTTAATCCACGCTAAGGAACTGGTGTTCGACAGGATTAAGCGGCTAAAGAAGCTAAAGGAAGCAGATTAAGTCTTAAGGAGGCTTAATCACTTGTTGCCGAACTTGAGATTTAAATTATTTTTCAAATCACTTAACATAAAATAATATCAAGGTGGTTGAACTTCTAATCTAACAATTAACGATTATTATCGATAATTATATTGTTACTTCTTTATAATTTCAAATGTTATTAATTAATGCTTTGCCGAGATTTATTTACATCTTTTGGTGTTGTAATTTCATTTTTGACATCACAAAGAGTGATGCAACCGAGGGTCAATAAGAAAAAAAAAATCACAATTGCTCTACGTAAGTTTGAACTTGTCATATTATAATCAATTATTTGGTATAAATATGAACTACTTTGTTTCCAATAGAAACTGGTGAACTTGGTCCCACTCTTTTAAAAAAATATATTTGATATAAATATATCAAAATCAAATTTATATTGTTGTGATGATTTTAACAGCTCCTCGTAAGTATTAACGAATCCTCTATTATATTCTTGTAAACAAATTAAGATAATAGAATTGCCGAAATAACTAGAGCGAGCCAAAATAATAAGTGCATGGAGCTGCTTGAAGAAAAAAAAAATGTATGGCTTGCTTGAACTAAAAATATTTTTTCAAGGATAAAACAGTCTTCTCAAAAATTTAGAGCCCGTTGGTAACATTTTCATTTATGGCGTAGTCACGTTAGTTTTATTTATTTTTAGAAATGAGCGCAAAAAATGAAAAACAGATTTTTCACAAGAAATGCGAAACGTTTTCCAATTTTAGCATTTGAAAAAAAAAATACCGAATTGGCATGAAATTAAAAAAAAAAAATCAATGTTAGTCGGTACTACCATTCAAGGTGGCACGTAGATATATTATCAGCGCATCATTCAAAGGTGACACTCTTGTGGCATGCATATATTACCAAATTTTGGATGGTGCGCAGATAATATATGAGTACCGGCTAACATTGAATTTTTTCCAATTCCATACCAACTCTATATATATTTTTTTTGCAAATGCCAACTGAAAAAAATCGGCATGTAACGTATTTAAAAATATTGAAAGAGTTATTTTGATTTTACACAGCACACTAGTCATATACTTTTTTATCTTGCCTCAATTAGTTGTACATTCGTAAAAACAAAATAGCTCTATCAATATTTTTACCCCAAAAATTCAATACCGTTATTTGAGGGAGATTTAAATTATAAGAGCATGGGACCTTGGTTTATTCCTGTGGATATGTTTTGATTAAGTTTATTTTACATGAAAATTGAATTTTCAGGAAGATGTAGATATGGGTAGATAGAAACAGCTGACATATATTAAATGATTGATTTATATAGTTGAGTACATTTTATTGAACAAGAGCTGTGAAATTAGAGAACGGAGTAGGTCCGATGCCCATCGGACCTACTTTTAGGTTCAACGAGCATGATGACCGTCCAATCTAATTTAAGATTGTGCGCACGAGAATTGAAACAGACACGCACAAATTTTAAAGCGTTCAGCACGAATCTTAAAGTAAATTGACGGTGGTTGAACCCATTGAAACAGAGTAGGTCCGATGGGCATCGGACCTACTCTCAAGTGGTGAAATTATGAGATCAAAATGAATCGACAGTTGTGATGTAATTTAGTTTTCAAAAATTATGATGTAATTTTATGTTATGTTTTCCGAATATTCTTTTTTTGTTTCAATAAAATGTTATGAGTAGATATTCCGCAAACCATTGTCGTAATTTGAAAATTGGTTAAATATAGAAAGATGTCCAATCTACTTTCTTTTAGAAATGAGAATGGAAATTTTATAAACAAGAACAAAAACAAATGACAAACTACCTGTGGTTATAAGAAAACGGAAAAAAAAAAATGGTGCCAAAAACACCCTTACTTTCCTGACCGAAATTTTTTAGTTACCTCGATATCTCAAAATTTGAATCTTATCATTGATTCATTAAAAAATCAAATGTTACTACGTGAGTAGTATCAAGCTGCGCATGATGGTGTGTGTCCGATAAGCTCCAAATTTAGTCCAAATTGAATTGAAACTGAGGAAACTCATGCACAACCCAGCACCAATTAAGCTACGCATGTGGTAACACTGTGAATTTTGTAGAAATCAATAGTGACGTCCAGAATTTTGAAATATTGAATTGATAACTAAAAAAAGTAGCATTCCTAATTCCAGTCTAAAAAAAAATTATTGTCGATCTTTCCGAGCACGTGTTGTAATAAAATATGGAGAAAATTTCATGTATATCCTCTAAAAATTTTGAATTACGAATTTTTTTCTTGAGAATTCACAATATCATATTCACCCTTCTAAATAAAAAAAAACAAATTTATTTATTTTATTGTCTTTTATATTAAAAGTCATTTTAAATTTATAAAATATCTATTTTATCTTTTCTTTAAAACAATGAAAAGTATATAGCATATATAAATGAAATGTCCGGTCTTTTACTTGGCTAGTTGTAAGGGAGAATGCCTCACAAGCGTATATCTAAATGTCACTGTATATGCATCACAAATAGATAAATGAAACATTTGTTCTTAGAAAACGATCAATTAGAAAATTGGATTTTTTTTTCTTACACAAAGTACATGTTTTTAACTTTTTATATTTTAACAAAATGTGCAATGAGAATTTTATAAACATAAAATGAGTTCGTTAGTTTTTGAAATTTAGAAAGTTAAATATAATATTATAAATTTCAGAGCGAGAATACGTAATTTAAAGTGTTTTGAGGGATGTATATGAAATTCTCCCTGAAATATATCGTACGTGATTCACGTTGTCCTTTTTTCTTGACTTCCAATTCCAAGGCCCCAAGTCTAACGTATTGATGTTGGTACTTTCTACTGCTGACAACAGAGACACGAACCGATTGCTGTTTTTAAATTATATATCTGAGAATTGTTAATCACCTACGGGTATTGCACCAGGATCAATTAGACAACATATTGATGATGTGGCCCTTTAAATTCATTCAAAGTGTCCACATATGATTTTCATGGGTTTCAAATCCAAAACTTCTTACACAAAGAATATTGTCCTTTGTTGTTAAATCAAAAGCTGATTTTTCTACCGGTGACAAAGTTAATTTGTAAATTAATTATTTCGAATAATATTAGTGCTTAATGGGTAACAAATGATATTAATAAGTGAATAAAATGTTGTTATTTTTCTAGGATATAACGTGCACATTATAGTTCATTGGCATACTTTATTTTATTTATTTATTCGAGCTAGATCAGTATTTCATATATTATTAGAGTTTAATGTGTTGAAACTTAAATTTAAAAAACTCGAAAAGATTTATTTGAATACATTTGTTTGTAATCATCGTTTGATTGACATTTATATATTCTAATTGAATTATCCCGATTGGTTTATTTAATCACTTGGTATATAGTTAAACATATTCATGACACTTGAAAATCTGAAATCCAAACTGAGTAATCATTTCACTAATCATTCCTCTTTTTCCATTGTAAAATTAATTGTCTAATTAAATATTTCCAACAGTATCCAACTAAAAGTTCGACAACACGATCCGAATAATACAAATTTAATTTATTTATGTTGATTAATTTAATACATTTCGGGCTTTTTTGAATTTTTGTTCCAACTTGCGCGAATGACACATAGTGCGTGTTGGGTCAGACGGGTTTGTTCTTATATTAATTTTAACTCCCTTGTACTTACGTTGAGGATTTATGAACACTCGAATTAGGAGCAGAATCAGAAAAATGAGATGGACTGAATAAATATTTTGTAATTTTATTTTATTATAGGACCACTAATATGATTCTTTATAAAATAATAAAAAGGACAGAATTGAAATTTTTTAATTTTAAGGGTGCTTAGCATATCTTTTCCTCTATCTACTTCCTTCTATTTTTAGAAATGTTCAAACGGTCGATTTGGTTAAAAACAAATTAAAATAGTCAAACTAAAATGTTATCTGGTCTTCGAAAATCTAATGAACTAAAAACGAAGTAAATTTTGGTTTGTTTGGTTGAACCGAAATAAGAGAGATTAAATTTTAAAAGGTCAAAACTCAATATATACACAAATACATTTAATAATTATAAAAATAAATATCAAGATATACATCAGTGAAATAAGAGTAAATGTAAATCAAATCAAATATAAAAAATCGAAGTAATTCAAATAAATATCAAGTAATTTTTTATTTGTTTAGTTGAACTGAAATAAGAGAGATTAAACCGAATTAAATACAAACAAACGAAGTAATTTAAAAATTCAATCAAACCGAACTATTTTAAAAGAAAACCGAACCATTTAATTCAAAATTTATTGGTTTGATTGAAAACCAAATAAATCGGATTCAAAACACCCTTCCTAGGGGCAGACAGTGCATGACATTTGGTCCAGATCAATCAGAGGATAGTCGAATGTGTGCGTGCTGGTCAATATGACGGCACAGAAACGGAGTCATTTTTTAAGGTAAAAGAGTGGAACCAGAGCATTTGGCAGAGAGGAGAATGCATGAAGCATTGTTGTGGTGCAAGTTCTGCTAGCACTTGAATTTGTAAATTAATGTAACCTTGCATTCATGCAAGAATTAGACAGTCACTGTCTAGATTTCAACAACAAAAAATACCCTTCCTGTCTCGAATCTTGTATCTTCCTTGAGGTCTTGTGTTTATGGGTTAAACGGAGGAAAAAAATATAGAATACCTTTTTAGTGTTCTTATAACAAAAATTAAAACTGATACTTTGGCGCAAATATTATCAGTAGCTTTACTCTGGTTTCAGAAAATGGGTCTTAATTACTAAGAAAGTAAGAAGAAGTTTTGGAAGAAGAGGTGGGCTCGGTTCTTGGGTTTGGAGAAGGCCGAGGCGGTTTGAGGCTAATTGAAGTACAAGTGTTGTTTTCAGTTATGATGGACTTTTTTACCGTTTTGTGGCTTGATCTGTATCACTCTGAAACGTGTCAGAGCTGAATTAAGTTAGGCAGAGTTCGAAGCCGGCTCGTGATTATATCAAATTAAGCTGATAGAATACTAATGGAGCCATCCATTGTGCCACTTACTGGACAATATTTGCATTCCACATAACAGGCTGATCAGGAATACCAGAGAGAAGATTCTAAAGGCCTGTTCGGCGTGTACTGTGTGTGTGGGAAAAAAAAATTCACTCAGACTCAATTTTTTTTTTCCACGAGCACAATAAAATTCAGTTCAAAAATTTTCTATTCCCAAGCCCATTCCCGTTTCCCTCTTGACGCCGAACATGCCCTAAATGTTTGGACAGCTCATCACTCAGACGATATTAGTTATACAAACAGACAAATGTTTGGACAGCTTCTCTCCAATACTTTGGTGCGACAATATTGGAGGAACCTTCCTTGCCTCTAACTCTATGTTTCACTCACGCACAAAACATGTCGAGATCGATTATCATTTTGTTCGAGATAGAGTAGCAAATGGCAAACTTCTCATTCAATACCTTTGCTCGAAAGATCAACTAGTGGATGCCTTCACGAAGCCTCTTACTACTCCAAGTTTCTCTTCTTACGTGACAAGATGACCGTGACCATAGCACCATTATCTTGCGGGGGGCTAATAGAATACTAATGGAGCCATCCATTGTGCCTCTTATCGGACAACATTTGCACTCTACATAACGGGCTAATTAGGAATACCAGAGAGAAGATTCTAAATGTTTGGACAGCTTATCACTCAGGCGATATTAGTTATACAAACAGATAAATGTAAATTGCATTCTATAGTAGACTTAGGTTTCTATATAAACAGAGAAATACAATTCTGTAAAAATTACAATGAATGAATAAAATCAAATTACAAACTTATCTCTCTTCTTCTCTAAAATATACTTCTAAAAATATACTGCTACCGTTTCATAAGCATACTTCGGCTGCGAGCCGAAAATATTGACTCGTGCCTCTCTAATAACTAGGTTTTCATAATTTCTACAACGTCAAACATCATCTTTGTAACGTTGTTGCACCTGAGTTGAGACGAATGTATAGTTTCTAATTCTAACATATAAATGGTTTAGATTAAATCAAAATATAGTTAATGATCCAGATCAGCTCGTTAAATGACCAAGTCGGAACAAGTCAAGTATGGGCGAATCTAAGACTTAGCCAAAGGTAACTAAGCCACCTTATAATTCAAAATTTTAATTATGTAATAAGAAATTTAATTGAATTTTATCTTTTTTAAACTTTTTATATAGTCTAGTCACCCTCAATAACAGATAACAATGTTTAGTAATTTTTTATTTTGACAAGAATGTTTAGTTGTAGTCTAGTGATTAAAGCTTTATTTTTTAATTGAGATGACTTGAGTTCAAATTTCACTTACCACAATCGTGCATTTTATTTTTCAACCGCCCCTATCGAAATTTTCTAGTTCTCCCCTGAAGCCAAGTTCAAACTCGTCAGATAAGGAATTTAGTTGGAACAAGTTAGCTTGTTTTCAGCTCGAACCTGAATCGAGCAAGCTATTTACAAGCTTTTTTCGAGTAACCAATTTTTTTGTCAGCCCTGCTTGTGTTTGCTTTGATGTAGGATTAATGTAAGTGGTTTTTCTGTCAGTTGGTACATGCTAATTGCCTACATGTACAGTCCTTAATTTTAATGAAAACTGGTGCACTTGATCCGCTCTTTTAAAAAAAGGATATTGGCTGTTAGGCTCTAAATAAGTTGATTGAGCAATCAATCAGGTCAGAAATTACGTCTCATACTTGTAAATTCTTATTATTTACATAAACTTTTATAGTGCTATTTTGCCATACTTTGACACGCTTAAATTATCTATTTTAATTTCACAGGAATTTTAAAAACCTTTCTGAAAGGTACTTCGGATCATATGTGTCTAATCTGAATCAGACGGATCAAAATGATTGCCACGTTGTTGTGCCATTGCAGAAGATATACTACTCAATCTTATCATGTCATTCTTACAGATTGAGGGCAGTCCTATAGACGATCAAAATTCAGTCTGATATGCAATCGGACAGTTTTAAGTTTTCAACATTCGTACAAATTAAGTGCACGTAAATCTAATGCGAATTGAGCAACTTCCATTGCACATCAAACCGAATTGATTTGGTGTTCATCGGACCACCCCGATTCTCATTCTTACTTATGTCAGATCCATACAAATGTGTATGTTCTGCGGGTCGGATGACAAATTCTGGCCCTTATTTGGGATATTTCCTGCCAGAGCTGAAGCTTCAACTGTATCTCAGCAATCAATTCAAAGCGATTTAGATTGGATCTGGGGAGAATGAAACGAAAAGAAGAAAGGCCAGAACAAATTCGACAGATCAGAAGAAGTGGATCATCAATCCATCATCATCCATGTGCTCATAGCTCTCATGTCGAATTCATCAAATTATCTCCACAAAGATGGGAAGAACAATCAATTCTATTTCTCCCCAATTATAATATATATACATGAGTTTATACAATACAAGCATCTTCACAGAGAACAAGCATAATAGAAAAACTAAGGTAAAATCTAATTAGTAAGCGGCCTCTTGCCGAGACGCTTGATCTCTCGATCCAAGCGACCCGTGAGCATCAAGCCAAACATCTTGAAATCACAAAACAGAGACCAGAGCGGATGGCCGAAGGTGGCGGGGGTGTTGAGCTCCACAAATAAGTGGCTGTACCACGCCATCCCATACCCCAACAAGGGGCAGAGCATCATCAACCATAGACGCCCCGACAAGGCAGCAAACAAGAAGCACAGGAGTGCACACAGGGTTCCGGCGAAGTGCCATCGCCGGGTCGACGATTTGGAGTGCTGCCCCATGTAATACCCCCAGAATTCGTCTAAATTGCGAAATTCCATCCGTCTGAGTTGTCGATCGGAGATTCTGTGGTTTTCTTAAGAAAGGGGAAAAGGCCGAAAAGAGATACAAGGGAATATTAGAAGGTGAAGGATGGGGGGCTGGGGGCATTGTAATGTGTAATTGATTGGTTTTGATTAGTAATGCTTTTACCCTTGGCGGTCGAGTCACACAGGTGGCGTGTGAATGAATTGTGGTGTGTCATGTGTGGACTGAGTTTATGACGGGTAGGCTCTCTTT
The DNA here is from genome assembly GCA_025461045.1 of Carex parvula. NCBI lineage: Eukaryota > Viridiplantae > Streptophyta > Magnoliopsida > Poales > Cyperaceae > Carex > Carex parvula. The sequence goes on along the minus strand of JAJGRW010000404.1, from coordinate 416,033 downwards.
TTCAAAGCCAACAACGGAACGGCGTCTCTTCTTGTATTTTTTTTTCTTATTTCATTTTCTAGTTTTAGTTTTAAAATCTCCATCTCCATCTCGGCAACTAATATGAGTTTCTAAATAACTGTTAATTACTTTTTAAATATTAAAGCCTCTAAAATTTTTAAATTTTTATATTCTTGAAATTAATTTTAGAATTGTTATTAAAGCATGTTAGCAATAAATTAAAAAAAAAAGAAATAATTTGAACCAATCATTTAATCAATATGAAGTTTATAAAAATTTTAGAAGAGCAAAATTAATTCTAATCTATAGATTTCTATAAAATTTTAGGTACCAATTTTTTAGTTGAGCACAGAAATAGAATGCAAAAATGATTTTTGCGCATAGGAGACAAAATAATATATTGTTTTTATAAATCAGTTGCTCGTTGAGATATATGGACGCTTCGTTGTATTTAACATTTCAGTAATGAAATGGCTTGCATGACTTTTTCTTTTTATGAAAAATAGTTTAGCAAACCCAATGGAAGCAGTGTATTTTACAGACTAAACCTAAACGGCATGGATAGCCATCCTATAGATACAAGTAAAAACAGGAAAAGAAGAGGGTATTCAATATTCTAAATTGCAGTTGTGACGTAAATCTAGAAGACCGTGATACACCATTTCAATACATCAAAGTACAAGGTCCCTGCAGCCTCAAGAAGCCTCACCAAAATACACAAACGTATTATATACTAACACCAAACAATTTTTACACAACTACAAACGATCCAAAAATGCACATCACCAAATCACAAAGTAAAAAATCCTGTCCTTCATCTAGGGTAGCTGCACCAAAAACAAATCTCGAAATTTGACATACTGTCTCGATATACAGAAAAAATAGAAAGAATGGTGCTCTTGGACACGTCACCCAATAAACAAGCCAAGAAACAACAAGGAAATTTAGAGATATCGCATTTTGAAACTGCCTCTGCCATCTCATAATTAACGGTTTGATCTGCCATTAATATATTTTATCCTGAACTGACGTACAGAACAGGAACAAGCCCGGCCTTTTTCCCATCTCTTCCAGGACGCTTCTTCTTAACCTGCTCATAAAATTATCATTCTCAGCACCGAATTGTGATTAGCACTAAATGACGAAACATTATGTAACAAAGGTTTGATAGATATAAATTCACACAACAGTGTCAACTTACATAGTACCACCCATCAACCTCATAATCAATCTCAACTTCCTCTCCAGCTACCAAGCTCAGCTGCAAACCAACAGCAATTATGTCAACAGATGGATAATACACTAAAGCCCCTTAACTTTTCAGTTGGATCATTTAGATGGTACCTCATCATCGCCACCAGCTGTGAAGTCGTACAATGCCCTCCCAAACTGTGGGTTGGAAGAGCTCCTGTCATCATCATCATGAGATCCAGAGGTCTGGGCTCCACGACCAGCCATTGGGTTGTCAAATGACTCGTACCTCTGTAAATAAGATGGTGGTTCTTCCCTTGCCTAAAAAGTACAAATGATAATCAGTTACTATGGATCGATCAATGTAAACCATCAATTTAAGAGATCACAGTGCGTTCAAGTACCGGTGAAATGGGGCTGTCCATGCTCCCAAATCTGCTTCCAGAACCTGACAACCTTTGATCCTAAAATGCAGTAGAACAATAATTATCAATCGATTTCTCGACATCCACCATCAAAACAATCTACGAGTAATCCAACACCATTAATTTGCATTGATAAATTTACAATAAGAAAATTCATAGTAGTTCGTAGCAATAATGAGAGTGAAGTAAGAACAATGAAAAAGGGAGCCAACTATGAATAGGTATCTAACCGATTGCTGGGAGGCACCATAGCCAGATGGGCGAGAGCTGAAGAGTGAAGGATAGTTCATGCCTCCGAAGTGAGAAGAGATGGAGGTCTCCACTGACCCCGTTGACTCTGGAGACGAGCCCCCTGACGATCTGCCATCATCATCCTGCAGCATACCATATACCACAATTAAGGAACCAACTATTGCATATTCATAAATATGGGGTATCTTTGGTAGGAACACTTCAGGAATGAGATTGCAGGTTCACAAGTTCTGTATTGTTGCTGGAACTTAAGTTGGTCAACAGATCATCTTCTTTTTTAAGTGATACTAAATATCACCTCTCCACTTTTTTTTCAAGATAGTAAGAGTCAACAGCTCATCAAATAAAGTAACCATCAAATCCAGCATACACATAGGCCTGGCATCTTCTACTAAGATAAACAATAAAATTGGAGCAAAGGATGATATTACATCAGGTTCGTCAGCCTCGAGGATGGTCTTTGCCCACATATCTTCATAGGTCACCGAGGGCCGATATGTTATATTTTCTTCCTCTTCATCAACATCTGGTGCATCAGTTCCAGCCCCAGCAAGAAATTCATTCACCTATTTTAGGCGGGAAATTAAAAGATAAAATATTAGTAATTCCAGATTTTATTTTAAAAAACGCTGCAAATGATAAGTCTATATTCCATACTTTGTCAACGCCCGCTGAATTGCCAGCCCACATTTCATCATCAAGACCGGCAGCCCAAGCCATGGCAAGATCAGGGTCTATCAGGTTGCCAGTTTTTGGAGATTCTTTACGTGCTTCCTCCTTGGACTCATATACAAGGTCTGATATGCCCATTGCAACAGCCGGATCGCTCAGTCCGCCTGATGAACTTATGTTATGCCGGTTGCGGTAAATGTCAATCAACTTGGCGCTGAAATATCAAGGCATTACATATAGTCATCTGTTCAATAATTCATCCAAAACCCCTACCCTACATAAAAAAGTAATAAAATAAAACAAGCACCGAAATAAACCTATAGAAAATAATGATTTCATACCTGGTAGGACCTAGTGGGAAGTATTTGGCACGTGGAACAAAACAGAATAATGAGACCAAATCAAGAAGCCTCTCATGAGTCTCGTAAAGCTTCTTTAGTTCTTCATCACTCCATTCTTGCTTACTGTTCTCATGGTTGCGCGTATCTCTAAACAATAATCCGCAGAGATAATTTTACTAAGCACATATTCTGTAATCAACTTCTTTGAAACATATTACAGCAAGCCCAGAAAGGAAGCTGTTATCTGAATATCATAGTAAAAAAGAAAATACCTAGCGAGATCATCTTGACCCTGGTACATTTCGTCGAGAACATGCAGCATTGGGCTAATAAGGGTGCTGAGGCCTGTGCCGCTAGCACCTTGGATCTCTCCATTACTGAGCTGCAGTTCTGAAAACTGAGATTGCACACCACCTAGTGCCAGAGCATGCAGGAATTCGTATATCTGCAGTCTATAAGGCTCCCCTGACCTTATTGCCAATGTTGTTAGTGCTTGCACTGCAACAATGCGCACCTGTCCAAACAAAAACTTCATCCCTTGAAACAAATCGCACAAAAGAACGTAGAATTCCACTGTCATGCAAAAAATAACTATGGCATACCTCCCAGCTACCGCTGAATGCACACCTCTGAAGGCGAGTGAGTGCACCAGCAAGAGTGGGATTCCTAGAGCTAGCAGCTGCAACCATTTTATCGGTATCTAACATCATCAAAGCAGTGCCAGGTGGGGTGGCCGACTCCCATGCATACTCTGATGCAGCATAATTTGCATTTTCACCCAAGAACCAAACCTACACATTATTCATGATGATTAACCGACTAATTCTCAAAGTTGAAATTAATACTTGAAAAAAAGGGTCAGAGACAAGAAGAAAAGTCCATACAGCAGCCTGAACCAGTTTTTGCAATGCAAGAGCTGATTTGGGATCAGATGCAGAGATCTGGTCAACAGAGGTGAGACCTGACATTGAACCAGGTTGTGGAGGTGGCAAATCCAGAACTATCGTCACTGCCTCCAAAGCTGTATGCTTCCCGTCTGGTCCTGCTCCAACTAAGCATGTCTGTCATAACAACAGTCCATTATTTTGCTTAGTAAAAATACAAAAATGTCCAATCTTTTATTAATTTTTAAGTAATATCTTATTTTCTGCAGAACTCAGAGAAACTAAGGAAGAAGGAACAGCTTAGTCAAAAAGTTATTCTGAAAAGAATAACAAATAACGGAGAAAGAGGTAAAAGCATACTTTCCAAAGAAGTTGGAGAACATCAGCATCAATCTTTCCAGGTGCTTTGGTAGCAAATATTCTTGCAATCTCAAGTAAAGTGACCGCCATATCCGGTGTTGCCTGGTATAGAACAAAATAATGAGCCAGCAAGTAAGATGAGGAGGGGGCCAAGGAGGACAATAGAACAGCTTAAAAAAATGCCCTGCGAATTGTCACAGACGGATCTTACTCTCATTGAATATTTTAACACAATTGCAGTATGGAAATACCTTAAATCGAGCATGCAAAGTGAGCAAAACATCATTAAGCACAGAAGAAGGCCAATTTGGATCAGACAGCTCACATGCAATTATCTCTTTTAGCTCATCAAAAGACTCGTGTGCATTCTGCATCCAGATGAGTGCTTTAATCACCATCCCTCTGACATATACACACTCACAAGCTACTGTTGTGCGCACTACTTCCATCAATGAAGCCAATAAACTTGCCACAGTCTCCACGCCTCCTGGTCCATTTGACAAAGGATTTGCCTTCCTTGTGCCTAAAGAACAAGAGAAAATACAAAATGATAAATCAAATAAATGAAAAAGAACAAAGACCAGAAAGTTGAGAAGCTCAGTCAACTGCATTCTTTCTATTAACACTTGAGAATGTCTTTCCTATCTATTTTCGTCAACAATTATTGCTTATTGGTAGATTATACTTAATGTTTGTAAATAATAATGCACAAAAAGAATGGGGGGGGGGGGGGGCACCTTCAGATTGAGAGGATTCAAGGTCAGAGGTATCAATTGAATCAACACTCTCAGAATAAGAATGGAGGCGGGCACCCTCATCATAAACACCCAAAGCATGTGCAGCTGCCCTGCTTTTCCCCATCTCTTGTACCACCCTCGCTGCTGCATGTAGCACTGGCCGAGAAAAGCTTCTGAATGAGCTCTCCAGCCTATATTTCATATCCAGTAAAAATTATATGACACAGGACAGGTTAGGATTTTGTCAGGTCTGCATTGCCAAACATAAATGACCCTCCTGGAACTCATCCAAAGGAAGATATGACAAACAAGGATGAAATTTTCCAAAAAAAATCATGGGAAAACATAAGAAATTTCAAAGATTAATACCTTCTTAGAACAAGTTTGATAAGGGGTTGAGGCCGCCGAGTCTTAGAATGTTTCTCTTTGTCTTTGACAGATGGTGCCTCTGGCAACTTCAATATTTCTCTAGTTAGTCTTATCCAGCCTGCCGCTCTGTCCTCAGTTCTACAACCCAAGAACACATCTCCATAAATCACAATTAAGCATAAACAGCTAGCAGCTTTTGTTATAATACTTGATTAAGCACGAATTTCTAGTAGCTATTGTTATAATAAGTGAGTACCTCTCAGAGCTGTCAACTTTCCCAAGAACACACAGAATTGCCTCGAAACAAACCCTGTCACTGGGGTCCAGAAGCAGCTGATATAGCAGGTTGCTGAACTCTGCCTTGAGGTCCGGTCTCTCTGCACAACCAAGTCTTTTATTTCTTTACGTCTGTAATTAACTTAGCACTACAGAAATGGTTGAAGAAAAGGAAATGGAGATTTGTTGGAATCACAAAATGCATGTACCATCTAACGCCCGGGCTCTGGAAATGGAATGGCACACTTTTGCAAGGGACACTCTAGCAAGAACATCATGCAGATGAAGAATATCATGCAAAGCCCCTGTTTCATGCATACATTAACATCTTTAGCTAATAGATCAAAACAAATATAACTATTTAATAAAAGAAGGCCGAGTTTGGGACTAAAGGCTTGGTTGTTGTTGTTGTAATAAAAGAAGTCCGATCAAACCAGATTAACTGAAAATCCAAAGGTAAAAAATATGAAAGAAAAAAACATACCTCCAGGTTGTGAATGGTTCCCTGCAAAGACAAAAAATAAATAATTATATGTATAACTTAAAAATGATATCTAGAATTTAATAAAACAGCAATTGCTTAGCCATATAAAACTAAAAACATGCGCGGAGTTATGGGAGAGCTCCTTGCTCCAAAAAAAAAAAACAGAAGAAACTATCAGGAGATAAGTATCATAATTGTTAAAGGAAACTAACCCAAAGCCATAGCAACAGAGTATGGATCCCTTGAAGCAATATCAGAGATAATTGCTAATGCGTGCCTAACCCCCACAGGGTCAGAAAATTGAATCCTACATTCAGATAATTGCAACAAAATTAGCAAACCATCCATATTGAATAGCACTCACTTAACCTCTTGAGCGTTAGCTAAATAATAGCTATCTATATAAGCTGATCAGTGGGAATAGGGAAGAACAGAAATAATCCCTGATATGTACTATCTGCAAATGAAGACACCTGTAAAAAAAATTGATACTTACCCTTGAACAGCACGATGGAGAAAAGCAGGATTTCCAGGATCGAGGGGGAGTCTCCTCAAAGCACTCATAGATGCATATTGCATGTTGCTTCTTATAATTGACTAAAAATCACAATGAACGAAAGATGAAGAACTAAATGAGCTTTGGCAGTACAAATTCAAATAACTGACTACACATAGCAAAAGAGAGTTCATCATCACTTGCAGGAAAGCTCAACTCTGATTAAACCTTAGTTTCATTTAATCTAGTACTTGTTCATTCTGACAAAAAAATGCAGCATAAGAAATGTGGACGTTACCTCTTTATCTCCACCTTGCTTGGTGAAAATACCTTTCTTGCGCTTCTGTTTTGGATCTCCAACCTGAAGTAACACAAAGGGAGACCAATGGTCCCAACAAGTTCTCAAACCAATTTTAGAAATATTTTTCATCGTATATAAGATAGAATTTGAAAGAAAAGTTAATAAAAGAAAATTTTCAAGTACGAATAACACAAGAGGTCAATACAACAATGAGAAATCAATTGAGATGGCAAAAACAACACCTTCTCTAAGATCCCAAATACAATCACATACAATTTCTCCAAATCCTCCGAGCTGTTTGAGGTGTTTGAGGTGGCAGAAGTAAGAGCCTTGAGAGCTGCAAGTCTTCGTGCATGAACTTGAATAATAAGAAGATATTAAGGTTGTTAGAAAATAATATATGACAAGAAACTAACAAAAAAATGATGCCATAATTGAGTTAACCTTTCAGGTAAAATAAGCATGGAGAATTCATCACAAGACAGATAAATAAAAAGAAGACCGTTCTACAAAGGACAAACTGACTTTACAATCTGAATCTAAGCAGAGAAAGGAAAAAAAAATATTGAAGCTGGCTATGAGCTGAAAAGTTTACCATCAGCATCTTCGCAAGTAGCTTCAGCAGAAAGCTGGTTAACAATACGAGGCACAACATCAGCCCTGGTAACTCCTCCCCCAGCATCGATGTCAGCAAGTGCATCCCAGTTCGGAGTGGGGATTCCACCCTGGCTTAATCCCTGGGACCCACTATCTGACAAGATCCTGGCCAAGTAGTAATACACATAGCGCAGGACGTTGCTGTCTTCACACTGTTGATGGAGCTGTAATCACATTGCAACAATATAGATCATTATCTTATCAATGATAAGACAAGTGATGGACCATATGTCTAAACCAAGGGAAAGGGATACAGTTTCAATTTTCATACCAAGACTTATCAAGATAGGGATCTTTTGGTCCGCTTTCAACTATTTGCAAACTTAAGGTCTTTGAATAAGTGAGGCACTGAACAGAAACTCTGATGTAATTATGTAAAAACCCATGAGGTTGGGAAGGGCCATTATCTTTTGGTCATGCAGACAGAGTGAAGACAAAGAAGGCATACCATGAGGAGGGAGGGAGCAACAGAAGGATCCACAGAGTTGTACACGGCAAGCTTGGGGAACACATGGCGCAGAAGTTCTCTTTGGGAGTTTTTCTATGCAAAAAGGAAAAAAAATCAATAGATCAGCGCTGAAGAACCGATTCATATAGATTACAGGCACATTGTAATAGATTACCTGATCGCAAGTAGCAGCATGCTCATGAACTTTGCGCACCAAGTCAGCATATGATACTGGCTGCAATTTTAAGTACAACATGAGACAACAATCTGTTTTAGTTGAAGGAAAGGAAACAAAAAAGGAGAAAAGAAACACGTACGCTACTTTTCTTCCCAGAAAACAGTTCAACATGATGCATGGTATAGTATTAGAACTATATGGTTCTAATTCTTTATGTGCAGCTGTGATTTGCATCAAGCTGTTTTTTTTTTCTCATTTCAAATAATCCCATTTCTAACCCTTGTACAAGGAGCGGTGCCAGAAAATATAATAGTGGAGTGTGAGCTTACAATTACTTTGACTTGCTTGCAAAGCATATTTTAACATTTTTTTTTCAAAAAAACTGTGACAAATGTAAGCATTCTTTATTTTTTTTAGTTGAGGAGGGGGGGCACGAGCGACTCCCCCTGCCATACTCCCTCCACCTATGAGTTGTATATTGAGATAAATGTGATCATACTCAAGCTTCAGAGGCTACTAACATGTTCAAAACATCAGGAAAAAAAAATTATTATCCACACATTGGTAGAACAACATTACTGGAAATTGAAAGTTAGAATGGGCAGGAACTGAAATTAAATGATAAGATGACAGTCGAGATGAGCAATGCATGCAGATTAGGGATAACAGAGAGAAGAAGAGTAAGAAGAGGGATAATGAACCTCTCATTCAGATCTCAACAAAACCTCCTCGACTGGTAGCTACAATATTCACAATTGTGTCAGATCTGGAAATTACTCAGTTAGATCCCCTTAAAAACTAAATTGTAATGGCCTGAAGTCTTCCAACTATATCAGTAGGCGCAACAGTATCTGGTAACACTAAAATGTAATACAAACAGGACACTAGATTCAAATTGATACAGAAAATGTAATGGTGTGAGAGTTCGGAATTCAGTAATTCAGTGGCATGTCAATTAATGTTGCATTATAGCATGAGGTTGAAAGAGGGGCACCTTTTTCTTCTTCCTTCGGCGCTGGGGGAGGTTGCGGTTGATGGCCCTGGCAGCAGACATGGTTTCATTCTGGATCTGTGTGAAGGTGCTCTTCTTTGACTTCCGATCGGTCGAAACGGGTTTGCCCAGTGTCGTCGGGACGGCGCCAGAGGCTGCTCCTGACGACGAACTATTGGAGATGCCGCCGGGCGCAGCCGCCGCCGATGGATCCGACGTTATGAGGTCCATCAGCGTCGTCCCAGATGAGTCTTGTCCCGACGCCATCGTCCCCTTCCTTTCCAGCTTCTTTTTTTTCTCTTTGGGAAATGCCCGTAGGGGCAGATGCAGGTATACAACAGCAGACGCTTGAACTAGGGAAGTCGAGAAAAGGAGAAACGGGAAATGGAAAAAAAGGAAAATAAATTAAAAGAGAAAAGACCTGAAATATTTTCTTACCGAGAAGAATAGTAGAAAAAAGAAGGAAAACATTTTTGAGGTCATTTTTTTAAATGTTTACTTTGCAATTTTGCATCTAATTTTTATGTGTTGGGTAGTTAATTCTCTTAACATATATATCAAATTAAGAAATAAATTTTTAACTAGTTGGATTTAAAACATTAAATTATTTTATATCTAATTTCTTTTATTTTTGTATATACATAATTATTTTTTTAAGGCTTACAATATTATAATTTGTTGTCCGGCAAATGTGGAAAAGAGGATTAGAGGCCGACATTTTTATTAATATCCAAAGTTTAATACAAATTATTAATTATGCCCAAAATCGGACCCATTATCGAAAAATACTCAAGCCGGCCAGAAAATGGCCGGCTTACTCCCTCCCTAAGACGGCCATTTTCTGACCGGCTTGGTACTTTTTTTTTTTTTTTAAAACCGTATTATTTTTGTTTTAGGTGATTTCTATTAGAGTCAAATATTTCATTTCTGAGTTTCGTACAAAATAATAAAGTACACACAAATTGCAAATAGAGTCCACACACTTTTTACAACATGCATACAAATCACCTATTATTGCTACGTCTAAAATTTAATCCCCGAAGTAAACCACTTGCGAAAGATGCCCTACGAGATGGTCTACCAGATGGCTCTGGTTGCTCACTAGATGGGCCGGCCTGGGCTCCAGATGGCCCTGTTTCGCTTGTAGATGCTCTTGTTGTGCGTCTAGTAGTGGACCTCCTCGGTTGGACATATGGCTCCCCTTGCACCCCACCCGCCTCTCCTCCTATGGCAACCGCCTCTCCCATTACTTCGGCATACATAGCAGTTGCATCTAAACGGCTCGTAGCTGTGCTACGCGCGTGACCCTCTGGACCCACTTCCCGACGCCATTACTCGCTCATTTTTTGCCGCATTTGCTGCGTTTCTTGCCTTTGCATTTGCATGTGTTACTTAGTAAGTTGGTATAAATTGAAAAGAAAAATAATTTTGGATGAATGTTACATACCTCTTCGTTGCCTATCGGAAGTGGAACGACGAGCCTGATGCCCCCTTCGTCTACCTTCCATTTCATCCATCGTCATTACACGACGGGTGTGTTTTCGTCTTCCCTTCCTAATCCAACCACTACTCGGAAGGATTCTGTCTCCAACATTAGGAGGCCAGTCTCCCATATTACCAATTGGAATGAACACATGGTTCCAAGTACTCACAAGATAGGGTGTTTTATACCAGTCTGCAACAAAGTCGTCCTCTTGCCAGTTTCGGTCACGGCAAACAGCTAAGACATGAGCACACAGAATAGAAGTTAATTGGATACATCTGCAAGTGCATTCCATTTGTCTGTCGGGATCGCGCGTCACAATATACATGAACTCCCTGTAAGTGGGTTCCATGTTGCCCATGTCGCAACGGGTGCAAGGAACGTACTCATTTGGGGATGAAACTTGGTACTGACCTTGGCCCTGCGTGTAACGCACCAATTTCATTTTTGAAGCTTTCCCCCAATGTTTTTTGATCTTTTGCAAAACCCGGTCAGAAAGAACCTGTCCCTTGTCTTGTAATTCCATTGCTCGCTGACACCGCTCAACAAACCATCTGTTGCATGTGTAGAACGTATCCTCCACTATGGCACAAACAGGCAATCTACGACTCGTTCGGAAGACATTGTTGAGCGACTCGGAGCCGTTTGTTGTCATGATACCAAACCGGTATCCTCCATCACAGGTTTGGAAAATTTTCTCATAATTGGACGGCTCCATCACATCATTAGAACGTACTTTGCCCACTCTCTTTAAATATGCATTACACTGAGGATTTAGATGCACAAAAACAAAGGGGTGTTATTTCATTTTCATAAAATTCGTATAAGATAATTAAACGAAATGTTACAAGTTAGACATACATGAGCAAACTCTTCGAACATCTCTTTCAATCTTCTCGACTTCTTCCTCTTTGCTCCTTCCCTGAACCTCCATCCGTACCATCTGTCTCCTCCACAGTTCTGGACCAGGTTGTCAGCAACATGCTGCATACAATACTTGTGCACAAAAACCTCGGGAGGCCATCCGTATTCAGCTGTCAGTGCAGCTTTGATCCCCTTGTGCTGGTCCGATATAACACATACAAATTTACACGGGCCGAGCACTTCATTCCTCAACCACTGCAAGAAAAAACCCCAATTCTCAGTATCCTCCTGCCGCACAATTGCAAATGCAATAGGCAACAATTGGTTCTCGGCATCGTAGCCGCAAGCTATCAAAAGCCTCCCCTCATATTGCCCAGACAAGAAGCATGTATCGATGCTGATCACTGGTCTCAAGTACTGAAACGCTGCAATGCATGGACCAAACGCCCAGGCTACGGCTCTGAACTGGGCAACACCTGGCATGATTAGTCCTGTTTCCTTATTCCGTACCGGGCTGGTCAGAAATTGGTGGGTCGAGCCGGGATTGTTGTGGCAAATTGCCATCAATAGTGGTCTCAGCAAGCTGTATGAAATCTCCCAACTCCCAAATTATCGGGCTATTGCCAGCTCACGGCCCCTCCATAGTCGGTTGTATTTAGGTGTCATATTGTTATACACAGCCAAAACAATGTCTGCCACGGTCTGGATGCTCATACATGGGTCCTTTTTAATGTTGTTCTCAATGACATCGGCAATGAGCGATGCCGTCAGACATTCGTGGTCGTCCCTCATGTGCTCAGTCCTACATGTGTGAGGTCTGTCTTGCTCAGTTATAACCCATGCGTCTGCACATCCCGTCGGCTTTGCCCTAAGCTCGTAACGGCAATTCTTGTCCTTGCACACCAGAGTAACCCGATCCCTGTCACTTTTCCAAGATCTGAACTCTTGATTGTTTTTTATATGGTGCTCTCTGATCTTCTTCATTAGGTCTTCTTTGCTTTTAAAATATTGATTTGCAGTCAGCTCACCTTTGTACTCAATCCGTTGCCCATAATAATCAATATATGCTTCTCTAAACTCAGAAACATCATTGAGGTCTGGGAACGGGTGCTTATCAGTCCGGCCACTAAGCGGCCCCCCCTCATCAGTACGACCCATGTGCCTTTCAGCTGTTTCAACCGGCCCGTCTTCATCGCAACCTTCCATGTGATCTGAATCCCCCCACATTTCTCCCTCAAATTCATCCCCGCTCCTCAGATCGTCCTCCGGTATTTCATTAATATCTTTAAAGTCCGGGCAGGTTGCATCGTCTACTGGTGCAGGTCTGGGGTAAGGTGATACTGAAGGTAACGGTAAATGAGCCACATTTATGGATCTAGGTGGGGTTGAAACTGAGTGCTTGGTCTGCCTCGATTGTGTCTAGGTGGGGATGCAACTGAGTGTCTTCGTTGAGGTGCTGGTGAAGTGACATAGTTGTAGGTATCTGAGTCAGGTTCGTTGAGGGGTAATGTGGAGTCACGTCTGTCTGTTTCTGGTTGTGGGGTATAATATGGTGCCGCTGATCCAGAGCCCGAACTTCCAACCCCGGGCTCTACCGGAACTCTTCTAGCAAATATTTCTATTAGAAAATTCCCTTCGGACCTCAAATAACCAAACATGCCTCTCCACGTACTCTCATCTACCAGTTTCGCAACAATCTATTTCCCGTTGGAGGGATGGCAATATCGGGTTGCCAATTCTAGGTCCCACCTTTCTGGGTTGTAACCGGTGTGTGTGTAAACTATGGATTTCAGGTCCAAAAGTGAGATGTCATCTGGAATCATTAATGAATGAGCTGCATCTTTGTTGTAATACGCCCCTTTTTCACTATTAAGCATCTTCTCACCATAGTGTAATGAAATAAAGGCCATGGTAAACAAACTACATTTTAGAAAATGGTAACAATTGTCAGGTTACTAAATGGTAAACAATTGTCAGGTAACTAAATAGTAAATAATTGACTGGTTACTACTTCTTTTTGGGTTTAGGGTTTAGGTTATAGGGTATAGGGTATACCGTATAGGGTATAGGGTTATAGGGTTTTAGGGTTTTAGGGTTTAGGGTTTAGGGTTTAGGGTATAGGGTATACCGTATAGGGTATAGGGTTTAGGGTTTAGGGTATAGGGTATAGGATATAGGGTTTAGGTTTTAGGGTTTAGGGTTTAGGGTATAGGGTATACCGTATAGGGTATAGGGTTTAGGGTTTAGGGAGGGTTTAGGGTTTAGGGTTTAGGGTATATGGTATACCGTATAGGGTATAGGGTATAGGGTTTAGGGTTTAGGGTATAGGGTATAGGGTTTAGGGTTTAGGGTTTAGGGTTTAGGATTTAGGGTTTTAGGGTTATAGGGTTATAGGGTTTTAGGGTTATAGGGTTTAGAGTTTAGGATTTAGGGTTTAGGGTTTATGGTTTTAGGGTTATAGGGTTATAGGGTTATAGGGTTTTAGGGTTTAGGGTTTAGGGTTATAGGGTTTAGGGTTTATTATTAATTTTTTTAATAATATAATTAATTATTCTATAAAATAAAACATAATAATAAAAAATAAAATAATAATAATAATAAAAAAAAATTAAAAAAAATTACCTCAGCAGTGGTTCGCTGCTGCCTCGGGCTGTGTGCCTTGAGATGAAGGGAGGGGTGCCCTTTTATAGAGTTTTTGCGATTTAAAAAAAAAAAAAAGTGCCAAGCCGGTCAGAAAATGGCCGGCTTAAGGAGGGAGTAAGCCGGCCATTTTCTGGCCGGCTTGGGTATTTTTCAATAATGGGTCCGATTCTGGGCATAATTAATAATTTGTATTAAACTTTGGATATTAATAAAAATGTCAGGATTAGAGGTTATGTCTCCGCTGAGTAAGAAAAGAATTGAGTGAAATTGTATAACTGAAAAAGTGAGATTGGGATTGAATTTTTGCAGTCAAATTCTATTTTTATTTTTACATTTTAATTGAACACAACCAGTACAGTACAAAGTAGAATCTATTTCAAATTTCACTTTTTATTTATTCTTTTACTATTCTACATATTGCCGAACATACGTCATCAATAAACATTTTCTCAAAATCGTAATTGTGTGTTCAAAAGAACTAAATAAGAGCTAACATTTATGCAAACAATATTTTTTTTAAATAACCAATATAATGTTAAAAACACACCGTCACAGAGTTGCATTATTTATGAATATATGTTAAAGAGTGAGGCTACGGTGCTATGCATAGCACCAATTGAGTCCGTACTACGGTTCAAAATTTGACTTTTCAAAATTCTAACGGTCGATCCGAACCATTCAACATGATTATAAAATGAATATATACTGGCAAACCAAATTTTACATTTTTTCGAATTTTTTTACTATTTTTTCGAAAATCACTTGATCTGAACATTCTGGACCATCCAAAAACAGCCTATCTAAAAAAATAGTAAAAAAATTCAAAAAAATGTAAAATTTGATTTGCAAGTACATATACATTTTATAATCATGTTGAACGGTTCGGATCGACCGTTAGAATTTTGAAAAGTCAAATTTTGAGCCGTGCTACGGACCCAATCCGTGCTATGCATAGCACCGTAGCCTCACTCTATGTTAAAAATAACTAGCTTACTATTAAAACATAGTTAGCTAAGTTTTTATATTAAAACATATTTATTAACATATACTATTTGCTGGACACATCGAGGAGTGGACACAAGATGGATAGTTAATGCATAGACAAGCTCGTTGGCCATTGGAAACGTTAAGCATATGCGAAACTATGGATGAAACGGATCACATAACTATCCATTAAACTCAGCTTCTAAACATCCTCTGTGACTTGTTCACACATCTTACATGCATACTTAGCTATTACATAATACACACTTCATTATTTTGAATACCCCTTTAGTTATTGTATATTATTGTATAATGCAGACTTGTTTATTATAGTTTATACATCATTGTCAACACTCAACAACTATCACGCATGGCCAAAACACATTTTAATATTTTCCGAATCTTCAAACTATTTTTCAAATTTTCAAAATACATACCGGCTATTATAAAATGCATACTTGACATTTGTGATTACATAATACATACTTGTTCTTTTGAACTACTACACTCGATGTTTAAAGCACTAATAAAGTACGCACTTAACTATTGTACAATATACGTTTGAATGTACAACGCACACTTAACTATTTAGCTTTTTCTTCTAAAAAAAAAAGAATAAAATTAGCGAGAATAATTGAGCGATGTTTAAGGGTGGGATTTACAGATGAATACAATATTTCTAGAAGAAATTGTGCCGATATTTTACTATTTAAACTTTTATAATGAGTACTTTATTTATCAAAATTCATAATTTTAGTATTTTTATAAAACGACCAATCCTAGTTCCATTAGAACTAATCTTCAATCACGAACATAAATGATAGATATGCTTATAACATACCCAAAGATCGCACTTTTCAAAAACATGAATGTAAGTAAAATAATTCCTATTTACACACTCCCT
The DNA here is from genome assembly GCA_025461045.1 of Carex parvula. Lineage (NCBI taxonomy): Eukaryota > Viridiplantae > Streptophyta > Magnoliopsida > Poales > Cyperaceae > Carex > Carex parvula. The sequence goes on along the minus strand of JAJGRW010000404.1, from coordinate 400,093 downwards.
CTCACCTGTTATCATGGTATTGCTACCTGATTAAGAAACTTGTTAGAAATTATTCATCAAAATTGACGTGATCTTGATATCCCGTAGAGTTGTTTGTCAAGCATGCATTTTATAACGATCAATTTCACATGTGTAGAACTTTTCCATCTACCTTCTTACAAGTATATTTGCTCTTTATGTCGATGGAAGTTGAATTACTAGAATTAATTTCACGGACAGAATTAGAAAAATTGAGATTGAGGAAAAGTGGAGCTGACAAATCTAGTGCAGTGTAATTTTATTTTATAAGAGGACTAGATTATATTGATGCATATAAAAATTATAAAATTTAATTAACAAGATTATAAAATTCTAATTTTGAAGTCTTTTTTCCACACTAGTAATTTCACAACCCAAATAATTTTTCTCTCGAGAGAACGCACTCTTAGATTTATTCATCATCGTGTCATATATACATATACGAATACTCTCACGTGAATCTTTCGCGTAAATTGTCCATTGACTCGAGTCTCTATAAAACCTCTCGCAATAGAGAGAAATATAAAGATGACTGATATTAAATGTACTCGAATGATCCATATGGAACAAAAAACACATCAAGTGTCTAATTAAATTTTTGAATATTTTTCATGCGGTGTGCGCGTCAAAGGATGCCACTTATTCTGTTATTAAGATGAACATGTCATTATGAACACATATTTTTTCCAGTAAAGATTAGAGGCTAATGTTGAAAATGTCTTACATGTTAAATTATTTGAGTCGAATTAATAATTTAACGTATGAAATTAAATACGGATTAAGACATATTGAGCTAAATGTATTATGGGCCTAAAGATCTCCTCTTTCTCTCTCTCTGGTTCAATGCATATAGACAAGTCTCTCTGAATTGGTGCACTTGAAATGGTGTGACTGAAGTGGTGCAACCAAATAGAGCATCTGAATTGGTGCTTATGTTTTACCAATAGACAGTAACAGTTCATTTTTCTGGATCAATTATATTCGTACTTCTTCCGAAAACCGAGAGAGAGTTAGAGAGAGAAAACATGGTGTTGTTAGTCGGCGATAACACTCCGACTCGCAGTTGGTTTTGAACTTGTTCGTGTGGATATTAGTAGAGACGTAGTTTTTGTTGTTATTGCGTTCATTTGACACGAGAGTGAAAAAGAAGGCTATCGCTCCTAGACGAATATCTCTGTTGCACATCTAGTGATAAATTTTTATTTTAGATATAATTTTTACACTTGGATTCTGTTTCGAGTAATCAATTGACTGAATTGAGCTGAATTATTGCACCTATACTTTACCATAATATCCAACAATCCAACCAACTATTTAATATTCACATGAAATTCCCTCATTCAAATCTCGAACTTGCAACCTCTCACGTAGAAGAGATTGCCTTTGTCACTAGACCAAAGGCTGATTCTCATCGTGAACATATATTAATTACTATATAACTATTATTTTCTTATTGGACACAATGAGACAATTTCTCAGACGGGAGATCTAAACTATAATATGATTAAGGCTGGTATAGAGGCATCAAATACGAAAAAATAAAATGGTGTATCTCATAACCCCAAGTAAGTCACTTTTTGGATTACGGTATTTCTGATCCCTTGAAAAGGATGTCTAATTCCTTTCATTCTCACATAATTAACTAGCTGGTGATACAAGTAGGTGCGGCAGTCCAAATTACTTTTAATTATGTTCAAATTAGAACAATTTGTTAGATACGAATCTATCATAGTGCGTTTCTCTGAGATATCTCATATTTTGCGTGACAGACGTGTTCAGTGCCTATTGAGTTCGGATCTCCTAAATAACTCAATTTTTTTAGTTTAGATTAGGACCGCAGATTTGAATCGTGCCGTCAAATTAAAGGGGCTCTGTGCACTCCACCTAGGGCCGGATTGGTCCGAATTCGAATTGGACAGTCGGGATCTAATCTAAAAAATTGAGTTACTTTAGGAGATCCGGATCCGTGCTTATTCAGGAATAGGGCAGGGCATTATTATTTGAGCTTTGAGATTCATGAAGAACCTATTTGAACGGTTGAGATTTTCAAAAATTCACACAAAATATGAGATATCTCAGAGGATGCGAATTCAATCTATCAAGGACATGGAAAACAGACTAGAGTATATAGCAAACAAATTTGAGTAGAACTAGGGTGAGCTGTGCTCACCAAGTCTTTTGGTGAGCACACCTCCAAAAACCGTATTTATAAAGTTCAAATAGTCGATTCGACTCTTCCAACGTGTTCTTCATATTAATATGTGCTTGGAGACCAAATTTTACATTTTTTGGAAATTTTTTTACTATTTTTTCAGTGCATTTGAAAATCAGTGTTTTTTGAATTTTTTTTTTATTTAATGAAAAGCTGTGATTTTCAAATGCACTGAAAAAATAGTAAAAAATTTTCAAAAAATGTAAAATTTGATCTCCAAGCACATTTTAATATGAAGAACACGTTGGAAGAGTCGAATCGACTATTTGAACTTTGTAAATACGGTTTTTGAAGGTGTGCTCACCAAAAGGCTTGGTGAGCACAGCTCACCCTAGTTCTACTCAACAAATTTTTTCTCTTCGTGGCATGGTTACAAATGAATTAAAAGGGTATAGGGTAGGGCCTAGTTCCAAGGCCCAAAGACCCTCGAAGCCCAACCAGAGGCCCAATTCATGAGTTCTCGTCACAGGCGGATTATTATTATGCACTTTTTAGTATTTAAAAAAAAAAATTTGCGTCCAAAATTTGTTGAATAGAACTCTTTTCCGAAGTGAAGAATGAAGAAGAACTTGTTAAAGCTTAAACTAAACTAAAACGAATTCTAAGTTTATTTAGATATGCCTTTTTGAAAATTAATTTGGTACAAATAACCAAACCAATCAATCAAAAGAGAGAACACCAAATATGAAGACAAAAGTGCAGTAGACGAAGTTAGTATTTTTAAATGAAATTATTGACTCAAGGTACTGATCGCACGTTCCTTGAATCTTATTTTTTGAGGATGATCTGCACCATAAACAAACCAAGATAAATCTTATACCTCCTTTTGTTTCAGTATAATTAGAGGCGAAGCCATAGTGTAAGAATGAGGTCAATTGATTTTTATTTTTTTTTTCAAATTTTTTGATTTTAATCTTATTTTATATATAATTTATAGTAAAATGTTACGAGCAATGTAAAATGATCTCCATTGGCAGCAAGAAATTTTATGTGATTGACCTATTTATATTTGATCTCCATAACTTGAAAGTCTGACTCCGCTCCTGAGCATAATATACTTTTGCTTATTCTTTTTTTTTCTAGATTTTTGCTTGATATTTTTTTTCTAGATTTTTGCTAGATATTTTCTTTCTATCTCTATCTATGTACTGATTTTCTATTATTTGCAAACGCGATTCCTGTGTTGCTTTTTTTTCCGAAACAACTATCTCATCTTATAGAGTAGGAATATCGAGGTACAAATGCAGGATATGCAGGAGCGGATCTAAAACCATTCAAAAGGTGGCTAATCCACCCCTATAATTTTAAAATTTTAGTTATATATACTAAAATTTAATTTAATTTATTTTTGATAAAACATTTTATATAGTCCAACCCTCTCATAAATTATCACATGTCTACTTGTAATCTAGTGGTAAAAGCTTATGTTGTGATTATGGAGAGTTGGGTTCAATTCCCACTAGCCACAATTTATACATTTTAATATTTAGTCCCTCCTATTTTAATTTGAGTGACGCTACGGTGCTATGCATAGCACGGATTGAGCCGTGCTACGGCTCAATATTTGAGTTTTCAAAATTCTAACGGTCGATCCAAACCGTTCAACATGATTATAAAATGAATATGTACTTGCAAACCAAATTTTACATTTTTTCAAACTTTTTTACTATATTTTTAGATAGGTAGAAAATCACTGTTTTTGGATGGTCCAGAATTTTCAGATAAAGTTATTTTCTACCTATCTAAAAAAATAGTAAAAGAATTCGAAAAAATGTAAAATTTGGTTTGCAAGTACATATTCATTTTATAATCATGTTGAACGGTTCGGATCGACCGTTAGGATTTTGAAAACTCAAATATTGAGCCGTAGCATGGACCAAACCGTGCTATGCATAGTACCGTAGCCTCACTCTTTTAATTTTTAGTTCCTTCTATTGAGATTTTCTAATTCTGCCATTGGGTATGTTTTATTTTTTTTTATTGTTTGTGGTAAAATGTGTTTCTTATTGCAATGAAATAGGTGACAATTCTATATTTTTTTCAAAAATAAAATGACTACTCGGCGGTATGAGTGGAATTGAGATCCGTTGTTGAATAACAGGGACCCTGTTATCCTCTCTCCCTCTCTATCTTAAGATGAAATCCTCTCGCATTAAATTTGCACTCAGCTAATCATAAATTCAATCGAAAATGTAAATTTTCATCGCTCAAAACAAAAAATCAATTACTGTCTAATTATAATTTGTAATTATATTATAATACATTGTCACTTGGCTAACTAAAAAGAAAGTATTAATGTCTCCTAGCTATTTATAAGTTCGGATTAATTATATTCGCAAATAATTAAAGATTCATTTTTATTTGCATTCGGATGTGGGCTCTGGCCCTTTATGCTTTATCACTTTGAATTCAAATTAGGTGATCCCGTCAGTTAAATCCGGATCATTCAATATAAATTTGTACGACTTTTAAAGTCGACCTTCTATATTTTAATCAGGTCTGAAATTCTTATGAATCGGCAGAAAACTTCATTCTACAGTGCCGCACAGGCGCATACGCTCTCTTATCTAGTTTTAAAAAATAAACTAATTAATGTATCGTTCGTACGTGTCACGTGCAGGAACCCGCCACATACGTTAATATTTATGCTCGCCACGAAATAATCTAGATACTGGAGCGGGGCAAAATTTATGGACCGGGAGGACAAGTTAAATTTTGGGTGGACCACTACCTACCTATATCTGCAATTCCGCACCGTCCTGGAGCATGTGTTGCTCCGCGTTCAGATCAGGTGCCGTGTACTGCACACTGCCAAAAGCTACTGCTATATTTCTAATTCTCATCGACGTCACTAAAAAAAATTTACAGTTTTACACCGTTCGTATTATTTTTTTTGGTCGAACCGTCCGTAGGCATTCTATTAAACGCATATAATAGTATAGCATAAAAGTTACATAAGCATGTAGAGTATTAAGCTGAAACATAAGATGAGAAAATAAGTATTTTTTAAAACATTCAGTATACACAGGTACGTGCATTCTGTGAACACGAATGTGATTATTTTTGCTTAATTGGAATAATAGAAGTCTAGTGATTGTTTCCTCTGTGTGCATAGTGTGTCATGTTCCTTCTAACAGACCTGTGCAGCAGAGAAGACACTGAATCAAACTGGACCGAAAACTGAATCAACCGGACCGGGACAGTCACCAGCAGAGGTCCCAAAGGAAAGCCGCCAGTGCGAGAGCCAGAAAAGGAGCTTGAAACAGGAGAGCAGAAAAAAGAAATGAGGGAAGGGTGGAAGAAGAGGAGTAGAGAGGAGATGAAGAAACCAACATAACAAACCTGCACAAACACAAACAACACACAAACATATAAAATAGTAACTATATATACAGCTCATTCCACCCGCTCTTCCATTGCCAAAGAGGGAAGAAGAGGTAAGAAGAAGAGAAAAAGAACACACCGCTTGTCTTGGAGAGTAAGAGTCAGCGCATCACCTGCCTTGGAGAATATAAACCCCAAAATGACAAGACAAAAGTTACAAGAGCGGTGACCAGATCCAAACTCAAAAGCACGTACTCAAGACAGTGACCAGTCCGAAATCGAAAGCACCTTCTCAAGGCAGCAAGGAGGAGCTGTAAAAAGAGAGTGTCGGATAATGAGAGTGGAGTTGAACGGTTTGGGAAGTGGTGGAGGAGGGGTAGCCATCACTAGTGGGCGAAGTTAAAAATCGCCTTTACCGATTTATTAGGCGGAACCGCCTTAAAGTTTTAAGTGGCACAAGGGCTCACAATCGTTCGTATTCGCACGGCACGTAGAAAATCAGTACCCGTATCGTATTTCAAAATGATCATTTATTGATCCGTTAGTGAACTCTTTACCTTTGTTAAATTTATTTTTTTGAATAAATTTTGTAGGTAAGCCACCCAACTATATCGACAAGTAGGGACAGAACTAGAAAATCTAGTTAGGGAATGAAAATTTAAAATACATAATTATTAACTAGTAGCATGCCCGTGCGTTGCAACGGGTACATATCATAAAATTGAATAGAATATGAAGACCTTTATGTTTGACATTCACACAAAATTAAGAAAAAATATATTTAAATGAAAACAAACACAAATGAAAAAGAAACGGAGATCCAAATAATAAATAACAATAAAAGAAATAACAACAAATGAAAAAAAAAACGGATAAAATATAACATGAATATTTTTTTTTGAAGTATCATTGTACAATTTAATATCTAATGTTCTCCACAAACAAGACAGGTCATTAAACGATTTAGAGGAGAAATAATCTGTAAAGAAAGAAAGTTGGGAAAGATATAATTAAATGATTCAAAAAAGAGTTTTCTCTACAGATATATTTTTGGTGAAAATTATTTTAATTTTCTCCACAAACAAACTTTGAAAAGATATGATTCTTTCCATTTAATATATAATTCGGAAATTCTCTCTCTCCTCAAAATTTATTTGCCTTTGTGAACTCTCCCAAAATTACACATGGATCAAACTCGGCTTTCTACATTAGCGTTTCTTTTCGTAAATATAATCATTTACTCATTATTAATTTCATTTGAATGTCATTTGACATGTACATATACTTTCTTAAATCTCAACTTCTTATTATTAACTACATCTTGACACCTTGATTAAATTACCAATTTGTTAAACAAAACAAGAGTGATAGAGCTCAGTAGCCAGAGTGAAATCTGAGAAATAAACTTGTATTCTCAACTGTATGTCATTTTAATTAAGCATTGTAGCCCTCAAGTTATTCCAAGTTTCTGTATTGCAAATTATTAGCAACTTTTTATGTGTTCATATATTCAGAAAGGACCAAATTGCAAAATTGTGACATGGCTAGGACTAATGTTAATGAAATAATCAAAAGGAAAAGCGTAAAAGAGTGAAGACAAATCTGATTATGGGCAAAAGGGCAAGCGTAAAAGGAAAGAACCAATTTCCATAGAATATGCGAGTGAAGACGAATTTGAATTTAAAAGTTGATGAAGATGACAAAGATCAAAGTGCATACGAATCTGATTATGGGAATGAAGAAGACTTATTTTGAGGGCATAGCATTCAAATTTATTTTTATGTTATTTTAAGAAACAATAGGGTTCATTTTGTAAAATTTGCAATACCCTCTCTCGTGCAGTTTTTGTGTAAATCCAAAGCTATATTCAAAATTTCAAATTTACTATTCTGTTATTGATTATATTTTTCTTTCTTTATATAAGCATGAATTATGTGATGGCGAGGGATTATTATTCTAACTTATTTTCTTTCTTTAGATTTTACTTATTCCAACTTATTTTTGTCTAATAGATCCTTGATTGGTGCAGTGAAAGAAAAAATTACTATTCTGTACCATTTGAGCCCTATATGGCAATGGATGGTACCAGCACATATATTTGCTGGAAAAGTAACAATTTTGAAAGAAAAAGGAGTTTTAAGTTTGCAGCAGCCCCTATAACATCATATTTTGTTTTGCTAAGTTTAATAATATTGATCATCAATTGTTGCAGAGTCAAGTTTTTGTGCAGTGTTTTGTGCTGGTATTATTGTTGCAGAACCAAGTTTCTTCTGCTTCTTTAGGGTGGTGAAAGAAGCAGAAGCAAATAGGCGTAAACTTACACCAGAGTTCCTTGCGATATTTTTCGAACAATTTCTTGTGATACTTCTATTGTAACAATAGTAAACAATTTCCCTAAAAAACAGCAATAAATAAACACAAACCAGTGGGACTCTAAATGCAATTTTGTCGAAAGTTTCATTCACTAATTAAACATATTTTACAATATCCACATATTACAGGCATGCTATATGCTATATACAACAAGATCAAAAGTTGAAAATCCACATCTCATACAAGCTGTCTAGTTTGTAGAATTGTGCATCTAAATCAAGAAAGCATCAAATTCATAAAAAAAAAAAAAGTTCAAAGAAACATTCATCCTCTACTTTAGTTAATTACATGAAAGAATAAAAAATCTTCTTCTATTACATCCAAATCTACATAACAATATAGTTTGAAAACTTAAGCCAAAATACTAAACACCATCATAACAATTGAGCCCACTTGTAATAGTCAGATTCAGTGTCAGGTGCGGCTTCACGGATAGCAGGTCTCTGACAGCGTGTGGATTTGCTAGAAAATTTGCCAACTGTTTGATGAAATGCTAAGCTGTTTACCTAAATCATTTCAATTTCCAATTGTGTTACCTTATCGGTCTTTACATGTTCATGCTACTTAATCACTAATTGCATACTAATACTGAATGCAGTTAAATTAAACCCATTTGGACCTCAGTAAATGCTCCATAGAGCAATGCGGTCACCATTAAGGTTCACCCATAATCTCACTAGCATATTTCCAAATCATTTCGCCACTTAAATTACTGCCATAAACAAAGTAACAAGCAGATATTAACTAATTTGAGAACTAATTTTAAGATCTCTCTTCAAACAAAGAAAAAGTTATGTAGGTCATATTCGGTACTATAGCCTAATTGATCCCTGCTTCGGAAGAGAGATCAACATTAAACAAGTAAAATTAAACAAAAATAAAAAAAAAAAGCACTTGCCTTCTTCGGAAGAGAGGGGGCGACACAGAGGATAGGGTCTAGCGCTGATAGAGCAAAGGGTGGAAGAGAGGGGTTCTTCGATTTAGGGTTTCCAAGGAGAAGAGTGATCAAGCGAGAGAGCAGATGCGAGCGACGGAAGAGGAGAAAGAGAGGAGGAAGAGGCGGGAGCGGCGAAGAGGAGAGAAGAAATCTCCTGGATTTCCAACAGAGAAAGAGAGGCGGGATGGAAAGAGAGGAACCCTAGGCTAATGGAGCGTTGATTTCAATTTCTCCGTTCCGTTTTTTTGGATCAGCGACAAACGTTTTAATTCTAACCACATCATTATGTGTGCAAGTACGTGTGGCAATATGTGTGGCGGGTACAATTTTAACTAAATTTAGACTTCTACACGTAGAAAAAATGTATTTAATCAATGGAAGACAGATTATTTGATTGGAAGGTTGATATTCAGTCCGAAAATTCATCTTTCAATCGTAGCCGTTGACGGATTAGGACACCCAACGTGCTTAATAATGGAATGGAGATTTGTGGTTAGTGGTTAGTGGTTAGTGGAATTTGAATTCAATATCTCCCAAGCATAAATATAGTCTTTAACCACTAGACTACAAGCACGTATCTAGCATTTTATGAGAGTGGATGAACTATATAAAACCTTGATAACGATAAATTATATATACATTTGATCTTGATTTTATCATAAAACAACCTCAAATATCTTGTGTTTAGAATATAAAATGATTAAAATACACCTGGAATCGAGTTACTGCGGTTATTTGGCTTTTCAATGCAGGAAATGATGCAAATTGGTGAAAATACATCTCAGTGCGGATCATTGACACGCACTGCGGACCAGTCCAGACGCACTAGGGACTTAGCCGCATTTCCAACCTCTCAGCCCTGCGCAGGATTTTTCCCGAGCCTAATGCGGACGCACTGAGAGCCGCACTGAGATCCGCACTCAATACTTAGCCAATTTCAGAAACTTCAAAACACAGAATCCAACCGCAGTGCGGGTCACCCATACGCAGTTCCACCCGCATTCATGTATAATTCGCAGAAAATCCAGAAAAGTTAAATAAGGAAATTTAGACACAGTGCGGGTGAGACCACCCGCAGTGCGGATGGACATGACCCGCAGTCAGCCAGAATTACTCAATTTCAACACGGATTCTATTTTTGGCACTCCAAGGACACGATTTAAGAAGACAAAAATAGACATACTTGCCAGGAAAGAAATGTAAAAAGAGCACCCACTAACTCCACACTCTAGCCTCTAAATTGGGCATGATCTCTTGCTTTAAAAGGGGGGTTCATTTCCATTCAAGACACACAACATATCTCATTCTCTCTCTATACACAAACTCTTAGCCATAATTTCTGAAGGAGGTAAAGCTTTCAAGCAAGGAGAAGAAGGATTTCCTGAGCAAGATTCGGCAAGATAGAGGTTTTAGATTCAAAGGGTGTAATTATTCTTTATTTCATTTCCTTTTATTCTTTGCCAAACTTTGCGATGTTTCCCTCCAAGAGGGAGTAGTTCTCTCTCTAGGGGTTTAGGTCATTATGCATGAACTTGTTTAATTCTATTTTATTCGATTATTTGCTTTTATTATGATTGTTTTATCGGATTTGATTGTTAATTTCTGTGATTTAAATAATTTGTGTTAAATACATAATTAGTACTTGAATTGTAGCATCTCGTTTTGGTTTCAAAAGAACCAAAATTGACTAGGATCAATAGGATAGTACCAAATTATGAATGCAAATATCTTAGGTTTAGATTAAGATTCTAACCAATCTAATCTAAGCCGGAACTATAGAAATTAAGGTTAGGGATTTGGTGAAGAACCTAACCGTGAAGTCAAACCCTAATTAGGACATCTCAAATCGAATCGGATATTGGTGTCATGGACTTAATTGTGAAATACCAATATTTGAGGAGAGGAGAGACTAACAAGAGCTTATGGTCGAGGTAGCTAGGATGAAGGACTTAAACGTGAAGTCCGAATTACTTAGACACGTTATTAATTCATGAAAGTGACCCTTAATGACATATTAGGTTAGAAACCTCATCAAATCAAACATGAATTTAAGCAAATACCGAATAAATAGAGTTAACAAGGGATTGTAGACCAAAGACCCCTAGATTCTCTTAACCTTGAAAACAAACCGACTTGTCTTTCTTTTACTTTTACTTTTAATTGTTTAAAAACTCCTTTCTTCGGGTATTGAACCCAACCTTAGAATTTTTAGTACAAACCCCCCCAAATTTACTTTATTGCACTTTACTTCCTTTCTTTTCTGAAATTTATCATCTAAAGTTGAAAATTAAGTATTTATCTTACTCCTTGTGGTTCGATACCCGATAATATACTACACGGTAGGATTGTATACTTGCAATCTAAATCGAAAGTGTATTTGAGGATAAAGCTTTTTATATATACCCTTTGGACGTATCAAACCTTCAAGAAAATAAAAAATCAATTAAATTTCAACATACGTGATTAAAAAAATTCAAAATCATGGGGTGGCTTAGCATCCCTGAGCTAAGTGTAGATCTACCCCTGTCGACAAGGGATTCCTCCAAATCTACGATCTCTGACACGGAAAACATTACCTTTGCTACTAGACTAAAGACTGGTTCTCAAAATAATTATTGCTATAATAATTTTTTTTTATTATTTAACAATGCCACAATTTGAAAATGGTGATTGACCGATTACTATAATAAATTTGTTATTTAGTTCTAAAATTACGAAAAAAGCTAGCAAGTTAACGTTTGATCGTATTCTCCTTAACACATGTTCATTTTAACTTCATTATTTCTTTTATCAATCATAAAATTTTCTTTTTAATTTCCTTATGTCAAACTATAGAGAGAGGGAACTAATCCTAAAATTATAATGAAGTGTACATAAGATGGTACAAAAATACCACTTGATGAAACATAAAAGTAAACAGTTGGCAATTTTTTCTTTTTTAGATATACGTCACTAAAAATACAAAAAGAAATGTAAATGATCATTTCCATTAGGAAAAAGAATGCAGCATACTTAAAAAAATGCCAATTCATTAAGAAAACACACGTGAGGAAGACCTTGGAAATAATCTTTCGGAAATCGCAACAAGAGATTCTTTTTTTAACCATGTAAAAGGATTTTTCGGAATTGTAGTACGAGCTTGTTTGTCAACATTATTTAATTTTTTTTCTCACCCAGAGGAGTTATAAGTAAGCTGCACGTTTTACAATTTTACTACACAGACAACGACCCGGGGTGCCCTCTGGTTGAGAGGGAAAAATGGCACAACGGAACGGCTCTGTTACGAAATGGCACGGTTACGGTATAGAGCGGCATGGTTACGGTACGGAACGACACGACACGTGTGACTGTTACGTGCCGTAACTTGCGTGTCGCGTGCTGTGACTATTCGTGTGCCGTGATCATCTTTTGAAAATTTGGCACAACACATCACACGAAAGATCTGATCACGGCACGACATGGCACGTAGTCACGCGAGTTACGTGTAATTATGACAGTAAGATCTTGATCAAATGGTGAATCTTGAATAAACTAATCTAAATTGTGAAAAAAATAATTAAACGTAACTAAACGTGACCAGTCACGTTTGGACACAGCACATTTGGGCACAGATGTGACTCGCGTGCCGTGACCATTTGCATGCCGTAACCACCTTCGATATTTTAATCACGGCACGACACGGCACGTGTGACTGTTTACTTGATCACGACACGGCATAAGACGAGATCAAAGTCACGACGCGCTAATCACGGCATGGCACGTTTTTACCGCTCGGACCTCTAAATTCCCTGATTTGCGCACGCGGGCATTGAAAACATCTAGCGGTGCGGCATCTTAGACATTCAATCATTTATTGCCGCTCTTAATTACATGGGTATCCAAATCACAGTTTTTATGGCTCCCTCAGCGGTACCCAGCAGTCCCCAGGTACACCTCCTACATACTCTTTTGTTTTTGTTTTTTCCTCAGAGAGAGAAAGATAAGGTATTAATTTTCCAAACTAATCAAAGACTGTCATTTAACTATTTAATATTCATAAGAATTCTGCATCTGCATCTGAATTGTAAACTTATTCATGACCTCTCGTAATTAGAGTATTTTGCTACTAGACTAGAAAATGGTCCTCCTATGTACTCTTTTTCATTTTCACTTTCTTTCTTCCTAATAAATATAACAAGATTATAAAAACAATTACAAACTGTTGTTATTATTATAAATTTTGAAAAAAAAACTTTTCATAAGTATATCAACAGTTCAAGTACGGTTAAAATACAAATTATTGTTATTATTATTAAATTTGAAAAAGACTTCTCATAAGTATATGCAGTTCAAATACTGTTAAAATACAAACTATTGTTTTTATTATTAAATTTGTAAAGGACTTCACATAAGTATATCAACAGTTCAAGTACGGTTAAAATACAAACCACTGTTATTATTATCAAAGTTGAAAAAGACTTCTCATAAGTATATCAACAGCTCAAGTATTGTTAAAATACAAACTATTGTTATTATTATTAAATATGAAAAAGACTTCTCATAAGTATATCAACATTTCCAAGTACTGTTAAAATATAAACTATTGTTATTATTATTAAATTTGAAAAAGACTTATAAGTATATTTTGTATTCATAACCTTGAGCTCATGACTTTGTAGAAAGTCTATAAAATCATTTCAGTGACATACAATTTGAGATTACGATGTTGTTTTAGCCGATATTTTTATTAATATCCAAAGTTAATTACAAATTAATTATTATACCCACGTTTCCCGACTTTTGCCAAAAATGTCCAAACCGGCCATTTTATTGCCTGTTTCCTCTTTTTGGTTTTTTTTAGAGACACTATGAAGAGCATGATAATGAAATATAATACTGAAAATTCTAATTTATTGTTTAAATTATTTGTTAGATTACTTCTTTTGATATATAATTAGCATATTTATACTAAAATACACTAGATTACTTGAAATTATGTTGAATTACACTATATTACAATAAAGTATGTTGAATTACACTAAATTCAGCTAAATTGCAATAACTTCGCTATTTATAATGAAATATGATAAATTACGCTAAACTACGCAGAATTACGCTAAGTGAGACCGATTTTGTGCCATCTTTCATAAATCGTAAAAAATAGTAAAAAAATTCCAAAAATAGTAAAAATTAGTATTCTACAAGTTCATTATATAACTAATTTACTGAGCTACTTAGATTGAATAATAGAAATGAAAATCTTAATCGAAAACTTCAACTCAAGTTTTGATGCTTTTCCCTTTGTTTTTTGGCAATTCTGAATTTTGAAATCTGGCATTGCCCGGCATTGCCAACACGGACGCATGCGTATTTTCACAAGCTTTCTGAAAAGTGGTCATTTGCTGAAATCGGACACTCGAGCGCCGTTTTATGGTCGTTTAAAGTTTCGTCGTCGTTTTTCGCCTTTTCAGTGAAGATATCGTCCCTATTCATATGTAATTTAGCGTAATTTACTGTATTTTTGCGTAATGTAATGTAATTTAGTGTAATTTAACTTAATATAGTGTAATTCAACATAATTTCAAGTAATTTAGCGTATTTTAGTATAAATATGTTAATTATATATCAAAAGAAGTAATCCAACAAAAAATTTAAACAAAAAATTCGGTTTTTTCAGTGTTAGATTTCATTATCTTGCTCTTCATATTGTCTCAAAAAAAAAAAAAAAGTAAATCGGCCATAAAATGGCCGGTTTGGACATTTTTGACAAAAGCCGGGAAACATGGGTATAATAATTAATTTGTAATTAACTTCGGATATTAATAAAAATGTCGGTTGTTTTAGAGTAGGCTTAAGTATACAATATTGGTTCATTTTGTAAATAACCAAAATGATTAAATTTATCTTATTAGCAGATGACGAACAGGATTGATTGTTCTTTGTTTTATTTTTATTTTTCGTAGTCTCATTATTGCACTAAAAAAGATAACAAATTGAAACGAATCTTTTAAAGGTAAGAGGAATAAGAAATAAATTATAAAAATACAAGATTTTGTTTGTGTAAAGTTAAACATACATTTCATCAAAAATATATGAGGAAATTTTTAAAGGTCAGTGTGATTAATTTTATTCGACATATTTTAGCTCGTTTTTATATCCTTTTGCCATAGATAATGTATTCAGTAATTTTCTAGAGTAAAAACAAATTTTGAATAAAACCATTCAAAATAATAAATTAACAATTGGAAAGTATAAGTTAACAACCATTTTTATCAAACTAGAAAAAGATAAATGTATCTATATTTTTTATAATATGAATGTGTTGATTATCGAATTTAATGCAATTTGTAAGTCAAATGGCCATTTGTCAAAGATCTATAAATTTGAGCCGTTAATTTTTAAAACCGTTCATACGATGATTAGATGTTTTTCAAATTGCACCAAATTTAGTCTTTAGTTTTATCTAACCTAACAAAGACACTTTTAAATTTTATTATTTGATAACTGTTCCTTGGTTGTCAAATAAGTTAGTAATTAATATATTCTAAGTTTCTAACCCATCAACAAACAATATGGCCACGCCATCAGTAGAGAATAGTGGAGCGTATATGTCGGAGAGAAGTAACATTTCTATTTAAAATAATATTAGCTAAACTGCTCTCTTCTACTTTTGTTCTTTCCCTGCAGGCGTTTCTATCCAATAGAGCTCCTTTAATTGAGCTTCATATATCTACCGTCCATTTCTTATCATAAATCAAATCTAACGGCGGATCTAACAGGGCAGGTACCGAAAGTATGCGGAATTGCGGATGCATTGTGATTAAGTGGCTAAAAGCGGACCCGTCAAATAAAAAAATAAAAAATAAAGCGTACCATAACTCCTCTCCATTGAAACATAAACTGGATACGTCCTTACCTATCTTAAGGACGGAAAATTTTATAAAATACCCTTCCTCTTCAAAACAACAAACAAAATACCTCATCCTCAAAATTATTAACAAAATGTCTCTGTAGACCCCACTTTTTCCTTCTTTTCCCCTCCCTCCCACTATTTTACATTTACTCCACGATCCAGTTTTCATTTTTAAAAATACAGCCATAGCAATGCTTTCATGGATTCTTTATAGAAAAAAAATTCTGTACCAATGCTGCGATACGTACAAAAAGATTTAGAATAAAATCTTTTAAAATTTTATTTGCTAAAATTATTTAAATGTGTATCATTTTAAATATCGTTGCTAATTTTTTTTAGCTTTTTTAATCTCTAAAGTTTGTATTGTGTTGTTGGTTCTGACAGATAAAATAGATAGGGACGGAATAATAATGATGGTTATACATCACTACTATCAGCCATTTGACCACTTAATAATTATTAAACAATAATAAAAATATATAATGAAATAACATAATAAATCAAATATCATAATAATAATGATGATAGATAAATAATGTAAAATAATAATAAGCTCATTCGCTATTAATTGAACTCATTTGCTATGATACATGAATTATTTAATCTGTGTTTTGTAACTTTTTTTAGTTGGATCAAAACCCTATTTTTTTTTTTGTTATTTAATGGTTACCAAGTGAGCCCTAAAATTTAAGCAATGATTAATAAGGTCTAATTATTTTACAAGGGGCAAAAAACTACATTAATGAAGCTGCTAACAGTAAACGAAACCGATTGAGCAATTAGCACAATTTATTCAAGCAACATCAAACCCTGTATAGACAAAATTCATATGTTAATTAAAAAGATTTTAATAAATAAACTAACATCGTATATTATAATGATATTTTTAAGGATACACATGCAAACAATTTTAGCAAATAAACTTTAAAAAAAATATTTTAAATCTTTTTATACGGATGGTACAAATTTTTTTTTTAAAAAAGGAAACCATGAAAACATTGTTATAGCTGTTAGCTGTAATTTCCAAAAATGAAAAATGGATTGTGAAGTAAATATAAAAGAGCGAGAGAGGGGAAGAGAGGGAAAAAGTGGAGTCTACAAGGACATTTTGTTAATAATTTTGGGAAGAGATATTTTGTTTATTGATTTGAAAAAAACAAGGTATTTTATAAAATTTCTATTTAAGGACTTTTCTTTGTACCGAACAAAATGCATTACAGAAACGGAGGAAGGGAGTCTCAAGTAATTGTTGAACTGGAGAAAATCCGGATACTGAAAGTGGTGATGAATGGTTAGCTGACTATGCTTCCCTATTGCGTTTTAAGGCAAAAAAGAAAAAAAGACTAGGCTCTCCTATTGCATTTTAATTGAACTTGTGATTGGACCAGTTCTATTTTTCATTTCTTCAATCTAGCTGCTACAGAATTAATGAACAATTAGACATTTTTTTTGCTTCTATGGCACAATTAGACTTTTCTTTTACTCGAGTCTGGTTGATAGTAGATATTTTTGTGTCAAATTAAATGTATATGCAAAAGTTTTAGCTTTGCGTATGAAATAGACAATGAAAAAAAGAAAGACATATTATTCGATTCACATAACTTTTATTTTGTTGAATTGTTTTTATAATTGTAGAGTTATTTTATGGAGATTCACAAAGTAAATAATCATTAGTACATTAGTTTCAAATCTCGATGTTCGAAATTCAGACAGACAATCAAAGTCACTCATTATGATCTACATATTAATTTTTTTTATTGAAAATCAGAATTATATTTTTTGTTTCGAGAAATTTTAGTATATTTCAGATAAGAAGATAATCAAGATAATCATATATATTGGACAATCCATATCATTTAAATCAATAAATTTAAAAGTTAGTCAAAAAAGCTAAAAATATAAAAATATATAATATTCATATCATATTGAGTGTCTCGAGTCGGATGTTCAAACTTCAAAAACCAAAATTTAAAGTCAAAAGTACATATTTATTTCACGGAGCATGTAATATAACTCATGCATATTTCTCTGAAAAACTTAATCATCAACTAACTGAAAAATATTAGAAAACTCAAATAAGTGTGGTAGGTGTTTTATATGAAGTAATATTATTTTTTATAATTTTTTGTAATCACATTTGTTTTTATATAAGTCATATGTATTTATTTTTCACTCCCTTATGTCCTTATTGGATTTAAATATTTTCATATTTTAAGTTTCTCTAAATTATTTAATTATCATTAGTATTTCAGATTTAATATCGTATTATATCTAAAATCAAGCTTAAATATTTATACGAATATTCGTGTTAGATGCACCTCCTTAACACCTCGCCACCTTGACTATTAAATTAAAGCAGGTATTCCGGACCAAAGCTCAGACAATCAGTCGGACCATTAATTAAATAAAGGACCAGGTCCAGATCCGATATAGGCATTGCTATCCTCGTGGTCAACATGACAGCATCTCTTTGTCCCTCCTCTTTTCAATAAAATTCTCTGAGCTTATGAACAGACAAAAATAATATAATACTCAAATTAAAGAAGGCAGGTTATTTATTGTCTAATTGAACTGTGTAATTAAAGATAAGGGGGTCTATAACTCCGTTTGCCTTTATGATGGTAAGATAACAGCATCATTACTATCTATCACGAAAAATATGCTATTTTCCTACGACACAAGGGAGACCAATAGCGAGAAATTTGTGAAACGCGCTAGGAGAGAGAAAACCGAGGGGGGAAGGGAGCAAGAAGAAAAGTCTACTGCACCTCTCAATTTTGATTTTGATCTGATATACCTTCGAATTAAACCTTTTCCTCGCCGGAAAAGCTGCTTAGATCATAGTAAGTCAAACTCTCTAGCTTGCTCTTCTCTTGTAATCGTTTTATCAGCTGAGTTCTAGGCCTTTCCTACTTAGTCTCGACTTTTAAATCGATTTTTTTTTTTGAAAAGCACTTTTAAATCGATTTTGCTTGACACCATGATGTAGGTCACAAAATAACGAAGAACTTCTGATTGCTTATTTATTTTTTATTTATTTTCAATTTGGGCAGTGAAAATTCTGGGGGTTTTGGGTGATCATAGGGTTCCTAGACATTGAGTTGACTCCTGGTAATGCGAGGTCCCACACTCTCTTTCCTTTCTTGTGTTGGATTTCGCTGTTTATGGCGTTTATTTAATTAATTGTAGTGCATAGTTCAAGCTTCTTCCGATTTCCAATTTCCCGTCCCTTCTGATTGTTATGGTTTTTATCCTCTGTATTTTCTTTTCCTTATACAGTACTTATGCTGTATTTAACAGTTTTAATTTTTACGCTTTTAAAACAGTTTGATACGCAGGTAGACGGAGCTGAGTGCCTGAGTGGTTAGGCATCTATTTCTTTAAAAAGATATAAGTGGATTAGGTAAGCTATCTCTCTTCTTTTCTTTCTATAAAAGAAGAATGATTTGGTTACTTAATTCAGTGGAAGTCATATCTGTGCTAAATGTAGACAATTTAATTTAATTGCATAATCCTAATAGGTGACTTCCACACTTGTGTAATAAATTTCCCTGTTTTAATTATACACCTTTTTCTTGAGATGATCACATAGTTATGAGTTAGGCATTCTTCAACTAAAACTTGATTGATGCACCGGCAGTAGATCCTAGTACCAAAATGGTACTTTTAGTACCGAGTACCTTAACAGCATCAAGTGGTATTGTACTGTCTTCTTTTCGAAATTGAAAAAAGAATTAGTATAATCCATTCCCAGATCACTCTGGTTTTCACATGTCATATGGTTACCCTTGTTACGTAATATATAGTTATATACTACTCTCTATTCCGTCAAAAAAACAGATGATGAATTTTGTCTTCTTGTTTTGCATTTAAATAATGTTTTTAGTGATGGAGGAACCAAAAGATCCTGAACCAAATCTAAATGTGAATTCAGAATCACCTATGAGGGAATCTCCAGCTTCTGCAGAATCTTCCCAAATTACGGAGTCTTCGATCTCACCAATTGACACTGATAAGCATGTTTTACCCAATACACATACTGCGTCAGGTGAGGTTCCTGCCATGTCAACAGTGCAAACCCAAATTGATGCTGTGGTACCTGTCAAAGATATATCTGAAAATGGAGATCAGAAGGGGGCTGTACCGGAGACAGTTATCAATGAAGAGAATATGACGATGGAAAATTCTACAAAGAATGAACTTGAAAATGGAGCAAAATTGGGGATGGTTATCACTGGAGTTGGAGAAGCCAAGGACAGAATGGCGAAGGTGGAGAACGTGAGAAAGACGGCATCAGTAAATGCTGCAAAAAATGTATACCAAAATAGGGGTCTTATTGACACCAGAGCCCCTTTTGAGTCGGTCAAGGAAGCTGTTACAAAGTTTGGTGGGATAACTGATTGGAAAGCTCACAAGGCTCAAACGATAGAGGTATATGTAGTTTTTTTTGTTTTTTTTTTTGAAGGAAAGTAAAATAGTTCTGTAGATTACTACTGTTAAATACAGGTTCGAAACAGTTTGGGGTCAACATTAATAATAGTATTGTATAATTTAGTCTGATTCTAGGGTACTTATTGGTACCTCTATGGTACCTGACATGAAAAGTATTAAAAATTTGCCCCGTCAGGCTATCCATATGAGGTTTTCTGTAACCTAGGTTAGCAAAATCTCTGACTGGTCAGTAAAATTCAGTCCTGCACAGAACTGGCATATACAAATACCCTAGGTCTTCTTTGTTACCTTCTGAAGAAAACTTGTTCATCTTTACCTTCCTCGATTACACGATAACTCTTAACAAAGACAAACATAACTCAAAAGGACCCAAATGAGGTCTTGGTAATTTCTGGTACTGTTAAAACTCACTCCACCTTTCTGAAATAATTTAGAGAAGCAAGCAGATAAAGCTCGAACTGGAGGAACTCCATGAAGAAGTTCCTCTATACAAAACCCGAGCTGAATCAGCTGAACTGGAGAAGTCAAAGCTTCTCTCTGAACTGGAGAGTGCCAAGCTCCAACTAGAAGAGCTCAAGCATAGTTTAGAAAAAGCTCAAACTGAGGAGTCTCAGGCCCGACAAGACTCAGAGCTGGCCCAACTAAGAGCCCAAGAGATTCGAGAAGGGATCACTGATGAATCGAGTGTTGCTGCCAAGGCGCAAGCTGACCTGGCAAAATTGCGCCACACAAGTGCAGTTGCCGAGCTCGAGTCAGTACAACTTGAATTTCTGAAATTGCAAGAGCAATATTCCTCTCTGGTAATAGAGAGAGATATAGCAGTAAGAAAAGCTGAAGAGGCAGTTTCAGCTTGTAGAGAGGTCGATACGAAGTTGGAGGAGCTAACCCTAGAGCTTATCTCAGCCAAGGAAAATCTGGAATTGGCTCACAGTGCGCATCTCGAGGCAGAGGAGCATAGAATTGGGGCATCTCTGGCCAGAGAGCAGGATTGTCTCACATGGGAGAAGGAACTTAAAGAGAGAGAAGAGGAACTCAAAATATTAAATGAAAAATATGCATCCACTAAGGATTTGAAATCAAAATTGGATGCAGCCGCATCTACTTTAGGCAAGTTAAAGGCTGAGCTGGCGGCATACATGGAGACAAAATTGTTTGAGGAGATGACAAGTACGGGAGATGATGGTACAAGTGAGGCGCGGGAAATGAAAAGGTCAATTGAGGAGGCATTGGAGAAGGCGAAAAAGGAGTTGGAGGAAGTGAAAGGAAATGTGGAGAAGGCAAAAAATGAAATGGTGATACTCAAGTTAGCAAATGCATCGCTCAAGTTGGAGCTGGATAATGAAAAGGCTTCACTTCTGACCTTGCAACAGAGGGAGGGGATGGCATCTATCGCTGTTACTTCCCTTGAGGTTGAACTTGACAGGACCAAAGAAGAGCTCGAAGTGGTAAGTTTCAGTGCTAGCAGGCTATTAGCGCTGAGTACAGACTTTACCAATCCAAGGCCAAATGGTCAATTGTCCTTTTTTATTTTATTTTTTCTATTAATATTGGGATCAACAACCAATCATCTATTTATAGCCCCAAAGCCCTCAAACACAAAACTTGGGTTACCGACCACATATGCTGCTTATTTACTGATACTGTTACGGTTCAGTATTGTATCAGTTTAAGGAATTCTTTGTTGGAAGAAAAAAATATGAAAAATAAAAGAAGGTTAATATATGGTATAATTCATTTGTAGGTGAGGTTGAAGGAGAAAGAAACAAGGGAGAAGATGGTGGAGCTCCCAAAAATGCTCCAACATGCAGCCGAAGAGGCTGAAGATGCCAAACTGGCAGCCCAATCAGCCCAAGAAGAACTCAAGAAGGCCCGAGAGGAGCTCAACCATTCGAAATCGAGCCTCTCCACTGCTGAAATTCGCCTCAAGGCTACCTTGAAAGAAATTGAGGCCTCCAAAGCTTCGGAGAAACTAGCCCTAGATGCCATAAATTCACTCCAAGAGAGTGAGCAAACTGTAATAGAAGCTGAATCCCCCAGATGCATCACCTTACCTTTGGAGGAGTACTATGCTCTGAGCAAACAGGCACACGATGCTGAACAGTCAGCACATGAGAAGGTCGAAAATGCCCTTGCACAAGTGGAAGAGGCCAAAGAAGCTGAATCGAAGTGCATGGAGAAATTACACGAGGCTGGCAAAGAAATGGAGAGAAAGAAAGAAGGTATGAAGGTTGCTTTGGAAAGAGCTGAGAGAGCCAAGGAAGGAAAACTAGGGGCGGAAATGGAATTGCGCAAGTGGAGAGCTGAGAATGAGCAGAGGAGACGTAATGAAGCTGCAGCCCGAGCTGGATCCGTTAACCCAATAAAGAGTCCGGGTCAAAAAGATCCTGTCAGAAGGGAAGAAAAAGAAGAGATACATGGAATGGTGCAACCTGAGAAGGAATTGCCGGTCTTGCAGGCTGAGCTCAAGCTTAGGAGGAAGAAATCTTTCTTCCCTCGGGTTATTATGTACATAGCTCGAAGAAAGGCTGAGGGAGCTAGTTGATATTTTGTGCAAGTTTTAAGATTTAAATTTTTTTTTTTTGTAAAAGTATTTTGGTCTATGTTTGTGTTGTGTACATGCAAGTATGTTGGCTTTAGCATTGTTACTAATAAAGCCGGTCGAGTTGTATAATTTCAGCTTGTAATGTTTGTAGTGTATGAGGTTGGGAAAGACTAGGTGATATTGCATTGAAGAAATTCAAATGTGAAGGTGTATAAAAGTTGAGCCCTATTTTTATGTCTATAGCAAATGTTAAGAAACGAGTTAATTCTGGACATACCACAGCTCTCTTTTTTCTCTGTTGTTGCATGTTTTTTTTATAACACAAAAATTTGTTGCACTGATGATGATGGTACCTGTAAGGCACCAGGCAGTACCTGCAAAGCATGGGTGATACTGAAATGTACTAGATTCACCCGTGTTTGGTAGCGGGTTTTTCTAATTTTCGGGGTGCTTTTTGGCTTTTTGTCAAGTGGTTAATTGAGATTAATTGAAGACCTTTTGTATTAATCACTTCAGTGAGAAGTGATCTGAGATCTGATTTCTAGCTAGGTGTTTTCAAATATGAAATTTAGCCCAAGATTCTGAGTCAACACAATTTCTCGCATGTTTAGCACGATGGAGGAGAATATATATAATTGTGAACCTTTCTATGATCCAATATTCCTCCAGCAATTATCTTGAGACAAACGTTTGGCGAATATCTTATTGTATGGATTCCGAGCCAAGCCAACTACATCCCAGCAACTCAAATGAGTTTCTAAATAACTGAATCACTTTTTAGAAATTAAGGTCTTAAAGTTTCTAACTCTCACATTTTTTAAATTAATTTTAGAGTTTCTATTAAGCCACGTCAACAATAAATTAAAAAAAAAAAATTTGAGCCAATCATTTGACCAACATGAAATTTATAAATAATTTTTTAATAAAAAATTTTACTGCATTTCTAAATAAGAAACTCTTCTTCAAATTAGTTTCTATTTGGAAGATATTGTGCTGCTTTTCAAGTACAATACTCTTTCCAAATTTATGAATACTTTTTACATCGTGCTTCTTTTTCCTGTTGTTCTTCATCGTTCCAACATTGACCCAGAGGGAAGGGGAAATATTACTAATCAACATTTATATTTGAAATTTGAAAATGATAAAGCGACAAGAAAACAAGTATATATGCTCACGAAGAGAAAACAATATTCTTGCTGTAAAATGTTCATATTGTAGGATATTGCATATTTGCAAAATAACCTCAAACAGTACTCAAAATAAAGCATTAAAGTAACCCGTGAATAAAGGGGCGAAAAAGAGAAAGAACTCTTACAAAAACAAACAAGGATACAACATGATAAAAAGGTATCCTTTCACTTATCCGTATGTACACGAAAAAACACCTAGAAAGAATTGGGTTATAACAAGGCAGTTACAAATGAAATTATTAGTAGATTAAAAAATAATAAATAAATCAACAAATGAAATACTTCTTAGACTGGACTGCTGCAAAATCTGCAAGTGGGCCCAAGAAGAGAAGCAATCATTTTTTGCAAATTCCCGATCATTGAAGGGTTCTTTTGCATCAGAAGTCAAATTCAGCAATATCAGTTAGTAGTCCAACAATCCAACAATTTGGAAGGAGAAATCAATCCCATCAAATGATGAAAGACGGATAGCTATATCTCTTGGGGCACTCTAGATCCGAAATCTGGATTGAAAATAAAATGAAGTTGGTGAAAAATGCACAAACGTCCTCAGGAATTAGAATTATTTTGGAGCTGCTCTTTTCTGGGACCAGTAGTTCTACATATCAGGTAGTTAGGTACTACTATGGTGCTACCACAGTATAGTATAGTTCTAAATAACAGGTCGTTAGGTATTATTATGGTGCTACCGCAGCACAGTATGGGTTGGTATCAGGTAAAAATATGCACTAATACAGTAATACTAAATAGTATAGCAAAACTCGGCTTGAAAAAAAGCGCATACTTCAAGAGCAGTTTTTCCCTTCCATGGCCTCTTTCTTTTCTTGGCATGGTACACAAAGGAAAGGCCCATCCCAGGGTCTTTTGATACCAGTTGACTTGAAGGTGGTACCATGAATTGAGATGCCTTCTCCTGGCTTCATTTCCAGTTGGCAAACGGCACAATTGTATGGCTCAAAGATGATGCTGGTCATGCAATCTGTGCTCAGCCTGTGAAGATTTACCAAAATGCCCATTAGGTCACAAAACCTTGATGCAATTAATATTCCATCTAATAAAACTATTTGTCAAAATGAAAAAAATAAAATAATGAAGGTCAGTTAAATAAATTAAACTTTCAATTCAGCAACTAAGCAACGACTTCATTAACTCTACATACACTAATCCTTTAACGAGAATTATGCTCTCAAAACCCACATCTCGGGATCAATTTGTCAAAGTGAAAACTAGCCAACTCAACTGAGTTGGAAGGCTGATATGCGGTTTACAGCTTTGTGCAAAATTAAGCAAAATGGGTCAACAAAGACCAAAATGACAAAAAAGGGGGAAAAAGGAGTTGGAATCAGAGAAGCCAAAAGTTGCGTATACAGGTCCAATACCCAAACTGAACAAGGGAGAAAGCATGGCAGAACCATTCTCAAATAATAAGCCAACTTGGCATCAGTTAACCCCTCAATTTAGCCACACGACCAACAGTTCATTGTTCAACCGACCGCCCAAAAATAAACTAATTAAAATGCTTCTTAAATTTTACACCTCTCAGAGAGCATTGCGGAGCCATCCTCAAATATTTCCTCAACGACATCAGGTTCTGAGCAGCCACGGTCGATATGATCCTCTGACAAGGTATCAGATGATTTTCTTCGAAAAATGTATTTTATACCTACTTTTCCCGGCTTCTTTACAGGTGGGCTTACCTTCTCTGGCGGCAGTATGTCCACCACTATGCAAGTGGTGTCATCTCTCAACCCCTTCACTTTAACTGCTTCCTGTGATATTAAAAAGTAAATAAACTCAAATTTCAAAGAACATAAGAAACATCTTCTTATCAAGAACATCCATCTGCAATACCCAAACCTAACAAGCATGAAACATAATAATCAGACCTCCTTGGTACTACTTAGGTTTGAGAGGGAGAGAATGTGGGGGTTGGGGGAGGGGGAGGGGGAGAGCGAGAGAGAGAGAGAGTACTTTAACAATGCGAGTGGCGGCTGCTTCAGCTGGTAAGCCTCGGCAACAACTGAGCGAATTTTCGTGGCTCAGAGCATCCCATACACCATCACTTGCTATAACAAGTCGGCCTCCTGCATTTGATAACTTGAAAGGACAATAAACCAGATTTAATCGATTTATTCTTAGAAAATTGTATTGAAGAAAAGTTCAGTTGAACGAAGTGCATTACTTTTTTTTTTTTTTGGTGCTTAAATGCACACTTTAGTGCTGAAAGTGCTATTCTAAGTACCTTTACTTGCTTCACATGAGGCACAGGTACAATATACTCCCCAACATCCAAATCTCCAATTGACCTTGACAGGCACAACCCCCCTGGCCAGCATCTCAAGGGACCGATCTGCAAATGAACCATATACAAGGGACGCATTTGTAAACATCATTGTACAAGTTGCAAAACACACCAAAAAAAATGGCAACTATCTAGTTTATAGGACAAATAGGAAGTTTACTTTTTCAAAGGCAAAAACATGTAATTTCAGGATTTCACAGGGTAGTATTTGAAAAAGACAACAAATGACATACCCCAGCACTGCCTGCTATATTTATTCTTGCAACTTCTCCACCACTTGCAGTCACACGCTCAACCCTAGAATTATTTTGTTCATCTATCAGTCAGAGGTTTAATAAGTGCAGACCAAGGGGCAAAAGATAAAAACTTACTCTTCCTTATTGACCTCTAATCTATGATCAGCTGATAAGACATATATCGAGCCTTCAGCTGATTCGAGTATACAGCACGAGTCCCCGACTGACGCCACCGTAACTACCCAACCGTCAATTATTACCAGAGTCACTGTCGTACCCGAAGAACGTGCTGAAAGATAAATTAAAGGCGATTATCAAGTCAGTATCAATTGAAATTCATGACAAATTATCTTCAGTTTCCAGTTTCAATTTGGCAGACCAAAATTTTTTTTCTTTTCTGTTATTCTAGCCCTTAAGCTAATAGAAATAGTGTAACCTGGTATGGCAACTTTGGCTCTGAGAATAGAGGTGGACTTTTTGAGACGAGATTTTGTACCTTGAGCAGTAAAATCCTTGTCGGTTTTAACAAAGCCGGCAACTAGAGCTCTTGGTAAGGCAGATATCCACTCATCTCGGCTAACTTTTGGTGGGATCGCTTTTAATACATTGTCTAAGAGATTCTCTTTGGTATATATAGCAGCTGCTGACCCGTTATGCCCATCAAAAATCTTCAGCCAAAAATAGCATAAAGAAAAATATTATAAATAAGGCCCTAGAATGATAAAAACTGAAAAATATTTTTTCATTCATGGATCTCTTTCCTTGAATTACTATAACAAACAAATTTGTATAGACATCAGTTATTCAATAGAAGGGAAAAATTAATACTGATACCTTACCTGATAGTGCATTACCAGCAAGTAGCTGGTATTGAACCCTAACCATACCAACTTAGTACAATAACTAATAAGGTAGAGAGAGAGAGAGAGAGGTGTTGGTACCGCGAAAACTGAGAACGATTCTGTGCCGGTCTCTTGCATCCTCTCAGAATCTGCACTTAACAGTGTGAAATCTTCACCTTTCTTTTTCTGGCAGGCTTCACCATACAATAAATCTGGCTTCTCACACTTCTCATTTGACATTTCCCTTTTCAGTAGCACTGCTAATGGTACCGATATATCTCCCGCCTTTGCCTCCATTTGACACCAATTCTCCAAATCTTCAGAAAATCACACCTAATTTGGGTCAAAAATTTGCTAAGGAGAAATTGAAAGACGCGATTCAGAATATTTGGCAAATATCTTGCCGAAGGAACTGGTTAAGGGGAAAAATGGAGAGCTTTTGAACATAGAACAAAAATGGAGAGATGATCTAATGTCGTAAGGTAGGCCTTTTCAAGAAAAGAACAAAATGATAGTACAAATTGGTCAAGAAAAATTGCCAGAATCAAAGCTACTGGAAGAGGAAAAGAAAATAGGAAAAAAAAGGAAGAAAGGGAAGAGAAGGTGGGGAACGAAGTGCAGAGGCTACCAGTCTGAGTTCTTCTTTTCTTTTTGCAATGGAGAGAGTTATAAAAGACAGAGGGGGGAGAGGCTATCAGCTTAACGTGCGCGCCAGAAAGATAAAATCCTGAGCTGTCGAATTAATCGAAGATTATTTGCTAACTCGTTTTATTTAATGATATGACTCTGCAAAAACTTATCAAAATAAGAGCTCTTCAGATTAAAGAAATAAGAACAAGGAGGCAAGGAGCCGAATTGCTTCCACTGACAGCTGCAAACCAAGGATATATACTTTAGTATTTCACAAGCGCTGTTAATTAACACCCAATGCTTCCCGGAATTCACATCACCTCCGGTACCGTAATAGGGAATCTTTTACAATTATTTGATCTGGATCGTTCTTTTTAACTTGGCACGAATCCCAAGGCCCAATAATACTGCCCCCTCTGTCAGCCCGAATCCCAAACCAGCTGGGAGTTAATCTCAAACCGTAAAATGAAGGGAATCTTTTACGGTACCGGAGAGGATATTTTTGTTTAGATCACCTGAGGTAAAATGAATTCATATCACCTGAGGTAACAAAATATTTTTGTTTAGATCGAGACCTGTCAGAATCCGCACTAATATTAAAGAGACTCTAGTGCATTCCACTTGAACTAGTAATTATTTTTCCAAAAAAAATCTTTATATTATTTTGTTTTGACAACTAATATATAACATTAACAACATAGTTAAAATTTGTCAATATATAAACAATAAATTAGAAATACTCTTTTGTATCATGTATCAAGGTCGATCCGTTTGAAAATATTAGTTTCATCCATGAAAAAATATTAACAACCTCAATTTGTAAAGTGCTTAACATATTAAAATTAACAGCTCGTCAAAATATTCTAAATAATAGAGAACAATCGCATTTCCCAATCTTTAAATCAATTATTTTATTGTTGTCATGCAAAAAGAAAAAATCTTCCCGGTGACATAAAAATTGATTGACATTTATGTTGTGAAAACATTATTTGTAGCAACGAGATAGACATACTCTCAATTTCACATAATCAAAGTTACTTATAAAAGATGAAATAACAATCAAAAGAAAAAAAAAAGAAAAATACAAAATTAGAAAAAAATAGATATTAGTTGTCAGTTGTGACACATAACGAGCTCATCGTACATATTCTCATAATTCAAGGTCACATGTAAAATTACAATAACTATGAATCATTTTTGTTAAAAAAAAAAAAAGAAGTACAAAAACTATTTGTACTATATTAAGGTATTTCGATGAGAGTATTATTTTTCATATTGTTTACATCTACTAATGTAGTGTGGTGCAAAGTTATTAATATTTTTAAAAATTATAATACATTGAGAGAACATTTTTTGTCAATCCATTAGTTACTTGCATTGGAACAGTTGGTGCAAATGGGAGCTGAATAGCATAACTCGTTTCCTTTCAGATTTCAAACAGCATGTCTAGTCCAGATCTTCTTTGACTGCTTCGCATCCAGAAAACCATATTTAAAAGAGAAACTGGCGATGGGTTTTTTTGTAAGTTGCTTTATTTAATTATTTCTGACATCTTAGATTATGAAATTTTTTCTAAAACAATAATTAGAGGATATGCCAATAACAGAACAAGCATTGTGATCCGCTTTTGGGGTCTTTAAATTTTGCTTAAACCAAACTTTTCTCCTAAACGAGCATCTTTCTATTTAAAAGCAAATTAATCTGACATTGTCTTGAAAATACTTTACTCTTGTCAAATTTGACAATTGACATCTCTCTATGTTTATTATTGAGGGGAAATAAATCTGCTGCAGAATCGCAGGGACTCTGCTTTTCCAAATCTAACTATATATCTATTTTGAGATTCGTGCATAACAATTAACTGATTTTGAGATTCGTGTATTTCAAAAAATTAATAGTTGGATTTGGAAAAGCAAGGTCCCTGTGATTCTTTGGAATCGCAGCAGATTTATTTCCGTTATTGAGGTGGTTATCAAGCTCATTTATTCGATATAATATTTTTTTTAATCCGAAGTTTGATGGTTTAACAATACCAAACAAAATTGGAACTACAAAATCCTGCAGAAAATATTTCTTAACGTATTGGATTTGTTTTGCTCGTCATTTGTCAAAGCGAAAAAAATAATTTAATTATGGAAAGGGAAAGCAAACCTATTGGCACATTCTCACTTCTCCTTAGCCCTCTACGAGAATATTTTGGGTCTGATGAATTTGGCGTCCGTCTGATCTACTTCAAAATCCATCTTCATGGCTATTAAAATGAACACGCACGTATTTTAAAGCAATACGTACGGATTATATGACGAATCAGACAGACGCATAACCCTTCGGACTCAAATTATTTTCCTTAGGCGCAGATGCATGACGAAATGAATGAATTAGATAATGGATTAGAAAAAGAGATGGTGTTTTTGTCAAAAAATTTGAACAAAACTTTATTCAAAATTGAGACTAAAGTGTTCGATTCACGTCAAAATTTAAATTTGTTCATACTAATCTCAACACAAATCATATGGCATAGGTCCGATTTTAAATAAAATTTGTTCACAACCCTAAAGAAAATAAATAATAAATAAGGCATGAATTTGGCCGTAGACTTGAACAATGGACTAAAGAATTTTTCTATACTGGTAAATAAGAGGACAAATTCTTGCTATTTAAGTCATAAGAAAAATTCAAACCACTAGCCCATCGAATTTACAAATGCGTTGGTAAATTACGGCAAAAGCAACACTAATAAGAACCGTGCCATAGCATTTAATAGATTGCAGAACTTACTTTAAGGACCTACAAAAGTTGATAAATGAAAATCTCTGTTAAAAATTTTTATGAAAGAAAAGGAAAGGGAAACATGAATAATTGCCTCGAGTACACGTGTCAGACAATGAAAAATCTACTAATTATACTTAATTAAATATAGTATCTTAACCATCAGAAATTCAGAATAACAATAAAATCCTAACCACCGGCACATTACAGATATAATATCACGTTTACAATATAATAATATAAATATTACTAGCCTGGAAGCGCGTTTGGGCTGCCAAAATATGAGAGGAGGATATGATAACCACTTATCCACAGCCCATACCAGTATACCACTACAATTTCGATTCAAGAAATTCCTAAATAAAAAATGATAGTTTTCAGAAAATAATAATAATCTATATTTTATAAAGAATATTAAATTTGTAGACATTTTATCACTATTATATAATCAACACTCTCATTCCGATTTTATTCCATCTCCTTAATTATTATGATTGGATGACTTGTATTTTCTCGCATTCTCTCTTCTCATTTTAGAAAAAAAAACATATATTTATTTAGGAATTTTCATTGTCAAAACTTAATTTATCCTAAAATAGATATTTTTTCTAAATGAAGTCCGAGGGTATGTTAATAATAAAATAATAATAATAATAATATAAAAAAATAATTATGATGGTGATGATATAGAACTATAGCACACAGATATTTGCAAATTGCAAAAGTAATATGCTTTCTTCTTTCGTAGGTCCCTCCTAATCTTAATTATGTCCGCAACTTAAATTCTAATTATCTATCATTAAATTTATTACGGCGGGGGTTGGTTCTGATATCTCACATTGTCTAGGCAATATCCAATATCGCCAAGTATCACATATCATTATATCAACCAGCTGTTTGCCACGATTTCTTTGATTATTTGTTGATTTAGGTTTCATAATTAGAGATTTTGTCTACATGTTATCCAAAAGTCTCATCTACACTTTGCAGAGCCACATTTGTAGTGTGAGAATTCATTTTTTATGTTTGTAGTAATTGGAACTAGGCTACCAATTATGGTCCATAATTGTAGATAACCCTCAATAATTGAACAAATCACGTGATGGGATAAAATATGAAAAGAGATAATTGTCACGGTTTTGGAGATACTAAAAACCGGCGAAAGAAATTTTCTCTCTCTTTTGAAAAATCCTCTTGTCTATGATTGGATACAAATCTCACAGCCTTGATTTCTCTTTCTTACCCACAAAAGCTGGCAAATCAACGTGCAACATAAGAAATAATTATGGGTGCTATCATAATTCATAAACAGCTTTCCGCAAATTATGGCGTAGAATCCTTTACTTTTAAGGCTTTAAGCTTAGTTTCCGGTTTCTTTATGAAATAGGAAATGAGAAAAAATATAAAAAAAAACACTTATAACTCTGCAATGTGCAATGAAATTGGATTTTGTCCATAGGATTTTGGACAAATTTTTATCTAAAATCGGACTTAAACTATTATATCTGTGTTGATATTTGTGTTAATAATTTAAAACTTAATAAACTTAAATGATCAAGTAAATCTAAACTGTTTGTGTGAATTTTGACGTAATCGGACGGTTTATTTTGTTCAAGAGTTCTATGAACAAAAATCCCACGCATGTGCAAACCCATGATTTGTTCTTTTTCCTCTTTATATGCATTATTGATGGTGCCCAATACCAGAGCAATATGCAAACAAATAGAATTTAGATGGAAAATTCTTGTTGATGTTGACGAGCATGGGTTCAAAAATTGAAATAGTAGATTGTAAACTCTTGCATATGAAACAAAGGACTTATCTTAATAAATGGTCAAAGAATCTTTCCTCAAAAAAAGGTCAAAGAATAGAATTTTGAAGCGTTGCCAATTTAAGAAGTATTGAAAAATTTACAGATGCTTGTACTTGAATGCAATTGATGCTTCCAACCAAAATAACATTTATTAAATGTGTATGTGGGAACCAAATGAACAATGTTCATTCACATCTGAAACTAAATAAAATTCAGGATTGCAGTGCAATATTCCGTTTTCTTTTTCCTTTTGTTAAAAGAAGACAATTTGAATATTTCAAAGCAAAATCAAGCTCCAACTACTCCCTAAGAAATGTCTCCAGAATGGGGTTCAAAATTTACCATTTGGGCCCAACTTTTATGGGCCATGTAGACATGTAGTGTACCAATCCACAGTGGCTTGTACCATGTTGGATATATTAGCTTTGTACCATTTATTGAAAAGATATACATGTTCCAGGCCCACATGCTATTGCTCTTGTATTACCTGGATCAAATATTTTTTCAGTTCAAATAGCTTTCATTATTTCCGTATAAGAAAAGTTTAATTCTCTCATTATATGCAAAATTGGCTGCCGTAGTGCGGTAGCAGTACCCACTGTCCACCTGTCATAGGTGGAAAAAAAAAATATGGATGGCAATTTTAGATTTGGAACTATGACCGATTACTTTGTCCTGTGCGATTGGAGGCTTAGAGCATCCATCTATGAAATTGATTAGTAATTTCAAATAATTATCAAAGAGTAAAAAAAAAAATTTCAAACTTAATTTCACAACTTCTACAATCTATACAATTAATTTTGATGCCACTACAACAAATTTAATTGGCTGTGAGAAATTGAAAGCAAAGATGGAAACTTTTATTTAGTGAAATTTTTCAAAATTTGTAATTGCACTGTATATATGAAAGTGCCAACAGAAATTTTAAAAGTGTTAACTAAAATTTTGAAATTCAATTTGCATACCTTTGAAAATGCTCTTAGAGCAAAACAAGTGCATCATTGACCGCTCTTTTTCATATATTGGAAGAGTGAGGCTGTGGTAATATGCATATTCTTACAATAGATTCATATTTATATTTTTAGAATTCAAATAATTGATTCAAACCGTTAAACATAATTTCATATAAAAATATACTCGGAGATCAAATTTAACGTTTTCTTGATTTTTTATTGCCTAGATAGATAGAAAATCCCGAAATTTTTATTTATACCATTTTAACAAAATAAATTAATAAAATAACCATCGTTTCTGGCCAATTCTAAATCTAACACGGCCGCAGAATGCCGGAGCGGACCCATATATATATAATTTTTTTATCTCGTTTACAGCTTTGACTTTCATTCCATATTCAAACCTTGGCATTCCATATTCAAACCTTGGCACGCATCCCTAAACCAACAATACTAAACAAACCATATTCAAACGAATATTTTATTCTGCGAACCAACAAACACTTTTTTTATTCTCGGTTTTTGTGCGGCCTATGCCTTGGTAAAAAAAAAAAAAAAAAAAAAAAAGAGGGTCCGCAGAACCATTCTGCGGACCCATATGGGGGTCCGCTCTGGCATTCTGCGGCCTCCCCCATATGGGTCCGCTCCGGCATTCTGCGGCCGTGTTAGATTTAGAATTGACCAAAAACGATGGTTATTTTATTAATTTATTTTTAAAAAATGGTATAAATAAAAATTTCGGTAGAAAATCACTTGATAAAATTATGGACCATTGATGCGTGGTCAAGTACTAATAAAAACAACTCTAATTTTACTCTAAATTTGACAGCTCACAAGTATATGGACCTAACGGCTAACGTTCAGTATAGAATTAGGAGTGTTAATCCGCAAGGAATAGAAGGAATAGATTTTAGTAGGTTCTCAATCTTTCAACGAGCTATATTAAAATCAGAATTTTAAAGGTATTGGAAATTAAATTCCTAAATTAACATAAATCTAAACAATTCTTTGATTTACAAACTTTTAGGATTTTTGGCTTCACTACAACACCTAATTACTGCCTAATCAATTTACTTAAATTAAATTTATGTTGATTGATTTGAGAGTTTCTAAATCTATCTTGGTAATTACTCACTCTCGTGGCGTAACCCAAGTTCTAGACTAGTCACAAAGTTTCTCTCATGGTCCTAATTTAGAATAGTGGTGTTCCTAAATGTAATTGGATTTCTCCTCTCCGTACTTCACCTTTTACCTAAGTTTATCTTTGAGGTTCGATTTCTAAGTGTCTCCTCTCAGTACTTAGAGCATCTACATCCCTGCTATTATTAGAGTTTCTAATCTGATGTGGTAGATTCTAATCCAATTTCATGGATGTGGGAAAGTTTTTTATTTAGAAAATATGCAGTAAAATTTCTTATTAAGGAATTGTTTATAAACTCCATGTTGGTCAAATAATTAGCTCAAATTATTTCTCCTTTTTAATTTGTTGCTGACGTGTTTTAATAAAAACTCTAAAATTAATTTCAGGAATGTGAGAGTTAGAAACTTTAGAGACTTTAATTTATAAAAAGTGGTTAACAGTTATTTAGAAACTCATTTGAGTTGCTGAGATGTAGATGCTCTTAACATAAAAAATCTAGGATTATTACATAAGCAATTTAATTTGGTAATTACTGTCCTAAACCTAGATGTGGCCAACACCTAAATTAATTTTAACAATTCTCAAATCAAATCACAAACGTACAATAAAAGCACAAAGATAAATCCATCACAACATTAAATTTAATCTAAGAAAATCAATCAAACAACAATTAAAGTATTGAGTTACATGCCTAAACGCTAAGAAAAGTACTTAACAATTAATTAGGACAGAATAAAACCCTAGATTGCCGATCTCTTATTTGCCTTCTTCCTAAAGCTCCTGTCCAACTAAGATTAATTTCTAATTTTCTACTCCCTTTTATAATAATCTTAAGAGTAAAAATGTGCATCCACTTTATGGGGATGTGTCCGGAAGTTTGGAGGTGAAGGAATGGAGAAACTGCTACATAATCGCTTCTTTGTCGAAACTAATTGCTTCCTGGGCAAGTCTTTCGGATTCCTTTCCGGCCTGCTCCATTTGTTTCGGGTCGAAACATCTTTTCGACCTAGGCCTACCTTGTGTGTGAGGCATTTTTCTCAGAGTTTTGACCCGATTTCTTCTCGCTTTTTCCTGTTTTCTGCCTACAATAACATATAAAATAACGCCAGTAACTTCAATTTTGACATAAAAACAAGGTATTTAGTTAAATTTTCAAATTAAATAATGTTAAAAGAATATGTTCATTTGGTACTAATCAACCATTCAAAAGCAATAGTTTTTTACATATTTAAAATAATTATAAAAAATATAAAATTTAATCTCTACATATATTTTCACGTGGAGATCATGTTTAACGATTTGGACACTTTAAAAATTAGAGATACGGACCCATAGTAAAAAAACAAAGTTAGTCTGATTAAGAGCGTCGTTAATAATAAAAAACACCAAAGTTACGCAGGTCAATTTGAATAATTTTGATTCCAGATTTAAAAAGGCACAAATTAAGACAACTTGGGTCAGCTCTTAAAAAGTCGATAAAATGAGTATGGCTAATTTGCTGCCAGCAGCATTTTAGCAAAGTGCTGCCAGGTCTGCAAACCGTTGGATCTGATTTCAGATTCGTGCCTGATGAGGTGCGGATTTGATTTTGACGGAACGAAAAATTTGAAAAATAAAAGGCTCCGTTAGGTTTTCCCATCTACCCCTTAGCGCCTCTTTCTCTCATTCTCCTCTCCTCTTCAGCATCTCTTTTCTCTTGTGCGCTTCCCTCTCCGTTGACGAATCAGAAGAAGGCTAGAACAGGTCCGCCTAGCTCGCAACACAGGTCCTTCCTCTCTCGTGCGCCTCTCTCCTTGGTTCTCTTTACAGTCCGCCAAGTTCGCACTAGGTCCGCCCACCTCGAGGTCGCTCCGATGACTCTCGCCCTCCCTCTTCCCTCTCTCGTGCTTGCCTACCTCCGCCCAGTGCCCAGTGCCCAGTGCCTCTCGTGCTTGCCTACCTCCGCCTAGTGCCCTCTCTATTTGCCCGTCTCTGCTGTGTTCGTTTGCTCTCTCTTTCTCAAAGGCATTCAATTTAGATATTAGCTTTATTTTAATTAAATCAATGTTGATTCGTCTGATTTTTGCAATAAAGTCTTGATTAAACTTTAATTTCCTCAATTTAACCCGGGTTGGCCTGAACTTGCTTTCAATTTTTGCAATTGAACATCAAAAACCCTACATCTTAAAATTAGACAGAAAAGCAATTTTTTCCTAGCAAGCTCATATCAACTAGTGGGCACATCACAGATGGCTTCACCATCTGATGGTTAAATCTCAACATGAATTGATTTGCTGAAATTTTTCTTAGAAATAGATTCGAATTAGTTGTTTGTTTATAATTGCTGGTGTTAAGAAGGGGAAAAATAAGTAATCTCTGGTACAATTCTGGTAAGGGTCAGACATACCTAAATGCTGTTGTGATGTTATTTCTGATATTTGGCAGCATTCTACATGAATCTGATTGCTGTTGTTTATCTTCTTGGTCAATTGCAGAGATGACTGGAAAAACAATAGAAGAAACAGTTGCTGTCATCGTGAGGAAGTATCATAACAATAAGAAAAAATGCTAGAGCCTTGTTATTCTAAATGATATTGCTATCCTTTTAATAACATGTAAATTTTATATATGAGCTAAATGTACTCAGTAGGTCAGTAGAGTATTTGTTTTGTGATATAGATTTCTTGATAATTGCTTTCATGATGGTATTTTTATTATGCCTAAACCTTGCATTGTATATTGGAAATTATTTTTGTTAGGAAAACATTGTAATGTTATGCTAATAACTTATTGTTTCTCTAATATTTTCTGTCATGGTTGATAATTCCTTGTTCTTGTTGTCTCTCTTTTCCTCTTACAAGTAATAACCAATTTTGCTTTTTACACCTACAAAGTTTGGATTGAGCTGTTGTTGCTTAAGCTTTTGTGTTGCTTAAGCATGAACTAAGTAGTTTAGATATATTTTAGGGCAAAGGGAATTATTTTGGCTTTCATTGTTATTTTAGGGAAAATTGATGTTATTTTCGAAGGCCAAGAGATACCACTAAAGCTGGTAGAGGAATACACGTTGCAAGAAGCCAAGTTGTGGCTACAGTACTGCTAGAGAAGAGCACTGATACCTTTAGTCTTCTATTGTTTTGGATGCATGATGTATTATCGTTTTATTTTTTTTTACACACTGACAGCTGCTGTCAGTATTTAAAAAAAAACTGTATTGATGCTTCTTATGTTTCTGTAATACATCAACACATTACTGTAACTATATTGATGTTTCTTATGTTACTGTCATTATTTATTATCTATAACAGAAAACAACAAGCATACTTCCCCCAAAGGAAAATTATAAAATTGAAATTTAAACATTAACATGCAGTTTCAATTGTGAATCTGTGATAAAGAAACTTGGTCACTATTACAATAAGGATCCAAAAGCACCACATTCATAAAAATTTACAAATTTGAACAAAATAAGACATAATTGGAGATGAGAAGGATTTTGAACTTGCAATTTATATTCTAATTCCAACAGCATATTAAAATGCTTTGCATATTAAAAATCCATCATTGCATCTTGCATACCTACGGATCAAAAGCTAGAAAATTACATCAAGCATCCATAATTTGAAATATTCCTTCTATCACTATAATAAAAATACCCTTTCTATAACTATACCAAAAATACCCTTTCTATAGTACTAAAAATATCATTTCTATGACTATACCAAAATACCCTATGACTATACCACATACGGATTATCAATCTTCCAACGACAATCTTCATTATCATACGCATTGTCATCTTCCAATGACAAGTCTTCACTATCATATACATTGTTCTCCTCCAATGACAAGTTTTCATTCGAATATGATTCTTGTGCTTGACCCTTGGCTAATTTAGCATCCTTCATTTTCTACAAAAATAAAACATAGTATGTTATAAAAAGGGTGAACTAAAAAAAACTTTCAGATTTTGATGTTACAGAAAAAGCAAAAATAATTGCCATAAGTTGAAATTGAAGTTTTTTTGTTAGATTATTATATCTTGGATATTTACTCATATTGTGGCCTTCCTTTCTTTGACAGTAGCTACAAGTTCACATTTTTTTTGGCCTTTTTTACTTCAATCGGATGTTTGAATCGTTACGGTTTTCTTTTTTCCTTGCATTGCGAGACTGGCGGATCATGAAACTCAAGCGACTGTGTTGCTTCAGATACAATTTTGTCCATCTTTGCGTAGGAGTATCTCTGGAAATTCTTCGATTGCTTTTTGTTGCATCATCTACGAGCTCATATAATTTTGTACAAACCATTTCATATGTTGCATGTTGCTTGAAGGCCTCCTTAGAAAGTATTTGCCATCGCTGGGTTAGGGCATTAAGCATGACAGAATCTAGGTTTGTACTTTCAATGCTTCTCTCAATGGTACCTCTCTTTATGTTTGCATTAGCATCACGGGTCCACCTTTTTAGAATGTAGTGGTCTGGAAGGAATGGCTCCATTGATGTTAGTCGCATCACCTCTAATGCATGTGAACATAAGAAACCCTCAAATTGAAACTTTTTGCAATCACAATCTGCCTTACCATCTGTTTTATCTATGCGAACCATGTAATTCGGTTTATACCATTCGTATCTTGCCCTTGCCCTTGCTGGACGTACCTCGTATAGCTTGTTCTTCTCCACCTCACTAATCCGCAATCCTCCATATTTCTTTAATTCAATTTTAAAACGCGAGAACATGTTGTGAGTGTACACTCGTCGCGCTTCGGCCTCTATTGGATCAGTAGTTGACAATTATGGGATCTCATTCAATGTTCGAATGTCCTCATCATTCTCTTTCTCGTAGACACCTTGAACCATCTTCTCAAACTTTATTGCAAAATCATACAAAGAAGTATTTGAGTCCATCCAAATCTTCGTTATTGTCACACCCCAAACCAGGATTTCCGGGTTAGGATGTGATCAATCCCCGCCTCGTGTTTAATAATCAATAAACACGCAAGGCTAAACAACATAATAATCAAACAGCAGCAGAAGCAATATAATACAAACAAGCAATAGTCATAAATATCAAATAAACATAAATATACACATCATCCATACAATCCACCTCGGGGTAAAATAAACATAACTAGTCAAAGGGATACATAATCTATCGAGCCCAATGTATATAACAAAAACATCGGACTCGCAAAATCCTAAACAAAAGCCCCTAATCTATATCAAGTGATGTGACCGTCGGGGACAGCTCCTGACGCCTCCTGCTGCGGACCGTCAGACTCTGTACCTGCCCACATCCATAAAAAGGAGGGGATGAGCGAATGATCGCCCAGTATGTGACCCAGTATTATCCCTTCAGGGATCCTCTTAAGTCAAAGCACATTTTAATTCGAAATCTACGTAAAGTCGGTAATTCACTTTTAATGCATATGCTGCAGAAATTAAAACTATCATAGTACTACAAAAGAAAAATATACATATAATAGATGACATGATGTGATTTTCCTATTATGCCAAAATGCTAAAGTTTCCCAAAATAAAAATATGAGGATCAATATTATACTCAACCGAAGTCCAGTACAATAGGTACCGTGTGTACAAATTGATATAGTAATAGTACGGATAATTTTGTCACCCCGTGCCGTGCCAAGATCAATCAAATTGAATTTATATCTCAAAGGTGACATAACACAAGGACTGCGATCAGGGGAGCAAAGATACCCGATGCCTAACAGCATCGAGCTTTGCCCCAAAGACTTCAACCCATAGGCTGGTGCACGCTAGCCGATGGTTATATCCAAAAATTTGTGTATTTTCCTTACTCTAGACGATTCATCACCAAACATATAAAATAGGAGAAAACTACAAGCAAGACGTAAGAATAAGTCAATCCGTCTCCTCATGAGCAGAGACGAAACTCCACCATCCGGCCAGATCAATGGGACAACCATGAGACACGCAGCCTCGTATCAAAAACATGGGACCGCAGCCTCGTATCACACACATGAGACACGCAATCTCTTTTTCTTTTCAATCAAAAATCCGTTCTATGCCTGTAGCTCCTAATGTAGGAGGGGTAACTCCCGAATCGTCTCCATGCCTCTGGACACGCAGCCCGCATGTAATGGTAAAATGAACGAAAATGATATAATGACAACTCAATGCATATAATAATAATAATCCTAATAAGACCTCTAAGGGATCAAGTGATCCCTCAGCCCAATGACCCACGAACCGCCTCGCATCCCATACTACGAGAACGGAAAGCAGTCATTCGGTCTTCTATCTCACACTCACCAATGCACATGCTTAACTACAATAATATGTTGTCCTCTACGAGAAGAGGACAACTAATATCCTAATATATTATTAATTAAGTTACGCTACTCCTAAGAAAGCATTAAATTTTTAATT
This sequence comes from Carex parvula, assembly GCA_025461045.1. Lineage (NCBI taxonomy): Eukaryota > Viridiplantae > Streptophyta > Magnoliopsida > Poales > Cyperaceae > Carex > Carex parvula. The sequence continues at coordinate 359,075 of JAJGRW010000404.1, read as the reverse complement.
TAGAAGGGGTTGTGCAAATCCTAAATTACAGTTCAGAAAGGATTAAACATGCTCTAATGCAACTACAAAATTTAAAGTGCGGATGTCAGGTCAAGTGGTCGACTAGTAAGAGTACGCCATGAAAGAATAAAACAGATATCCCACACCTGATAGCTGTAGAGGTAGAAAGTGCTAGCGCTAGAAGTCACCGTAATCTGCACAATCCTCACCTGCTCCGGTGTAACCGTCAGCGGGATCGTACCACGGATCGAACTCGGTGTAGGTCGGCTGACCTGTAATTTGGTCGTAACTTAATTAGAGTCTAAACATAAGTATTCGTAACCCTTATTACCCAGTTTGATTATTTTGACTAAGTGTTGGTATTTAGTTAATTAATTAACTAAGGTTCGAATCTAATTAAATTAATCTAATGTACTTAAATCATTTGTTATACTTTAATTTGAAGATAAACTGCTTATCTAATTAATTAACTACTTAGATAATGTATTTGTGTATTTTTACGATAACATACGTAAGGTATAATCGACGTAATTTAATTAGTTATTATTAAGTCCCTAATTAATACTTGCACTATAAATAATTTTCCTAATTAAGTTAAACTACAATTTATTTTAAATCCTAAGTACGTAATTAATAAGTGTAGTACTTAATTATTATAAAGTTTCTAGAATCGTACGAATTATTTTACTAATTTGTGCAGTCAATTAATTTAAATATAATTTAATACATGATTATCTAATTATTCTATTTAGTAAAATTTTGTACTCGTAATGATTCGAAAGCGTTAATATGTTGTTAATTAATTGTTTTTTTTTTATTAATTAACAACATATTTTATTTATAATTTATTTACCTTATTTAAACTACATTTGATTTAATCTAAATATTTACTTAACTAATATTTTTAAAATCCTAACAACTTAATTCATTATTTTATTAAAATCCTATTTAATTTAAATGTGTTAAACTATTTTAATTTAAGTCCAAACCGTGCTTTTTAATTAACTTCCTACATTCTCGTAATTCTAATTCAATCTTCGGTAATTTAATCTCGTGCTCTAACTTATCAATTTTGGGTTTGTACAACCCGATCAAGATTGGGCTATATTTCAATTCATATAAATTTACAAGTCCAATTTAAAAGTAACCATAATTATATGTTGGTTCGGTTTGGGTCTAAAACCCAAATCAATAATATAATCAAGGCCGAGCCCCTTTAATTTGATTTCGGTCAAGCCCAACAGAAAAGACAAAAGGCCCAATTTCCAATTAATTAGCTAAGGCCCAAAGCCCAAAATTCAATATGAAATCCACATTTGCATTTTAGAACCCGATTTAATTTTATTTACGCAAGGGCCTAAAATTTACAATTCAATCCAATTATTTTCCAATAAGGTCCCTGTCATTTCAAGGTCAGTTTTGAGATTCGGTACCAGTGGCAACACTGGGCTGTACCAACTGGTATAGCACCATATACATATCAACCAGCAATCAGAGACAGCAAGCCCAACAAAGAAAAGGGCAAGGTAATCCAAACAAAATCAAGGCAACAGCCACAGAGGGGTAGTACCAGCAACAGCACAAGTCAAACTACACAAGGCACGAGGGCCGCAAGTCACAGAGAAAGGCTCAAGGCCGCAGGTCAATAAAGGCTCACAGCCAGCCATAGCAAAACAGACCCGAAGGTCACAGGTCAAAGGAAATGGCACGAAGGCCACAGATCGGCATCAGCCGCAAGCCACAAGGCAACAGAAAATTAATTAAACGAGTTTAGGGTTACCCGAGTAGTGTAAATCGCACAAACCGAAGGCAAGCAAGCACCAACTTTCGGGTTCTGGTACAATCGCAGCACCAAGAGAATAGAGAGTGAACAAATCAAGCACAACCGAGTACCGACAGCACAAAGCACCACAAGCACAACAGCACAACGGCACAGCAAAAATCACAGCACAACAGTAAAATCACAGCACGCAGCAAAATCGCAGCACCACAACACCTTACCAGCACACCGAAATAGAAAGGGGAGAGGGAGAGTGGTGAGGCAGTAAGTGGAGATGATAGAGAGCCAAAGAGAGAGAGAGTAAGGGAGAGGGTGAGAGATCGGAGAAGAGAACTAGAGAGGCAGAGAGGTGATCAGCGAAAATCAAAGAGAGAGAGGGATTTGCCTTTGTCGCCAGCAAGAAGAAGAGAGGGAGAGGAGTAATCGGTAAGAAGAAGGAAGAAAGGGGGCGGCTCTGGAATCAGCGAAATAAAAAGGGTTCAATGGATGGGGTCAGCTTTGAGATTCGTGCAGACCTAAAATGAAGGGCTGAGATTTTTCCAATAATAATAATAACAGGAATCCTATGCTGCTTTGAGAGCCGTGCAGAACAAAATTGCACGGTTTAGATAATTCCACATTCAAAATATTTATCCTTTGATATTTAATAGAATGAACACAGATTGAATTAACTTGAATTAACGAGATTTGCGTCTAGAAATTGATACAAAATTTTATCGAAGGTTAGTCGCGTTAATTTATAAATTAAATTGTAATTTCATCTAATCCTTTTAAATATCTAAATTTTTAAATGATCATTAATACGAGTATCTTCAATTAGAAAATTGCGTTTGCTAGAATTGATTTAAAATTCATAATTCATAACTCGGTTTAATATACAGATCAATATAATTTAATTTGTACATTTTACAACTGGACGTTAGATTAACAACATACCAATATAGTTAAATTCATTTATTTACTCAATTCACTTTAATTAACCAATCAACTAAAATTTAAATTAGTTGTAAATTTTTGGTCATTAGTTTAACTAACTCAAATTTAAATTTTCAGGTTATAACAGTTATGGCATTGATGCTCTCACTTCGTTGAGTAGTTGACATTCCAGCACAAAAAGTCTCACGAAAATAAGCAGGGGCCCATCTGTCACGTTTGTCGAACATCAATTTTAGGTGCTTGTTACCCTCTAATTTGTATTTCTTAACAACAACTCTCCAATTTGCTTCAAAATCGACAATCGTCGAGCTATAAGTAATGAAATCAGAAAATTCATTAGCGAAGCCCTTTACCGCCCCATAGATCACCCCCAAGTGTTCCTTAGCTTTAATCATCACATGTCACAAACAACACCTATGTATAGTGTCAACACCGAACACTTTCTCTATAGTTGCCCTCATCGATGGACATTGATCGGTGAATATGGACTTTGGCTTCCTACCATCCATCGCTTGCAACCATGTGATGAACAACCAACAGAAAGTTGTCTTCTTCTCATCTCTAATTAGGGCACACCCGAAGAATATCGATTGTCGGTGATGGTTAACCCCAATGAAAGGTCACATGGGCATACTATACTTGTTAGTTTGGTAGGTTGTATCGAACACGACAACATCACTGTACTCTTGATATGCCCTTCTCGACCGACAATCTAGCCAGAATATGTTTCTGACAGCTTTGTCCTTATCCGGCTCTATATCGAAGCAAAAATCGGAATCATCTTGTTGCCTTCGTCTAAAGTAGTCAACAATGCATTCGCATCCACCCCTACCAATTTCTGGTTCACCTTCCCAATTTGGTTGTTCACATCCTTTTTGCTGTAATGAAGGTTACCTTTGCCTCCTGCCCTCCTCCCAAGAAACTCCCTAATTTGGGTAGCTTCTACGTTTATCTCATTTAATAACTCAATATCTGCCCTATCTTCCATTGATATATGTTTGTGGGATTGAAGGTAGCGCTTTTTCGAAGGAGTGTTTGCAATGAATGCATGATTATGGTCTTTGTGGAGGCCCGTTATCCTCCACATCCCGTTCTCATGAAGCCTCACGTGGCACGACGCTTTACAACCACATCTCTTGCTTGATGTTTGCTTTTCCGGTGTCTTTTCATTTGATCCACCAATCGTCTCCAAATCATCTTCTAATTGACGTTTTTGCCTTCCATTAAACCCAGATTTGGAACCCACCAATCTAATTGATGCCCATAACCCTTCTTTATTCTTCTTGAAGCTATTTTATGAATACTAAAACCAGTAATGTAGCCATACGAGTTGTAGAAATCATAAGCCATTTTATGACTAGAGAATTCCATCCCTATGTAAGGCTCAACACTTTCCTCTCCTAAAGGCTCTTGCCCTCTACACTCCTCCACTTCATCAATTAGATTTCCTTCTAAATCGTCAATTTCATCTAACGTGATATCATCCATTTGTCTAAAAAAATAAGAAGTATAAAATAGTTATTAAATTAGTGCAAATAGAGCATCTGAAATTGCTATTGCATAACACAATCAACAAAAAAAAAACAATTCTAAAAAAAGGGCTTAGCGCAAGATCTTTGTATATCCATTTGGTTCAGCATTAAATGAATTGAAGGAAAAAAAAATTAAAAAAAAGCTAAACAGAACTTTGATTAGAGAGTTGCATGGTATTTCTACAACTACACCTAATACTTAAGACACTTGATAATTGATAAACAGCATCCAAAGACAAAGTCTCATTTTTTTTATTCATGCATAGATATTTGATCCAGCAGTGGCAAAGTGACATAGAGGTAGAGAGCAATTCCCTCACCCCAAATATATTATGAAAATATATTTCAGATACAAAATATATTAGGCAACAAGCAAATCATGACCATACTGACATCTATTTTTACATCTAAACCCCATCTGGCTGCAAGAAGGGATTAACCATTTCATCAGTGCCATTTGTTGGCAATACCAGCATTACCGCTGTACCCCTACAGATCTTGAGCAACAAATTTCAAACTCACTTAAATTTCATGCTACAGTAGCCATCATACTATAATCAAAATACTTTGCATGTTCAAATAAAAATACCTAATGAGTAAGGGAATTTAAATTCTTCCACCGAGAATATCCAGCACGACTAATCACCCTAATACACAGAAAAATTCAAATCAGCCCCTCAAATTTATGAAAATTGCTTCAACTAATCATATGCTGAAAACAAGGTTCTACAATCGGCTCATATGCTGAAAACAAGGTAATAGGAAAAAATTGCTTTTCTGTCTAATTTTTAAGATGTAGGGTTTTTGATGTTCAATTGCAAAAATTGAAAGCAAGTTCAGGCCAATCCGGGTTAAATTGAGGAAATTAAAGTTTGATCAAGACTTTATTGCAAAAACCAGACGAATCAGCATTGATTTAATTAAAATAAAGCTAATATCTAAATTGAATGCCTTTGAGAAAGAGAGAGCAAACGAACACAGAAGAGACGGGCAAATAGAGAGGGCACTGGGCGGAGGTAGGCAAGCACGAGAGGCACTGGGCACTGGGTGGAGGTAGGCAAGCACGAGAGAGGGAAGAGGGAGGGCGAGAGTCATCGGAGCGACTTCGAGCTGGGCGGACCTAGTGCGAACTTAGCGGACCGAGAAGAGAACCAAGGAGAAAGGCGCACAAGAGAAGGACATGTGTTGCGAGCTAGGCGGACCTGTTCTAGCCTTCTTCTGATTCGTCGACGGAGAGGGAAGCGCACAAGAGAAAAGAGATGCTGAAGAGGAGAGGAGAACGAGAGAAAGAAGCGCTAAGCGGTAGATGGGAAATCCTAACAGAGCATTTTATTTTTCAAATTTTTCGTTCCGTCAAAATCAAATCCGCACCTCATCAGGCACGAATCTGAAATCAGATCCAACGGTTTGCAGACCTGGCAGCACTTTGCTAAAATGCTGCTGGCAGCAAATTAGCCATACTCCAATAAATAATAGAAAAAAGATGACGCATAAACCGACTCATAAACAAACTTACACGGTCGCTCTTTTGTACAAGACTTGTTCCATAAAGTTCAGAGCACAACATAATGTTAAAATTAAATTAAAATTTTCAAGACATACATATAAGTTAAGGACAAGAGTCACTCTAGGATAACAAATCAAACTGCTCAAGTTAGATCCGCTTTTGTTCCTCCAATCAAAACAGCTGTAGAAACTCGAAACCAAACCTCCTAATAAGGAAAAGAAAAAAGGTTAAAATTGTGCAATTTATCTTTCTGGTAAATGCAAGATTTGCAAACACTACAGAAAATGTTACATATAAACTCTAATTCTAACGTCCTACCTAAATGCATCCAGTATGATGTATGGGTATTGATTTAGGTGTTGTAAATTACAATGATGAATGACATGGCTTTCTTTAGATACAACACCGAACATTTCCAATTAGAGATGAAAACTGAATAAATACAAAGTGGATAATGTTAAACCCATATCTTCCTTTCACCAAATGGATATGAATAATAAATGTATGTCAAAATTCAAAATCATACCATACTAATGTGGACATGAATGCAACTTTGGGTACCTTACGTTTAGTGACACTAATGAGGATTATGCAAATATCAAAACAAAAAAGAACTTGGAAGTAATAGCATATAACTTTTTTAAGTTAAAACATTGAGATTTGAGAACAAATCTGCATATCTTATTTGATATTCATAAAAGACAAGTATATAAAGTATGTAAGTACTCTTTCAACAAAAGAAAACAAAGAAAGTAGAATTTAAATAGGCTGACAGAAGTTTGAATATCTGTATTTGTATTCACTTAAGGAACTATAATTTATTAGCCATACCCATGTCAGCACCTCTTGTACCGTACTCGCATGGAAACAAATACCAATATGGATAATTTACTACATGTAAATTATTGATGTAGATTATTGATGTAAATTATTGATGTAGATTCACGGATAATCTTTTGTGCCATTTTAAACCCCATTTCCAACTCTAGTTATTGACATCCAATTGTTGTTAGATTTGCAAATAGTTTCCACAATTAAAAAGGAGAATTATGGATTCCATTTATTTAGAGACTTCTGCCTGTACTTCAAGCCAATTTCACAAAATCTGGATTAGTCTAAAACCAAACAACAAGGGATGCTAAGTTGATTTCTAGGTGTGTATGTATTTTCAAAGCCATAAGTCGAGTTAAGATATTTTACTGTTAACCTAACTCTTGTCAAAACAAATTATATATCTTTTGGGTCACAAGTTCTTATGACCTTGAGATGAAACTATCTGATGGGGATTGCTAGGCACAATACACTTCATTTTGTTAAAATAACACTTTAATTGTTGAGGTCCATTTGCAAATAAACATAACTTATTGGTTGGTATTAATACAAGAACGGTTGATGCTACTTGTTCGAAGAGTTGATGCTTAATACTGGACAAAATGGGGTATAATTTGAAAATCTCCCATATCTCAGAAAGATAACAAAAATCCATACCTTACACCAGTGCGATCACTGGTCATGATATCCACTTGCCCTTATTATATAAACCTGAAAATCAACTCTTATGTCAGTCCTCATGCATGCATGAAAGAGATTTGACACGAAAGTAAGCTAAAAATGAACCAGATAAATATTGAATATTGAAACAAGTGGTATCGTGTATGGGAATAAAAATGTAATGATACAAAGGATTTTAGAATAATATTTGTTTTTTTATTAGATAAGAGCTGGACCCCTCCCCTCGCAATAATTTTATTAAAAGTAAGTCTATTTCAACATCAACTACATAAATAAGAGCTAGACCCCTTCCCCGTCACAAAAATTTACTTAGATTAAGCCTATCTCAACATCAACTACATCAAAAAGCTATTTATCACATCTGCAAAAAGTGCCTGGCACAAAGATATGCTTTTGATACTTGGAAAAAACATTCAACACTTAGAATGTCCGATTATTCAAGTAAAAGGCATGTTCCGCTGAAATGTTGACAGATTTCTCCCTGCCTTCACTGAGGTTCTTTTCAATTGAAGTAAAAATTGAACTAAAAGTCTAAACAACAATAGTAGGATTTGGAAATTGTGATGTTTTCTATTGGGTGCTTATTCGATAACTATGTTTATTTAATACTAAGAAATAGACATAATTTAGATTAACTAGACTATGGGTTTATCCTATGTATAAATTGCAAATAGCAATGAAAAATGGTGGATGCTGCTTGCAGTTCAAAATACAAGTAGATTAATTTTGGAAAGCACAATAACTTCTAACTAAAAAGGTCACTGCTAATGACTGCAGAAAAAAGCCATACAGAACCGAAAGATAAACTAAGTGCAAAAGGAGCAATAGCTCTATAGGGGTAGACCAAGGGCGGAACTAGAAAATAGAGATTGGGGGGCTGGAAAATCACATATAGTGTAATTTCATTTTATAACGGGGGCTAAAAGGTATTAATGCATATAAAATTTACAAAATTTAATGGATCAAACTATAAAATTTTAATTTATGGAGGTGGCTTAGCCACCTTTACCCATCACTGTGTTCCGCCCCTGGGGTGGACCAAGCCATGAACTGCATCAAAAAAGGTAATTAAGAAACAAGTATACTGCAAAAGTAAATGTCATTGTTATTTTTTTCAATCATCTTTACCAATAAAAAGAAAATGAAGCAATAGAATTATGACATGTTTAATGTCAACATTCTTTAGTGGCTGCACAAACACACACACACACACACACAGAGTCATTAACAATCCACCTTGAAAGTTGTGAGAGACATCTGTTGGAAAACAAGTGTGTCACCGTCGACAAGCTTGTGTTCTATAGCAAAGCCCCTCCAGCCGGCACTTAGACCTTGTTTATTTGCCAGGTACAATGTGTCAAACTCCAGCTTGTCTTCATCTATTAAAGTTATGTTGGTGTCTTTTTTTGGCATGTGCTTCCGGCAAAACCCTGTTGGAAGCCCCTATTGCAAGGCTCATATTCATTACTTTAGGATTATTGTGGCTGAGCAGGTCTATGCCAGCCTTTTGTTGCTGGTAGGTAATAAAAATATTAAAGGAAAAGCTTTAATTCTCGACTGTTAATGGTGGCTCTAGCAAACATCAGTGTGTTTGCCAGTACTGGACACATATGCATCTGATGAGTTATAGGTACTTATAGAAGAATAATAGGTATAGTCTTTTTTGTTTTTGTTTTGAGGTAAGAAAGAATTACAGGTTTGATTTGGAGCATAACCTTTCAATTCAAATGTTTTACAACACTGGCATGTGATATATCATCACATCCCTATGTTCAGACCTAACCACTGGAATAATGGGCATGACCAGTTTAGAATCAAACGAGTATCTAGAGGGAAATTTGTCATTTTCAGTTCCTTTTAACATAAGTATTAGCTGGAGAACCTAAACCTCACCAACCAGCCATTTGCCTATTAGTGTTTTTAAAAAATAAAATTTTTCTTGACTTTAGCTAATCCAGCCTAGCCTGGTTTACTACCATTTCTACTCGTGGATACACAGCCCTAAATTAAAAGAGAAAAAAAAAGTTGACCAGCCAGAAGCCTCCGGTAACATGAGATTGGAGCATTGGCTTGACAAAAGTGACAAATGCGGAGCTCAGTGAATTTTCAAGCTCTGTTGCCTTTTCAATTGCATATTCTCTTTCTTCATCAGTAGCATACACTCGGTTAGCCAGGTCCTTCCTCATTGGATTAGATCTTCAAGTTTGACCATTTACAATGAAAGAATCATAAAAAGCTGATTTAAGATGATAGCTATATACCAAGTAGTTGTTTGTAATATGTGCTAAAGATATGCTCATCAGCACATGCTTTGTTCCCAACCAAGAGGGTTATATCAAAGTTTTTTTTTTTAAATCAGGACTTTATTTAATGGCTTTTCTTAGAGGATAGTAAACACTTTTTATCTGAGAATTTTATAGTATGCAATAGTTAATTATGGGTCAGATAAAAAAGAATAACAAGTAGGATTGATAATTTCTCTTCAGAACCATCTTTTTGATTGAATTGTGACGAAGCATTGGCAGGAAACTCATATAAATGCGACATACCTCCTTATTCTCCTGATAATAGCATTGGCAGGAAACTCCTTTTTGATTGATGGACATGAGGAAAAAAAATGTAGTACATAAACAAAACATCACGGAAGGCAATTTTAAAATAAACAAATACAAATATAATAAAGTTTCATAAAAATATATATCATACATCTTGATACTTGGGTTGTGCAGGAAGACTAGCTACTCTTTCTGATCGTCTAATCGTCACAGGCTCTGGTGCTTTTCTTTTCACCGATTTTGCCTGGTTACAAAGAAAGTGCAGCCATGACAGACGGCATAAATTTTATATTATATAATATACACTTTATTAACTTCGTTTTACTTTGCAGCTGAGTAAAACTGCCAGCTTTTGTATTGTAAAGCAAGCGTGCTGCTCTAAAATTTTACAGTCATATAGGTGTTTTTTTTTTCTTTGCTAGTCTATGTTCTTGTCTGGTGAACCAAGTTTTAACTATCTCCTAAGTGTATAAACCCAATAGATCAGGGAAAATGCCAATTCTGGCACCTTGAAATATGTATGAAAATTGCATTCCGTACATAGGTATGAAATAGAGTAGTACAAGGGTAAACTCACCAAATTAAAGCTGCATGAAATTATATATACAAAAAATTATTTGTTTCAGGGACGATAATTTTTTTATGGAGAGGAGAACAAAGAACAAGAGACTAGGCTATTAGAGCCAATATAAAACCACAAATAATTATTCTTAAAATTATGCAGAACAGAATGTTTTGGGGACGTGTGCTAAAAGAAACTTTATCTACGCGCCAGAGTGAGAGAGAGAGAGAGAGAAAACCGGTGAGCGTTTAGGGGTTGCAATGGCTTCACGAAGAGAAGCGGAAAGGTGGTTCAGCTTGAGCTCCTCGAGCTTCCTCTTGTTCTCTTCCAGTTTCTTTTTCCTCAGCTCCTCATAGGATGATAGGGCAGCCATTGGTGGTCGCTGGGGGCTTCTCTTTCTAATTTGAATTTGAAGCTCTGCTACAAGAAAGAGGGAAGGGCAAGGGCAATAGAAGATGGAGAAATCGAAGAGGTTTAAGCATTTTATTTTAGGACCGTTCGATTGATGAACCTGGGGATCAGGGTTTAAGAAATTATTTAACTGAACCTGGGGATCAGGGTTTTAGGTCCGATGCAGATGGATTTAAAACCACCGTTCGATGATACGGGCTCTCTGCATTAAAATCCGTACGCGTCTGCTTTACTTTCCGTGCACACAGATTTAATGCTGATCTAACGGTGATGGAGCTAATTGGATCCAAAAGTAGATCCGTATGCCCATCAGATCTATTCCGATCTCAACGCAGAGATGGTGCTTCTGGAATCACTGGCGAGCAGTTTGGGTCTATGAGTACTTCCGTGAACCATCTTCACGGTTTTGGTTGTCAGATAGACTGACAACTGGCTCTTACGTACTCTCTTGTATTGACCAATTATCCCGTAATGTGGCACATAAAATTCAAATTTGTGGAGCTGCTTCAATTCAAACTTGATTTTTTCGCCTAAGGGCTTCTCATAAAAAAAAATAAAAAAAAATAAACTTGATTATTTTTTTGTCGGGTTAATAATGTACATCGGAAAGTTAGATTATGAAAATATAACAAAAAGAAAGTAGAAGTGAGGTGAAGAAAAAGAGGAGGGTAGGTAACTAGGTACATTCGAGAGTAGGTTCGATGGGCATCGGACCTACTCTGGTTTGATGGGTTTAATCACCGTCATTTGCTTTAAGATTCGTCCAAAATGTTTTAAACTTCGTGCGTATTTGTTTCAAATTTTGTGCGCACAAATCTTAAATTAGATCGGACAGTCATCATGCTCGTTGAACTTAAAGGTAGGTCCGATGGGCATTAGACCTACTCCATTCTCAACTAGGTAAGGGTAAAAGTTAGATTTATGAGATTTACAGGGATATTTAATATTCCTCTTATCGCTAAAATAAAATAAAAAATTACTGGTGCAATTTGAAAATCAGAGCAAACGTGTCACTGAAAAAATAAATAAAGTTTACAAAAATTACACATTAAGTAAAAAGTAAAGAAAAAAATAGAACAATAGATAAAAGCAGTATAGTTGTTTTCCACGAGAGGTATAAGTGAAATATATAGGATTTTTTTTAAAAACCATAAATAAAATAATTAAATTTACCAAAACGACATGATTACCCGAAGATTTACAAAAACCATCAATACCGAGATGCCAATTAGGTCCGAACGAATTTTTTTTCTCCGGACCGAATTGGCATTTCGGTCTGGCTGTTTTTTCGCTGTTTTCACGGGTTGCGGCACAGAAAATCACAGAAAATAAAAAAAAAAAGGCCAGACCGAACTGGCAATTCGGTCCAGAGGTTTTTTTTAGCCTGGACCGAATTGCCATTTCGGTCCAGGTATTTTTTTTTTTTAGACGAGCAAAATAAAGAAATCAAAATTTGAATTATTTTTAAATTTATTTGATAGATTACTTATTTTGACATATTTGAGTTACAACAATTATTTTTTTCATTTTCAAAGTCCAAATCGTCGATCCAAACCGTTCAACAAGATCTCCACAATAAAATGTGCTTGCAGATCAAATTTTACATTTTTTTGAATTTTTTTACTATTTATTAACTATTTTACAAAAAATAGTCATATTCAGACCATTAAATTTTGTACTCATCTTAATAAATAGTAAAAAATTCAAAAAAATGTAAAATTTGATCTGCAATCACATTTTATTTAGATAATCATGTTGAACGGTTTGGATCAACGATTTGGACTTTGAAAATGAAAAAAATGATTGTTGTAACTTTGTTGTAACTCAAATTTGTTGTAACTTGATCCCCCCTCATACTAAAATACGCTAAATTACTTGAAATTATGTTGAATTACACTATTAAATTACACTAAATTACATTACATTACGCTAAAATACGATAAATTACGCTAAATTACATATAAATAGGGACGATATCTTCACTAAAAAGGCGAAAAACGACAGCGAAACTTCAAACGGTCATAAAATGACGCTCGAGTGTCCGATTTCAGCAAATGACCACTTTTCGGAAAGCTTGCAAAAATGCGCATGCGTCTGTGCCAGCCACGCTGGATTCCGAAATTCAGAATCGCCAAAAAACAAAGGGAAGAGCCTCAAAACTTGAGTTGAAGTTTCTGATTAAGATTTTTATTTTTATTATTCAATCCAAGTAGCTCAGTAAATTAGTTACATAATGAACTTGCAGATTACCAATTTTTACTATTTTTGGAATTTTTTTACTATTTTTTATGATTCATGAAAGATGACACATAATCGGTCTACTTTTACATAATTTACCGTATTTCAACATAATTAACGAAGTTATTGTAATTTAGTGTAATTCAATATAATTTATTGTAATATAGTGTAATTCAACATAATTCAACATAATTTATTGTAATATAGTGTAATTCAACTTAATTTCAAGTAATTTAGTGTGTTTTAGTATAAATATGCTAATTATAAATCAAAAGAAGTAATCTAACAAAAAATTTAAATTTTCAGTATCAGATTTCTTTATTTTGTTCTTCTAGTATTTCTATAATAAAAAAAAAAAAAAAAAAACTGGACCGAATTGCCAATTCGGTCCGGAGAAAAAAAAATCCTTCGGACCGAATTGGCAATTCGGTCCAGGCTTGTTCGGTCCAAAGGGGGCCACACGATCGGCCACAAGCTTTAGTATTGATTTGTTGTGAAAAAGAGGGGGACCGAAATGCCAATTCGGTCCGGAGAAAAAAAATTCGTTCGGACCGAATTGGCATCTCGGTATTGATGGTTTTTGTAAATCTTCGTAATCATGTCGTTTTGGTAAATTTAATTATTTTATTTATGGTTTTTAAAAAAAAATCCAAATATAGCCATTTTTCACGAGAGATCCTAAACTCTAAACTCTAAAAAATTAGACAACTATTTTCTGAAATATATAGTTGTTTCTCACGAGTGGTCTAACAGATCTTGTCTAAGTCCATATCCTCTAAGTTAACATAATATTTGAGTTTAAATTCGGACTATTTGATTAGAATTAGAATCAATCCGATTCAAAGTGAAATGCACAAGGTTCTTTTAAATTTGTGCCAAAGTAAATCGAAGAGTCCAAATTTAAACTCAAAATCTTTGTTACCACATATGATATGAATTCATCCTGGTGTTCGTGCGAAATATTCCCGTCTGCTTGGCTTCATCGGTAGAGAAATATGCAATATTAACATGGACATTGAATTTATAGCAATTGATGCTACACTCCAAAGGTTTATGTGAAATGCAATTACAAGATAAACAAGTAGGGATGAAACTAGAAATTTTAAATAGGAGCATCTGAAAATAAAATGTAAAAGAAGTATAATGTAGTTAGTAAAATTTGAACTTAAATTTTCCACAACAACAATGATTATTCTAACCGTTAGACTATAAGTTCACATTTGACATTATATAAAGAAAACTGCACTATATAAAAACATTAAAAAAAAAAAATTCAATTAAATTTCAATACGCATAAGTAAAAAATTTAGAACTACGAAAATAATTGAATTTTACCTCACTTATACTAAGATCTGAATATTGGACTACACATGAAGTAGACCATGGAGATTAACTTGCATGATTGCTTCGTATCCAACCTTTTAGAACAGGTTTTTTTTGTGTGCAAGAAGTCGGTCAAACATTAAAAGCCAGAAAAAACACCATATCATCTTTTGAGGATTCAACTTCCATAACATATTTACAATCCGAATCTTTTAAAACCATGTAATCACTTTTGGTGAAGAAATTGTTTAAATTTCATCTCCAAGATATTTGATTTTGCCTCTTTGTTTATTTTTCTGTTTGGTTCTTAAATAGTCTGGTTGTGCTCATAGGATGAGTTTGTCCGAGGGGCTGGTCAGTCGGAAATCATGCAATGACGAGTGGAAAAGCCATCAATGACGATTTAAGAACAAAAAAAAAACAATCATTTTGCAATTAAATTCAGAATTAGCTTCTAATTCAAATTAGACAGCCGTATTAATTATTAATTAGGGATGGAGATACTTTTAGAGTGAGATTTTATTTTACCATTTTGGATTATTAAGCATAGTTGTATAATTTTTTTAAAAGATCGCACACTAAAAGAGGTCTAGTTTAATGATAGCCTATGGACATTTTCATCCAAAAAAAATATAGGTCTAAATGCAAAATTTGAGAGGAATTTCATGTATGTCACTCAAAAATCTCATAATAAGGAATAAATATAGAATTTCTGTCAAAGAAAAGCACGGAAGGCAAATCCATTTCAGGAGAAGGGGGGGACCGTCTTGAAATTTTTTCACTAAAATTAAAAAAAAATTGAAATCCAGGAGGGGAGGAACTGCCCTCTAGGATGAACCTGCTCATAATATGTGAGTTTAATATGATATTATGAATTTGAGAGGAAAATATACATAATTTTGAGGTTTTTGAGGGGCATTTGTGAAATTCCTCCTAAAATCCGTTTGAGTTATGGGGAGGCAACCAGGTTCAGATTCAGGATTTTTGTAGGAAGTAAAAAAACAACGAATCGAATTTAAATAGCTAGTTGAATTTTTAATATTATGAATTCTAATTTTTAATTATCTAACTTCTAATTCTAATTAGTAATTATCAATTAAAATTTAAAAAAATTATTTTAATTTTAACTCTAAATTTAATTCAAATTACAAATAATAAAATTCAGGTGAAATAAAATTAATCCGAACCTATGTATCTCCATAATTATTCAAAATTCAGAACAGAGTGGTCCTCTGGCTCTATCTGAGTCCTGCAGGCAACACCTCTGCCTCTGGACTCGCAGGTCTCCCGTCTC
The DNA here is from genome assembly GCA_025461045.1 of Carex parvula. Taxonomy (NCBI): domain Eukaryota; kingdom Viridiplantae; phylum Streptophyta; class Magnoliopsida; order Poales; family Cyperaceae; genus Carex; species Carex parvula. Next base: position 343,425 of record JAJGRW010000404.1, on the reverse strand, counting down.
CGCCTCTGGCGCTCATTCTCGACACCGTGTCCAGATGAATTTATCAGACAGGCCTATTCGAATACCAGAGTGGACACGGACACTTTGAAACGTCGACTGACGTGTCATTTAATTACTAAAAGATCTTACAAAATTGCCAAAGTCACAGTTTCAAAAAGACCCTTCAATGGGCATCGAGCTCACTCCAGCTTTTGAGACAGAAACCAACAATGCTGTCTTCTCTCTCACCATGCCCGTCCCCAAATTCTCTCCTCCTCATCAAATTCATTTCCTCCCCCTCCTTAAACCCTAACCCTAGATTCATTTCCTTTCCCCTCAACTGTTCCAACCCCAGCACTACCTCCGCCACCGTGAGCACCTCTCCGACCACGAGCACTGCTCCGGAACGGAAAAAGACGAAGGCTCCTCGCAGATTCTACCCCGGCGAGAGTGAGGGAATTTCCGAAGAGATTCGGTTTGTAGCCATGCGAATTAGAGACGACAAGGCTGCGAGTGAGGCGAAGAGCGATGAGGACACGTGGCAGCCCGACCTGGAGGGGTTTCTCAAGTATCTGGTTGATAGCAAGCTTGTGTTCGAGACTGTAGAACAAATTATCAATGATTGGAACGATCCAGCTTGTGAGTTCTGTTTATAAATCCTATTTTCTTTGCATAAAAGTTCCTCTTGCTAATAAGCCCTGAAAGTTTGTCGCATTTACCCCGACTTCACAATCACACAAATCGGATGTATGTAAACTCCCTTGTTCTAGCAATTGTAGAGATATTCGTCTAATTTTTTATTATGTGGTGCTATGGACTAATTACTCGAAGTTCCAATGCCAATGTTCTAACTGTCAATTGGCACCTTAACTTTCTGATGAAAGATCTCTTAAGTTTATATTTCCTACTGCATGACTATAAGTTATGAAATGAATTCCCAACCAATTATATTATGCATTGGCATTGCTATTTGTCCTCTTGTTTTGTGTGCCTTTTACTCTTTTTCATGAGTGAGGCTATGGCACTATGCATAGTGCGGATTGGTCCATACTACGGATCAATATTTTTGTTTTCGACATCCTAACGGCCGATCCGAACCGTTCAACATGGTCTCCATATGAATATGTACTTGAAAACTAAATTTTACATTTTTTTGAACTTTTTTACTAATTTTTTAGATGGGTAGAAAATCACTGTTTTGGATGGTCCAGAATTTTCAGATCAAGTGGTTTTCTACCCATCTAAAAAAATAGTAAAAAAATTCTAAAAAAATGTAAAATTTAGTTTACAAGTACATATTCAAATGGAGACCATGTTGAACAGTTCAGATCAACCGTTGGGACTTTCAAACTGAACATTTGAGTCTATAGCACAGGCCAATATGTGATATGCATAGTACCATAGCCTCACTCCTTTTTCATTGTCTAAGGCCCTGTTCGGCTGCATCAGAGGAATGGGCGTGGGAAAGGGAAGGTTGCTTTTTTTAACTGGATTTTACTGTTTACGTGGGAAAAAAAAAATTGAGTCTGAGTGAATTTTTTTTTTCCCACGTGAACAGTAACTTTGTTACTGCAGCCGAACAGGGCCTAATTGTTTTACTGAGGTTATTGTTCTTAAATTTTTGTCCGAAGAAGAAAAACAACAATGGAAATCTATTTTAAATTTGGATGGATGTGATATACAATGACTAATGGCCTGTTACTTTTTTTTTTTTGTCAATTTCAGATATTCACTTCAGAAAAAGTAGGTTGGAGAGAACAGAAAGTCTTATGAAAGATTTGGAATGGTTTAAGAAGCAAGGTTGCACTATTCCGGAACCGAGTCCTCCTGGAAAGAGATATTCCACTTATCTAAAGAAATTGGCTGAAAGCAGTGCACCTTCATTTCTTTGCCATTACTACAACTTGTACTTCGCACACGCCACTGGTGGTGTGGGGATTGGCCAAAAGGTAGTTTTAACTGGATTAGTTTTGACCCTACTGGGTACTTAAGTGGCACAGTTACTACAGTATTAGATATTCTTCTCTCTTTTCTTTTTACTTCAGGCTGGAATCTTGTGTTTCAACTTTCAAGTATTGTTAAATGCCAAATGAAAAAATGGCAAACAAAGATCAAATTTCCTTGGTAGGACTAACTATAGGATTTCTTCTTCAAATTTTAGAAGCGTGCCACTGGCTGAAGTTTGACCATGCATTTCATCATGTATCAATAAGGTTTGCCAATTTAGCACACGGGGATAGGGAACTATACAAATTTCCTCTACATTTAATCGTCCTAGATCTTGGTCTGCCTCGGTTGTTTCCTTCTTAAATTAATGTTGTTTATCTATTTACTTTTTTTTAATTTTTGATATCATGGTTTTCTTAATTGCCAGTCTGTACTGGCCTGCAGTATGGTTTATTGAAATTTTGCGGGTGTGGGGTTTCAGTTACTACAATGAGTCACCTTTTATGTTACACTGCTTGTATGTGAAATTAGGTGAAACAAAAGCTATTGGGAGACCGAGAACTTGAGTTCTACAGCTGGGATGGTGATGTGCAATTGCTTTTAAAGGATGTAAGAGATGTGCTTAATAAGCTTGGAATGGTACGAAATACTGATTATTAAGGAAGCTATCATTTTATTAGATTATTTGAAATTTAATATTGAAGTATCATTTTTATTTTCTTTTGAAATTGCAGCAGTGGACACGTGATGAAAAAAATAAATGCCTAAAAGAAGCTGCAAAATCTTTCCGTTTCATGGGGCAGATTGTTCGCCTTATAGTTTTGTTGTAAATTTCTTGTATCTTCCTAGTTGAGTTGATAGCATCAAGATAAGCATTTTTCTGTGCATTGGGGTGGGCCGGTGGGGGAAGGGGCTTCTGTTGATCTGTTTGAATTTTGAAAAATAAAAATCCTTTTTACTATATATGCATATCTTGAATTTTATTTAACAATTTTTTTTTAAGTTCTTTTCTATTAATACCACTGGCAGAGAAATTTGGTTCTGCTACTGCATGTGTTCATCTTAAAGGTGCAGTTAATTTAAATTGCTTTCCCTTCTTAGCTACGTAATTGAGAATGTGGGAAGTCTGGCATATGTTTATAAGTCATATCCATTTTTCAAGTTCAAACTGTCCTTCTGAACTGTGCAACATAATTTCTATGTTAAAATGTGTTTGGAGACCAAATTTTATATTTTTTGGAAGCTTTTATTGTTTTTCTAGAAGTTGTTAAAATGAAGATTTTATAGAAAAATAATGCATCAAGATTAACTAAAAAATCTTTATTTTTTGACCGCTTGACTTGATACTAAATAAATTCGAAAATATAAAATTTTTATATGTAAACAAAACTCCTTCACAAGGAGACCAGTTTGAATGGTTTGGATTTGAATTTGTTGTTTGGACTTTACAAATAGTTACATGACTTGTATGCTCATATAAGTAACGTATCCGTATTCTTCCATCCTCAGATTTATGGCTTTCTAGCAAATAGTCAAGGAGGTAAATTTTCTTTTTCTTTTTTTTTGATGAAAAATCCGTAGGCCTATATTACTTGGATTGAGAAAGAAAAAACATACAGTTACAGTCTTACAATTTGGAGTTTAATTTAAGTAAACATAATCTAAAGCACTAACTTGTAATGTAAATAACATGAAAGTTAACTAACATGAAAGTAAAACTAACTAAATAAAAAAAAAACTATCATGAACCAGTAAAAAAGGTGAAGAAACGCCTTTGTCTGTTACTAGCTGTCTCAACTTGTGACTGTTTCACCTCTTGCATAGGTTTGTCAGTTTTGTTCTTCAAAGGCGAAGGAATCCTTGCCCATTCTTCGATCTATACCAGTGATTTCCCTAAATCCTTCACTGGGGTAACCATTGAAAGTCTTGTTTGCTCTTCTAGCCCAATTTGCTAGATTACGCGTCTGCCTCACATAGTTCCTTTCCACATGTTGCACTGTCCAGTTGCCTCCCAGTTGTACTAGTTTAATGGATCGCACAATCACCTGTGCTGCTTGCCATGATGGGACCTCCTCTATGCTTCCACTGGATATTGCCCGTACCAGAATCTTTGAATCAGAAAAAATCCTGTATGAGCTCACCCTGTTTGCTTGTCTCACGCCACTTGCTTGCTCCAAGATTTGGTTGAGTGCCACCGCCTCCACTTGTAACGGTTTCCAGGCCATTAGGTAGCTGCGTTGCACTCATTCAAGGTTTCCTTGCGCATCATACATTACCATTCCTATACCAGCCAATTTAGATACATCCCATGACCCATCTATCTGTATGACTCTTGTACCAGTTGGTACCAGTACAGCTTTGTTCCCATTTTGGGAGCTTCTTTGCGGATGTTGTTGTGTTGTTTGAGAGTAATCCAATGCTCTTGCCTTCGCTGGGGTTGTTAGAAGTATAACTTTGATACCCCTGAATATCTCTTCGTTTCTCATTTTCCACAAGCTCCACATTATGTTACAAAATGCCGGTACCTGTGCTCTGTCCATGTTATCAGTCATGAATCAGATTGCTGCCGTGAAGTTGAGTGGAAGTCTTTCGACCAGAATGGGAAATTGCGATGCACACCATGTTGCCCGAGCTGCGGGACAAAAGAAAATTGTGTGCATAGTGAACTCATTTTCTTCCCTGCACCTTTGGCAAGTCAGATTTATAGATCGGATCCGCTGTGTAATGCCATTTGTGTTGGAAGGCCTTCGTGGAAAGCTCTCCACAGAAATGTCTTTGCTCTTGGCAGTACCCCTTTCCAACCCCACATCCTTCTCCACATGTCCAGTTGCTCTTGTGAGTAATTTACTCGTCGGCTGTTTTGTTTGTGCAAAATGTAGCCGCCTTCTTTGGTAGTGTATGAACCCCTTGGGCTGATAGTCCAAATCAGTCTGTCTTGGATGGTTGGCTGGCATGTTGGATGGCTGCTGTTGGAGCAATGTCAATCATGGCTTGCCGCCCCAACAGGTCAATGATTATGTCTGAGCGCCATGCTTGCAAATTATGATTATATAGGTGTGAAACCCTAACATCTCTTTGTCTGATTGAAAACAGCTATGTCACTCCCATCCCCTATATGCCATTGTGTCGTACCCTTAAAGAAGCCTTTGAGCCCCTTGCGCCAGGTGCCCATATACCTCCTCTAGGGCAGTATTTTGCGAGCAAGATATGCACCCACAGTCTATCTGCACCCTCTACTACGTATCACACTAATTACAACAACAAAGTTTATTAAACTTCTTGACATTCCTTATTTCCAAACCCCCTTCTTCCCATTCCCTAAACAATTTGTGCCACGCAATCATTGATACGTACCTTTCTTGTTCTAATTTTCCCCAAAAGAATCGTCTCATTGTTGATGTGATCTCATTGACCGTCCTTGCAGGAAGCTTTTCCACGGACATATAGTATACCGGTATTGATGTTAGCGTCGATTTAATTAATATCATCCTTCCCGCATGCAAATGAGTATTAGTTTTCCATGACTCCAATTGACCTCTAAACCGGTCCACCAACAGATCCCTTGTGAGCCCATGTTGGGTCTCATCTGATGTCATTATTATCCCAAGGTATTTCTCACTGCTGCCTGCTTGTTGTGCACCCAGGTGCATTTTATCTTCAGCATTGCATACAATTGCAGGCCTGTAGCTGTCTAGAGACTGCCTGATTTCTCGGGAAATAAATCTGCTATTATTCTTTGGGAATATCAAAGAAGTAAGTTTTTCATGCACGAATATCAACGGTTGGGATCAGAATAATAGATTCCTGTTATTCCTTGAGAATAACAGCAGATTTATTTCCGATTCTCACGTGCACTCCATAAACAGATCTTAATGTGCTTCGCACCTGCTACAACAAGCAGCATTGTCAACGAAGTGCACTGCGCTCTCATCTTTTGACTGGTTTGTAAACGGGTGAGAGGGTTGCGTCTCTCAGTTGGCCTGGCGCAGCCTGCACCGCCTCTTCTCACATACTTTCGTCTTTTTACACACATCTTGCCCTCTTTCTGGGTTGTATCTAGTAATTTCTTCAGAAGACACCTGCTGTTTCGGAGTGGAAATAAATAATTTCCATATGAGATACTCAAGTAAAATGTAAAATTCGGTTTATTGAAAATTTCAATACATAAAACGAATCGAGCATTATTTGATCTCAAACTTGCATCGGTTAGATCAGTGATATGCATAATTACAAAATACCATAGTTGAAGTTGGGACATGAGCATCGGTACCGGACTCAAACGTGAGAATCATTTTTTTTTCATGTGATAAAGTGAAAAGAAAAATATGAGACAGATAATAAACTACGCAAATTTTAAATCAATGATATTTGCGAATAATGAGTGTGAATCACTGTTTTGATTTGCGAATACATAATTATTTTAATTTTAAAATACATTAAATATTTTGTCGGGAAGGAGAAGATGGTATTTTTTTAAGGGAGAATTTCTAGTGTGTCAGCACATAGATTTTCTGATCAGCGAACGACTATGATTAAAAGATGCAATTTAGATTGAATATCAACTCTCCAATTAAATAATCTGTCTTTTTCTGATCTATGCATTTTTTTTTTTTGTGTTTTAGATTAGAAGTCCAAATTTAGTTCGACACGTACTTGCTACATGAAAATTATACCATCTTTCTTATTGAGCCTGATTTCTTTTTATTTTTTAATTGATTGGCCATGTCTTCATTTCTTTCTATTTTTCTATATCATAGATGAGATTTTTTTTTTAAAATATATAAAAAAGATCAATATACATATATATCATTTAATATGTCATTTAAAAAACGTTATTTACTTGTAGATGTCATTTAAGGAATTTATTTGTTATTTAATCTATTTTTTTATATGAAAATATATCATTTTGTATGAATTTTTTTATTCTCTTATAATATGTTCTCATTGCAACGTACGGCCACGATACTAGTAAAATTTTAAAATAGCTAATTTTTCCATGAAGACACTATAATTTGCGATATCCAATCAAAACTTAACATTATATCCAATATCTCCTTTTTTTAATATTTTATTTAATTATTTTACAAAATAAATGGACAAATGTACCCCTCATTTCAAACTTTCCTCTCTCTTGACCCGGTTGACCGTGTATTTCTAAAATAAATTGGCTATTTTAAAATATTTAATGTATTTCTAAAATAAAATAATCATGAAAAGTGTAGGTTTAAATTTTTAATAAAAGAAATAGACGTTAGATTGAATGAAAGCTCAAGTTTTAAAAAAAGAATAAAATTTGCATTGGTCCCCCAACTTCCTGATCACGAAAAATTATCCAATAAGGAAAATGTCCCCGGCACGAGAGCAGCTTGGGTCCGATGCCCATCGGACCCAAAGTGAATTCGATGGGCTCTCTGACCGTCCGATACGCTTTAATATTCGTGCGCACGTAAATTAAAGCAGACGCGAAAGTCTGGCGTGAATCTTAAAGCATATCGGACGGTCAGATAGCCTATCGAACCCACTTTGGGTCCGATGGGCATCGGACCCAAGCTGCTCTCCCCCGGCACTGGTGGACTCTGTTTTGGGAACCAACATTTTTTTTTTTTTTGAAAGAACATTTTGGTTTCGGGTACCACTTAGCATTTCCACAGAAAATACATTGCTTCCATCTTAAGTCGTCTTTCTGCTTTCTCTCATTGCGTAGTCGTGTTTGGTCTCGCATTTGCTAAAAAAGGGACCGATATGCTTGCCCAGTTGCACGCTCAAAAAGCCAAGTATATTTTCCCCAATGAATGCAAACGCTCGCATTCATTGATTTCCAACAGCTGGGATTTTACATGATAGCACATGTTAGGGTTCGGAGTCTATCCGATGTCATTTAGACAGGAGATCTTTCCAAAGTCACTCTAAACCACATGATCAAATTTCATCAAAATTGATTAAATTAGTGGTAGCAGAAGTTTATTTGACGATAATCTCTCTGTAAAAAAAAAATGTTTTAACCAATCAATTAACCTCTTTCTAAATCACTTCATTCTAGAAATTAATTAAGAATTACAATTACGGAAAGAAAGAATTTTAACCAATCAATTAGCCAACGTGTCATTAAAAAAATATTTTCTTTTAAAGCAAATTTGTTAATTTAAAAACTGTGGTACATCGCAACAATTATATTAGCAATTAACACATCAAATTAGCAATTTAAAAGAAATCACGTTGTAGATGCTCTTAACACTTATTTATGTTGCAAAAGAGGAAACACTTGGTTAACTTAATTGGCTTGAGGAAAATATTCATTTCCCATGTGAACAAGAAAAATATGGACGGTGGCAACTTGGACTTTGAATGTTAAAGAGTTCCATGAACGAATTAATTGGAATTCTGTCCGGATTCAAACTCAAACGGTGAGATAATGTAGAGGATCCGGACTCGGCAACCTAGCGCGGTTTAGATAAATGAAGAGATCTGACGGGGTACACCTGCGAAATTTTTGTTTTTTATTCAAATAAATGTTGTTCTCTGTTTTGCCTTTTTTTTTTGCCGACCAAAAAATTCCCACTTTTAGCAATTTCCAGTTTTTTTACTCTGCTCGCTCTGAGACTGTCAGAGAGAGAGAGGGATAGAGACATAGAGTGGCGGGACTGGGCGGCGTCATTAATGAAGTAATGGGAGCTTAAACAGTCATGAGGTGGGTTTAATGAGTGGGGTTTTGATTGCACTTTTGAGCGAGAGAGAGAGAGAGAGAGAGTGTGGGTTTCTATTGCTTCTCTTGAGCGTGAGAGAGAGAGACGGGTACAGCTGAAGTATGCTTTCTTCTAAACAAGGTTCGTTCAGTTTGCTTCTTCTCTTTTCTTTTCGTTCTTGTTCATTTTGTTTCTCTTATTCTCACCGTCTCCTTCTCATTCTGCATTCTCTTCTGAATTCAAAAGGGGGCTAGAAAGATCACTTTTCCATAAGAGTAAAAGGGATTAAGAGCCAGTACTTGTGCATTTTTTCATGTAATATAACGCCACTATTAGTCTATTATGTTGATAATTTTTTAGAATCCATTTATCTATTTTCATGTGCTGATTTATCCATCTTTAGGTATTTTTATGATGTTTTTCAGTATTATTCTCCAATATATTTACCCAAATTTATTATAACCTTCAGACGGATCAAAGTCGTGGAGAACCAAGATCAATGGGTGTTCATGTGTGTGTTTCTCAGGTGCCCAAATTTATGATTTTTCATGAGAATCTCTTTTCTGTAATCCATTCCTATTAGCTTCATAGATGGTCTAATGTTTAACTTTTGATTCTTGCAGGATTCTCTTGTAATGAAACCCCAAAAGAAGTCTCTCATTGTGCTGAGGATCTTCGTTCTATTTTTCCTTTTGATTTCTGGCGTATTAATGTTTCTAATTTGTTTCGAACAAATTAGAATTGATAATAGGCTGAGACTTGTTAGCATTAGTTCTGCACCAAAAGTCCCCTGCCATGGATACCAATTCTCCAAGTCTGAAATCCGATATGTTCACTATCCACAACCAACGGATTTTAAAAGGTGAAATCACTTTTTGGGGTTGTTTCCTTTTTAATCATTTACATCTTTTTTTTCCTCTGTGACAAGTAGCATAAATATGGTTGTTAACTGGAGTAAAAGAGGATCATAGTAGGATTGGTCACAATGCAGATAAGGTTGCAAGCCTGTTAATGCACACCTTTGCTCTTTTTCTTGGTACATTGCTACCTGATACCATAATCATGGCCGCTCTTTTGTTCTTTCTTTTTTAAAATTTGTAAAACTCAGTCATACTTGTCTGTGATAATCTACTGTTTAGGATATGTAACGGCACTATATTGTATCAGTTGGGTGAGATCATTTTTTGGTTACAGAGCGGTTTGTAAATACAATAAAGTCCAATATCAAAACCAACTGGATGAAAGAGATCCATGAGTAATTACCAACTGTTTCTTTTGAAGTAGTCTAAACAGAATTACCCCAAAAAATTTTTTTTTATCTCATAGGGAGGAATGTACCTGCACGCCGGTAAGATACTTTGCCATTATTTCCACACAAAGGTCAGGAAGCGGGTGGTTTGAGACATTATTAAACAGCCATACAAATATAAGTTCAAATGGAGAGATATTCCAAATTTTAGAGAGGAGAAGTAATATTTCGGCCATTAAACAAACTCTAGATAGAGTTTATAATTTGGACTTTTACACTAGTGCTGCGAAGAATGAATGCACTGCTGTTGTTGGCCTCAAGTGGATGCTAAATCAGGTAGGTGTTGTTTAAAAGAGTAATCAACAATTGTGTCCTGATTATTTTTTGATATTGCCAAAAAAGACCTGCTTTATAATATGCAAGCTTCTCCTCTTCTCTTTTGGGGCAATGATGCAACTTTCAATGAGGTATAGGGCTCTCTGCAATTTTCACATGAGATAAGAACTTTGTTAGAATAAGTATGTGATGGAATAGAATTTGTGAGAATTTACTCTGCACCCTTGGAAAATTTCACAAGTTCACAAGTATCACAACTTACAACATTACCCTTCAAATGAAAACGTGACAAATATCCTCCGCAACCTTCATTCCCCGTTTTACATTGGACTTTGACCAAACTATCCGTACTCTATCACTTTTCCTCTTTTAAAGAATGAGTATGGAATGTGAGTAATTTGGTAATTAAAAAAAAATAGGGTGGGAAGTGCTTTATTCTAATTTTTTTATAGGATCTCGTGAGATTTTGCAGGATGGATACCTTTTGTTGAACTATTGTTAGAAGGGATTACACTTAATGCTACAACTATCGTCGTACATTCCATGTGTATTGTCCAATGTGGATATTCGAAATAACTAAATTACATGCTTTGAGTCAAGTTTTAATTCATTTCAATATAAAATATATTTTCCCAACTTCCTGATAATATTTTTTCAGGGACTTATGGATAATTATGATGACATAGTTGAGTACTTTAACCGAAGGGGCATCTTTGCAATTTTTATTTTTAGAAGAAACCTACTCAGGCAGATGGTCTCTCGAATAGCAAATGATTTTGACCGCAATCTCAAGCAACTAAACGGGACCCATAAATCCCATGTCCACACCATCGAAGAGGTCAGAGCATTTAAAAAAAATGCCATTGGATGCATTTAGACTTTGAGGGAATAGGAGGGATTACATATTTGATTCAGTTTGCTTTTTCGTGCTTCTTGTTTTGAAACCACCCCCCCCCCAACCCCCATATTTCACATGTTTCACTCCGTCTCGAATGATTGCATACATTTGTGCATTTCCAAATTACTCCCAGCTATTAAAGGAGGCTTTAAGTAAAGAGTAAATGAATTACATTGAGCTTTAACTTATTTTTATTCTCTTAATTAAAGTATAATAATAAATACCATTTGAGTAACTCAAAGCCAATATTGGAGGAGAAAATCCAGATGATTGCTAATTGAAACAAAACCGAACCCAGATTTGAACCCACTCTTTTGATGGATGGTATAGAGATAACTAGTTATACGAGCGAACTTGTCAAAAATCAACAGAATATGTACATTAATCTAACAGTTGGTCTGTATGCAAATAGTCAATACAAACAGATAGGCTAGTTCACATGTGAAAATGTGGGATTTACATTTAAATACAAAATATTCGACTTTGCAAAATGCTCGCTACCTTAAATGCCTCAGAAGATCAAGTCCTAATGTCTGATATATTCTTAGACTCAAAATGGTAATCTTGTGGAAGGAAATGTAGCAAGGTGCAAATAACCACTTTTCTCTCTCTTTATTTTGTTCAACTCCATGAGTGCTTCGGTTTTGACAAGTGATATAATATTTCTGTAGGCTGAACTGCTGGCTAGATTCAAACCCAAGATCAATGCGACTGATTTGGTTTCAAAATTGGATTCGACTAACACATATATAACTGCCGCTATAGAGAAAATGAAGAGGATCCCTCATTTTGTTGTCTACTACGAGGATGTAATAAAAAATAGCTCGGTAAGAAATTTGACAATAGTGTTAAGGTTACATGTTTACACTTGCCGGCAGTACTAAAGATAAGCGGCCATCTAGCTATGATGTTGATTGTGGCAATAATTTTACAATTTAGAACCTATAAGTTAAACGAGACCAGGATGGCCAAAACATTTACCAAAGAACTTATACTCGAATACTGGCTAGAAACCAATATGCATTTTTTATTTTGAAAATAGTGGTAGTACCACCGATTTCATTTTGAAATCATACTGTTCTTACAAGAATCGGTACCAAACATCTGGTACCTCGTAACACGAAAACTAAACAGTACATAGCAGGAATTACAGTATATCATAGATTATTTTATCTGGTACCTCCTTAAAAGAATGTACATGCAGGAATTACATCTAATACAAAAGGTTCCAAAGCAAGCACATAAAAGTTCGACAGATGTGCATTAACATCATTGAACCTGACAAACATGATAATGACAAAAGGATGGCTATGCAATCTATTATAGTGCCAGGACAGTAAATCATAGACTAATTTCAGAGAAGTACTGCCTGGTAGTGTGTGGTACGAGGTCTGTCTGGTACATATCCAAATCTGGTACTGTAACCCTTGACTTTGCCTGTTACTTGTTTGATTTTATGCAGGTGCTTTTGGACGTTCAACATTTCTTAGGTGTCCCCCAAAAGTTGTTGTTTAGCAAACAAATTAAGATACACAGAAAGCCAGTAAGAGACCAGATAGAAAACTGGGACGAAGTGTACCATGCTCTTAACGGTACTCGATATGAGAGTTTTTTGTATGACGATTACAAGATATAGAAGCTGAGAATATTTTACAGAAGTTATCCTAATCCCGCTTTTATCGATATGTCTTAACCAAAAAATGATAATTCACATACAGATAGTTTCAAAGAAAGATGGGAAATTGAGGATTCCGGGACATTTTCACTTGCTTACTGAGACTGAGGTATGCAGGATACCTGTCATAGATTATAGGGGTATTTGGTATAGTGCTCATTTAAAGGGGGCAAACTTAATTTTGTATGACCGTTTTAAAATATTTTGTATTTGTTTGATGCGATGATGTTCATAGGTTTCAGTATCCTTTTGTTTTATCTTTTATCCTTTCTAAAAAAAGGAGCTTGGACAATATTTATTTTGACAATCTTGATAGTAAATCTTTTTAAAGAAAATAAATAAATGTATACATATGTCATTGGACATATCGATACTATAACAATCAAATTTCATATAATTTAAAAATGAGGAGATTTCAAATGCTTTCATAATATCTTCATTTTTAGAATTACAATAATTTAAAATTTAAAATTTAAATATCCAAATAACATTGTTAGATATTATCTTTACATGACATTTTGATTTTGTTTTGATTAGTATCAAGAGCTTCAAAAAATACACTAATGTGAATAAATTTTGAACTTATTAATTCACATAAAACAAAAATCGAAAAGTGATAATTTTATGTGCATGTTAAGAAAATAATATTAATTACATTTAACGGTTTTATTTTGACATATAAACTTTACAAATTTTGTTATTAGAAAATAAAAAATTAAAGACATAATGAATGCACAAAATGGAGGTATTGAACCCTCCTCTTTTAAGTGTGGTTTGATAATGCATCAATAATCATTTAATTTCAATGATTTGATGTAGGGTGAAATATATATATCGAATCTCATTTTTTTGTAAATATTATATGTGGATAGTATATAACTTGTGTCCATAATGTTGAATTTCTAACTAAATTTTATTTTTAAAGATTGTTAAGGTTGTTAGAATAAATAACAATGTTAAAATAAAGTACTGTCAATTTAATTGATCCCCTAAACAAACGATCAATTTTGCCGGGAAAAAGCTTTTAAAAGTAGATTTCCGATGAATCTCTCACAGAAAACCAACGCATCATTTGATTAATTATGATCTCGGTTTTTTTTTTTTTTTAAAGCTTGGTAAATGCTACCAAGTGATCTCGATTTTGTTGAATTTCTTCTTTCACAAACATCAAAAGTGCTTGTAGAAACAGCAATTTTTCTTTCACATGCGCAATAAACAAAACTTAAATCATTTTCATTGTTGATTCTTTTGGGATCCTAGTAATTAGTAAACATGACCTCCTTTTGATCGGAATCGAATCCTCTGCCCCTCTGTGGGCAGGAAAATCCTGCCCACAAGTGTAAGATGAAATCTGAGTTGTTAAATTTTTATTAAAATTCGTGTTGACTGTTGAGAGATGAACTGATCAAACATTAACAGCTACTCCGTTAATTAACTGAAGGAGCGTCCCATTCGCTTTCCCTTCTCTTCGCTTTCTCCCTCTCTTCGCTTGAGCTCTCCTGAGAAAAGAAAACCCTAGTGAATCCGTTCCGACAACCTTCGTCCTCTCTCGTCGACCAAGGAAGTGAAAGAGATTTGATTTTGCAATCATGAGAAAAACATAGAAGAGCAGGGAGAAACAATGGTGAAAGTTGCCACCTTCTTCGGGATGAGCTTCGGCGCGTTTCTCTTATGGCAATCCATGGATAAGCTCCATGTCTGAATCACTCTTCACCAAGACGAGAAGGTATCTCTCTCTCTCTCTCTCTCACCCCACTCCCCTCCTCCCGTAAAATGTCAAGGTTTTTGAAAGATAACTGGGTTTATTTTGCTCCGATTGGAAATTTGCCATCAAGTCAGCTCGATTTGTGGCTCAGTACCTTTATGTGTCGGATTTTGATTAGCAAGTCCTCTGGCTAATATTGGATTATACAGTGTTCGATCTTAGTCGTATCCAGAGTTGAGTAGTTTGAAGCTGTGTGATTGGTTAGGTTTACCTGTCAGGTAAAAATGGATTGAATTTTGGGTTGGTATTTGCTTTAATAAATTTGACCTCAAAACAGTAAGAGAAATCATAATTCTTGTTGGTTTTCTGTTGGACTATTGGATAGATAACATGAAGTGAGATAGCTAAGCACATTCCTTCATGGAGGCCTAAGGATCTCAATCATATTCCATTACAATGTGTAGCGCCATTCAGAGCACTGCCAATGCAGGGAGGACCCACTGGTACTGGTACCAGTGGGGTTATGGACATGCTGCTATATTGAGTTTTGCTTCATCTTTTGTATTTTTGTGTTGTGAGTTTAAACCTTGCAATAGTATACTTGGTTGTGAATTTTTCTTCAGGATTTTGTGTTTTTTAGGAGGTGCTACCAATGATGGACAAAAAAAGCAAAATATACCTTACTACTGCCTAGCTCCAACTAGAATCAGTAGCTAGTACATGATTTATAAAGGGAGGCAAATTGATATGTCTGAGGCAAATATGCAAATACAAGCACCCCAGGGGTTTTTAGATTGGTATAGTTAGGTATACTGGATTGGACCAGTTAAAGTATTTTTGTCTCCTGATTATACATCCCACAAAGGATCCCTCTCATTTTGCTTAGTTACCCCCTAATGTAACTGTTGATTTTTATCTCCAACAAGTACTGTTAGAGTTAGTTACACCCTAATGTAACATTTTTCTTTGAAATCATTGTTCTGGAATTTTTTTATGCTAATAAGCTGACAATAGTTGATCCCGACACTTTCCTTTGATGTTGGGAATGCTTGATCTACCTTACAGTGACATGGAATTGTTTGGTGTAGTTTCAATGCAGTTTGTCTTGAAAAATATTTTGATACTTATATTTTTACTAATTAGCACAGAAATATAATACGTCTGTTTTGACAGGAGTACTATAATTCTTATCTCAAATTTGTATTTACATATTAGGCATCAACATTGTTCATATATGTACAATTATTTTTAAATAGATCGAGCTAAATGCTTATCTATCCATAAAAAATTATCTAAATTAACAAATATGAGAAGATATCTACCTTTGTCACTTAACATCAGTTACTTATTATTTAGAAATTTACAATAAAACACTACTTGATAACAATTAATTGACTTAATATTAATTCTTCATGGAGAATAAAGGTAAAAACCTTACATTTTTTTTTTATTATATATGATCAAGTTATTATGTAAAGGAGAGCCTTATGTATCTTCTCCAAACAAAACAAATCTCATTTTTAAGAAAACATCACGCCTATTTTCTCATCTATTCAAAATTACCAACTTCAAAATATCACGGAAAACCCAGTCAATGAAAGAAAAAGGCCACACCTTATACC
Organism: Carex parvula; assembly: GCA_025461045.1. Taxonomy (NCBI): domain Eukaryota; kingdom Viridiplantae; phylum Streptophyta; class Magnoliopsida; order Poales; family Cyperaceae; genus Carex; species Carex parvula. The sequence goes on along the minus strand of JAJGRW010000404.1, from coordinate 327,331 downwards.
ATATTGTCTTTGTCAACTACAAATTATCAAGCAAAACACAGGTAATTAGTAGTTGTGTCTTGCTCATAAAATTATTGTCTTGTGATCAATGATAATTTCTTTGGTTGTGTTTGACTGAGGCTGATCATAACAGATCAGACGATCCAGATAATGTTTGATTCACATCAAACCCATATAATCATCGAACGAAATGATCCAGCTTTCATCATAATTGGCAATATATCACAAGTTATATATCAATTCCTTTGAACCTTTCAAGCACACATGGCCTCCACGGCCATGTCTTTACAAAAAAATAATAACAAAATTAATAAGTTCAAATTTACATACATGTTGCTTCAATTTTGCCTAAACTAGCTCTTCAATCGAGCAAACCTGACTCACCCCACTCCAAACTGCACACTCTTAATAACATTTACAAATTACGAGAGAAGCAAAACCCAAATCATTCGGGCTAACAACAAAATTGCCTCGGAAAAGAATCAAGCTGTACTTTCTTTCCTTTTATACTAATAAAAGAATGCAATACAAAAAAAATGAAAAAAGAAGCTACAATCCCTTATTTAAATCCATATTTAGCACAAGAAAGTTGAATTCTGAGTTTTGTCTAAGAAGTTGCGGTACCTCCACATCTGATGAACTAATCTCAAGCAATGACCTTGATAAATCTTCTACCGAAAATGGTATACTGCCATTTTTTTAGATCAATAAAGTTAAATTCAATGCACACCACTTACTGGTACAGAAAATATATGGTATACTGGTACAGTTACTTACATGTATCTTTGGGTAATAAATGAATACTAGTGGGAGATTCAAAAAATTTGACCCACTGTTAGCTTATTTTTAAAGCTTTATTTATTCCTTCAACTTTTATTTAATTGTATAGTAATGTAATTAATTATTTAACCATGAAGAAGTAAGCAACATCATCGATCCTTGCTTACGATACCTTTAACAATTATTTAATTATGTTTGATGGAAATGTAGAGCTCATATGAAATATCATATCTAAGTTCTAACAAAATAAAGGATGGAAATGTAGAGCTCATATGAAATATCATATCTAAGTTCTAACAAAATAAAAGCAAGAGAAACGTATCTGTGCGATTTTCATCCTGATGAGCAATAAAACTGCTGTTCGGCTACCGGACAAGCTTCTTGTCAATCTATTACTTGCTTGCAAAGTATTTTGCACGAGTTAGAGGAGAGTCGTTGTTGTCGAGAGAGAGGACGAAGGCTGTCGGAACGGATTCGCTAGGGTTTTTTTTCTCAGGAGATCAAGCGAGGAGAGAGGGAGAAAGCGAATGGGAGCTCCTTCAGTTAATTAACGGAGTAGTTGTTAATGTCTGATCAGTTCATCTCTCAACACGAATTTTGATAAAATCCAACAGCTCAGATATTATCTTACACTTGGGGGCAGAATTTTAGGATTCGATTCCCTTTTGATCCCACTTTTGGTGAATTTATTCTTTCCTCTGAAGGTGGATTATGGCATCTTTGTTAAATAATGGGCAAGATTAATTGCGTCGGGCCCATTTAATCTGATTTTCATTCCTTTTTTCTTTACAAATATTAAATCGCAATAATTTCTCGCTTTTAATCATTACTAATATTGCGCATACTTAAAGTTAGACTTTTTATTTATAGAAATTATATAAGATAATATCCAACATAAAATAAAAAATATCAAATGTACTCAAATTTTCTAGTATTTTTAGAAATATCCTAATGGGTCATTTTGGCCGGTTGGATTAAAAATTCAACCGGCCAAAAAATGACCGGTCAATTTTTTTTTTTTGAATATTTGTTAGATTACTTCTTTTGATGTATAATTAGCATAATTATATTAAAATACGTTATATTACGCTAAATTATGTTAAATTACACTAAATTATGTTAATTTTCTATCTAAGTAGCTCAGTAAATTGGTTTTATAATGAACTTGTAGAATACTAATTTTAGCGTCATTTTGTGCCATTTTGGATTCAGATTGTATCAGATTTAGAGTAATTTAGAGTAATTAGAGTAATTAGCATAATTTAGCGTAATTTAGCGTAATTTAACATAGTTTAGCATAATTTAGCGTAATTTAATATACTTTAACATAATTTAGCGTAATCTAGCGTATTTTAGTATAATAATTCTAATTATACATCAAAAGAAGTAATAACAAATTAAAAAAAAAAAAATCTGACCTGCCATTTTTGGCCGGTCAGAAATTTAAAACCAACTGGTCAAAAAATGACCGGTTTGGACATTTTTAAAAATATCCAGGAAACCTGAGTATTTTTGATATTTTTTATTTTATGTTGGATATTAATAAAAACGTCGGTAGAATGAGCTCCGAGCCGTATTAAAACAAATCCAATGCCTATTGTACTTGTCCGACCGAGAACATCTTTGCGGATAGTTTTTTCTTCTCTGATAAAAGCAAAGCGCAGGGATGGACAATTAAAAAGTTTCTGAAAAATAGATCGTTTAGAACAGTATCGATTCATTGATTCCACAACATTTTTACGGAGTATTTTTCATTCCCCCTCTGAAAAGTAGTTCCAATCTTATACTATACATGATAATATAAAAATTTTAAATATTAAATTTTTTTTATTTTTCATCATTTAAATAAAAAGTGCTTTAATTCATTCAAATTTAGTTAATCATCTATCAAAAATTTATTTAAACTCCACAATTAGAGATTTTATATTATTTGATAGAAAAAATAAATGATTTTGAAACTAATCTAAATCTAAGATGAATGTTTACTAAATTACTTTATATATACATATAAATATCCTTACTTCCTCCTCCGGGATTTTTATTAATATCCAAAGTTAATTAGAAATTAATAAATATAATCAGCTTCTCTGGGAATTTATAAAAATATCTCTACCGGCCATTAAATGACCGATACCGACTTTATCTATTACCGGCCATTAAATGACCGGTACCCTTATTTTTTTTGTTGTTTTAGAGTTTATTGTAGTATTTTCCGTTTAATTTTATGTTGTACTATTTTTGTTATTGTTGTAGTATTTTCTGTTTAGCATAATCATGATAATTTATTTTATTTTAGTATAATCATGATAATTTATTTTATTTTAGTATAATTTAGCGTACTTAGTTTAATTTAGCATATTCTTGATAATTTATTTTATTTTAGTACAATTCTCATTAGTTTCATTTAGTATAATTCTGATAATTTATTTTATTTTATCGTAATTTTGCGTAAGTTAGTGATGAAAAAAGATCTAAAAAATATAAAAATAGTACCATAAAAGCACATATAAAAAAAAACCAAAACATAAAACACCAAATATAAATAATACAAAATAATCACCGCCTCGCCCCAGAGGGGGACCATCGCTCAGGTGGTACTTCGGCGGTTGCTTGAACCTGCCATACTCTCTCTTGGTGTAACGACATCAGCATCGGCCTCACCACCAACAGTCTGAGCAGAAAACCCAGCGCTGTCAGATACGCCACCAACGGGGGTGCCACTGATAGGCAAACCCCAAAGGGCACTCACATCTTAGAGTGTCACTGTCATCTCTCCGAATGACATGTGGAACGTGTGCGTTTCGGGACACCATCGCTCAACCAATCCTGCGATGAGAGATGCATTGATGATGCCACTCCCAGATCGCTAGATGTCCACAACCTGGTAGAGGCCCAGATTGATGAGGTACTGGTTCATCCTAATTGCGGTAATAAAATTCTGTTAAATTACGCTAAGTAAACCTTAAACTCTAATTTCGGTAATTAAATAGCCTAATTTTGGTAAAATATGCAAAAAGGCTAAAATAGGCTTAACTACGCTAAAATATGCTAAAATATGGTCAACTATGCTAATTATACTAAATTACAATAAATTACCCTAAACCCTAAATTTGACTAATTATTGTAAATTATACTAAATTTAATAATTAAAACTAACTACAACAGATTTAACACTAATTACAACTAAATTATTCCAATTTTGATACATTACTAACAAATCCTAACATTTTACAACTATTTTGCACTAAAAATGATTTTTTAAAAAATTAGAGGGACTTCCTTGTAAATCTGGAAAGAGATGGAGAAATCTGGGAGAAAGAGCTCTCAGTTAACTGAGGAGAGATAGTGTAAAATTTGATGAAATGAATTGTGAAAAATTTGGCAAACCCTCCACACACATATATAGCAAAGGTACCGGCTATTTTCTGGCTGGTAATGAATTAAACACGGTACCGACCATTTCTAGCCGGTAATGGATTAAATTAGATACCGATTATTTTCTGGCCGGTAGGGACATTTTCATAAATGTCCAGAGAATCTGAATATATTTATATATTTCTATTTAACTTTGGATATTAATAAAAATGTCGGCTTCCTCCTTGGTCGGCTGAAATTTATTAACGGCGAAAATTAATTAACGGAGCAAGAACAAACAAAATAATAAATAACTAAATAAGAAACCGGACAAAATCAAACATGGCGCGCACCAACTAGCTGCCAGGAACGTTATCCTCTGCGGAGCTTAAAAGCTCCGCAGCCTGCGGTTCTTTTAATCTGGTCCGTTAGTGGTCCGTTAGTTTTAACTTTGCACCAATCTAAAAGCACAATAATAATGCCCCCTCCGTTAGCCCGATCACAAAGCGGTTGAGAGTTAATCTGATCCGTTCATTTGCTCCGCACCTGCGGAGTTTTATAGAACTCCGCAGAGGATATGGTCCCTGCCAAAGCGATTCCTGCATCCAACACCGTCACCTCATTAAATTCCTCGCTCCTGTAATTTGCTATGCCATATGTTGAATTCCAAACCGTGTTACATAATCTGAAACTGGGACCCACTTGTTCATTACTAATCGTCTCGGTCCCACTTGTCAACATTCTACATTAATTTTGGGATACTTTCGTACTTGCAACAGCAGAAACATCAGCTCAATGGACTTCAAACTACCTGCGGAGCCTACATTAATGTAAAACGTGTAATGAGTCCCTGAAATAAATCTCCTCTTCCTCCATGTGCTTTTCCGCTACACATAATTGATGTCGATTGAAGGCACAGACAATCTTAAATGACCAGCCAAGCAATCCAAGGAGGCACACTTTACTAGCTGACGCGAATCTGGTCGCAGCTCTTTTACACCCGCCGCTTCTTGCCGACTAGCAAAAATGGGAGCATCTTCTCCACCTCCCCATTTCTACGCAATCCAATGGTTCTCGCAAGAGATTGCGATCCTGAACCTATCTCCGGCAGCTTAGTGATCGGAAACTACTGTCACGACGTGCTCCATCGCGATGGCCGCATCATTGGTGAAGCCCTCGGCGGAGCCACTGCCTTCATCTCCAACGTGCTCGACTCCCTCTCCCCTTCTCCGACTTGTTACATCTCCAAAGTCGGTGCCGATTTCTCCTACTCGGTCTCGCATCCTCCTCTCGTCTCCGCCTCTTCTCTCACCACTCTTTTCCACGCATACTTCCCTGACTCGCTCTCCTATGCCGGCTACCATGGCGATCGTGTTTTGAAGCGAGTACAGGCGTGCGACCCGATCTACCCGTCAGATCTCCCGGATTTGAAGGAGAGGTTCGAATTTGGCCTTGCGGTGGGTGTAGCTGGGGAGATCGCAATTGAAACCCTCGACCGCTTGCTTGAACTCTGCCGAGTAGTCTTTGTTGATGTTCAAGGGTTGATTCGCTCATTTGATCCAGAGGATGGGACTGTTGAATTAGTTCCTCTCAAGTCAACCCCATATTTCAAGCTTCTTCCTAAAATTAGTTTCCTCAAGGTGTCATCAGAAGAGGCACCTTTTGTGGACATAGAGGAAGCACGTAAATGGAGTTGTGTGGTTGTGACAGAAGGGAAGGATGGGTGCAGGGTTTATTGGAGGGATGGGGAGTTACATGTCGCCCCCTTCCATGCAAAGCAGGTGGACCCCACTGGGGCTGGGGATAGCTTCTTTGGCGGTTTCGTTGTGGGGTTATTGTGGGGTTTGACAGTGCCGGATGCAGCATTGCTTGGGAATTTACTAGGATCTGTTACTGTTGGCCACGTCGGTGTGCCGAAATTTGATCAGATCATGTTGGAGGTATGCTTGAACTTTCTACGCTGACAATGGGTAGTGCTCAATGCTGATCAGTGTTGGTTTGGTATCAATAAGATACTACCTTTTGGTGGTTGCCATGATGGGTTTGAGTTATCTTTATTTGAAAATTAAAAAAAATGACATGCGCCATCCTATATTATATTGGTATGTAGTTTGAGCGACCATATCATCGATTTTACTTTCACTTCTATTCACATTACATGGGAAGTATAGCTCATCGATACTTGCTTTTTAACATGTCTCATAATTAGAGTGCGCTAGTTATCTGTAACTGGGCCTATATAAGAGTTCTGGGAACTTGTTGATCAATAATCACTGTGCAATCATGCACAGCAATTCTCCTTGTTTTTATTATTTTCCTTGTGAACTTCTGTTAGGAAAGACTTTCAAAAAGACTTTTGGTTAGGAGAATCTTTTTATCTTAGACAATGTGTCCCATGGATAAATTTATCCTTTTCTTTTCAGAAGTATATTAAGATGTATCCAAACAATTTTCCATGAAAAAAATTCAGGCTTATTCCGTTATATACCAAAAGGAGAAAAAAGAAAAGCAAATCTAAAGTTGAGCTTCCATTTGGATAAAATTTGTCCTCCAACTTTCAGAACATAGTCTAGTCATGTTTCTTTTTAGTTTGGTTTTGGCCCTGTGCTTTTGTAGGTTCAAATTTCACTTCAACAAGCTAATTTCTCTCTCTCTCTCTCTCTCTCTCTGCACACCTGATCGCGATATATCTTTAGATATAAACGTGATGATAGGAAATACAATGTGACGACATGCAAAAGTTTTATGGAGTTAAATTTAAAGAGAGATAGTTTTGACCTGAAAGAGAATGCATGCCGATTTGTTTACAGTTGTTAATGGAGAAAACTGAACAGAATTAATTTGGCTTCATTTCTAATGTTGCTGGAGCAATTTGCTTCTTTTAACATATAGTTCAAAGCCCAAAGCTTGAATTTTCTATTTAGAAGTAAAGTTTTGGTTTCCTTGTTTTAGTTCCTAGGTTATAATATAATTGACATAATCCCCTTGATGTCCTTTCGGTACTGACAGAAAGTTTGAATGAGGTTACCAGATTTTGTTTGGTGCCAAGGTAGAATGTTTAATTTGGAAGCGAAGTTTTAGTTTCCTTGTTTTAGTTCAAGCTTTTCAGTAAAACTTGAATAATTTATTTCATGTCATCCCATTTAGTAAAGAATGTTGTCTAATATTGATAAGTAGTTTAATTAGGTTATCAGATTTTGAGCACTATCAGAAGATGTTAGAAGAAAATTAAGATGTTGGTATGAGAATGAATTTGGCAAAGTAATAAAATGGAAAAGGCAACTTTGCATCAATTGGAAGACTACAAATCACTCGAAGAACAAAGAGTTGACTTCTGATGAGATGCAAAGTTGGTCCTTATGTAAATCCCCTCTGTGGCCAGTATTTGGTTACTTTTTTGGTGCAGGATATTCTTCCGTCTTTTCTCTGAATACAAGTACTATTATTTTTGTAGCTGCATGAAGTTTCTTAATGAATCAGGAAATTTTTTGTCATTTATCTATTTTTATTTTTTTCCTTCAATTCCCTCAAATAGTAAACCAGATAATTGCTATGGCCAGTATTGTATACTATATCTGTTGCATTATCTACCAGGAATGATACTCAACTTCCAAATCCCGGCCACTTCTTCCTCCGCACTCTTTCCAAATATTCTCTCCGGTATCCTGGAAATGGAATCTGTAATCCAAATATTACCAACATAACATTTCAAATATCTGACAAAATCACTTGATGAAATTTCATATTCACTTTGTATGCATTACATAATCAATCTGTAATCCCCATACATTGGTTTGTGCTTCCAGGTGGTAGATAGGGGTAGTCATATGGATGAAATTTAGTGCTTTATCTTGAAAGCTTCCAGTAGTGGGTTGTTACATGTCTTCCGGTTTATTGATAACATGCATGGATCCAAGAATGGAGGGAGAAGTATAATTTTAGAACAATTTGGGTCTCTTGTGCTAGTTTGCCTAATTTACTTGCAGGCCATCCTCGAGATATCTAACCATGCATGGTTCAAATTACTTATGATCCAATATAAGACAATGTTGAGGACAGCACCATATGAGGTCATTAGCATTTGATTCCATCCCGCACAGTAAAATCTGATTGACCGTCTGGAAAATCTGCAACCGTCTCTATTGCTTAATCTTTTCATCTCTACGAACAAATTGACATACCCTATGCTATGATGCATGCACATTTAAGCATGTGGGCCAATGGTGCTCCAATATCCATGTAGTTACTTAGAATAACTTTGCTTGACATGAATCTAGCTAGGTTTTCTTCAAGTAGGTAGTTATTTTAATAGTTCTGTACCAAAGAGCTGGAGCAGAGGCAGAGCATTATAATTTTGAAGGAGGGGGTATAAGTATAGTATAATTTTAATTTACGAGTGAGCCCAAAGAGTATTTTTATTTGAAAAACAGGTTCTAAAGGAAAAAAAATGCCATGTTTTAATTGGGGTGGGGGTTGATTCCCTTGCTCTTCACCCCTGGTGAATAGTTGTCTGATTATTGCAGTGGGTAATTCTTACATGCTCAACTTATGAAAGGTCTGTAGTTGGTTCCCTAGTGAAGGGGCCTAGTATGGGTCATTGTATAACTTTTACCGAAAAAGGGTGTCATCATCAGTCGGACATCTGAGGATCAGATGTAGTTAAAACTTCCTTTGGTTATTATCTTCATTCCTATACCGATCCAGGTCCTGCATGGTTTCTAGAAGGTCGATCATGTTTCTAGTGTGAATTACCTTGTTTATTGATAATACTATAATCATTGATTGGGCCCTTGTAACTTCCATTGGTGTGAATCACCTTGTTTATTAATAATACTTGTGTAGTCATTGATGGGACCCTTGTAACTTACATTTTTTTTTTTACCTTTTATTATGCAGAACCTCAAGCAAGTATTGGAAAGCATGGCTGCAGCTCAGAAGGGCTCAGATGCTAATGATGCTTTGTTTAATTTTCAGAAATCAAGTAGGCATGATGAATTCCAAGCAACTTTGCAAGAAATTGTGAAACCTAAAACTTGTATTAAACTTGGCAATGGTGAAATTGATACGTCTGTTAAACTTGGCAATGGTGAAATTGATGAGGCAACTGTTGTGACATAGAGATTGTGATATAGATGATGAGTCTTTAAGTTTCACCTTGAGATATTCTGCAAGAAATCAGATATAGAGGGTACATGTTGCAACATATCCTAGTTCCATATATGGATAACATAACAATGCAAACTAGTTGAACAGTATAGTTGCTGAAAATAATGTAAGCAGTAAATAAAAAATGCTTTCTTTGTTTAAGTGTTATTCAAATTAATTTTGTTCTCTCTTTGAAAACAAAGTCCTTAATATTTCATATTTGTAGATTGATGGCTTTGTTCATTTGTTTTTTTTTTATATCTATTCCTTTGGTGCTATCGTAAAGGACAGTAGTTGCATACAAATTTCTTTCATCTGCTTGAACTTCACACAGTATGTGTGAACATCTGGAGTATGTTTGCATGGGAGTCCTTTTGAGGGAAAGACTTCGTCTGCCCCTGAAACCTCCATTCTATTAATTTCCAGCGACAAACCAACAACTCTTATTTGTTTTTGAAGTGGTAGGCAACAATTCTGTAGTTTTGGTGCCGTGAAAGTTTCACTTGCGGAAACCCTTGGCTTATGGCGATCCTATTCTGAAGCTCATGCATGTTGTATGCTAGGAAACTATATCTCATACGAAAGAAATTCCTAGCTCCTGCTGTCTTATTTCAATAGTTCCAAATGCTTTTAATTCTCATTCCTCTCCAGCCTCTCCTAAACATACAGAGACAATGGGTTCTAATTGGCCACTGATCACCTGTTTAATAATTCTATTTGTCTTTGCAAATACACCCAGCTCTTGCGAGGGTGAGAATGATCTGATAAGAGATCGGTATGAAAAGTGGATGGTCAAGTATGGCCGCACGTACAAGGATGCCAACCAGAGAGAGAAACGATTCCAGATATATAAGGCGAATGTTGAACTTATCGATGCCTATAATTCTGTTAATAAAGAATACAAGCTCACTGATAATAAGTTTGCTGATATTACGAACATTGAATTTAGGGAACATTACATGGGTTTCAAGGGCAACTTGGATCACGTTCCATTACTGGTACTGATAATATGTTTACTCTCTTTCTGTCATTGTTTATTTTCTAACACCGAAGTTTTCATTGTAATTATGTTTTCTGGAATTACAACATACAGAGATATAAAGTAGATATTTTCAAGATTATAGTGATAATTAAAATAAGTGAAATACTTTTTGCTAGGATGTACAACAAAATGAAGAGCATTCCGAGAAAGCCCGTGAAATGCTCGAGGGCGTTCCTCCAAGGATGGATTGGAGAGAGAAAGGAGCAGTTACAGAAGTAAGAGACCAAGGCCGCTGTGGTAATTTAACCCCCCTTCATCTGCTCACTAATCTATTCACCTGTACCAACCTATTCTTACACCAATTTTGTACCTTGTTTCCAGGTTCTTGTTGGGCATTCTCTGCAGTGGCGGCCATAGAAGGAATCACTCAGATCAAGTCCGGTCGTCTGGTTGCTCTCTCAGAGCAGGAGCTGGTGGACTGTGACATTATGGGCACGAATGATGGCTGCTATGGCGGTTACATGACGGATGCCTTTGACTTCATTCTTCAGAATGGTGGCATGACATCGGAGTCAGATTACCCATATCTAGGCCAGCAAGAAGACTGCAAGGCCGCAAAGCTAGCACACCATGTTGCAAACATCACAGGATACCGCAATGTGAAGGCAAATGAGAAAAGCCTGCTTCAAGCTGTGGCCTCACAGCCAGTCTCAGTAGGTATTGATGCCGGTAGCTTTGCATTTCAGTTTTACTCGGAGGGTGTTTTCACCGGCCCGTGTGATAAGGAACTAAACCACGGGGTGACCATTGTTGGGTATGATACCGATGGTGAAAACAAGTTTTGGATTGTTAAGAACTCGTGGGGTGCCAATTGGGGAGAGGGAGGCTATGTGAGGATGAAGCGTGAAATAGATGACAGTAATTCGGGCTTGTGTGGTATTGCCACATTGGCATCATATCCCATGGTATAAGATTGAAAATTTGTTGATTTGGATGCTGAACTGATGTTCATTTGAATTGCTCCTGGGCAAATGTATGATAATAAATGCTGACTGCTAATGGAATAAACTTGTTATGATTGTATACTGTTTTATTTATTAGTTTGGTTTTAACATAATTGATTGTACACTGACATATATTATTTTAGGACATTCAGGAGTCTTTGATAATACCCATTTCATAAAATTATTGGGTTAAATCTGGTCAATTACAGCTATCAATATTGTGATTAAGATTAAATTAGCACATCACGCTGGCTTCTTGATTACTAATCAGACTAACAAAAAAAAAGAATCCTGAATATTTGTGCTTCTTTGTGCTCCCTTCTTGCTCTTTTGGCACAGATACAATCTCCCAGTCAAAACCAGGATGACCAGTTGAAATCTGTGTGCTTTACAAAAGGTTAAGGATTTGGGCTCCTTACCCATGGTCCAATTGAATTGTTGGGTTGATTTCCAGACTGAAAATCAACCCAAACAATTCAATTGGACCATGCGTAAGGAGCCCAAGTCCTTAACCTTTGCCCAAATCCAGTATTCCACGAGGAACTTTCGCAGCATCTGTATGGGCTCGTTGGTGCTGGAAATTGCATGGCATTCTCTACTATGCGCTGAAAATAAAAAAATCCTATCTCCATGTTTGATTGTGGCTAAAGGATGATGTTTGGTTGTGGCTAAAGGATGGAATAAGGGATTTAGTTCTTGTTATTTCATTAATGAGTATTTATTGAGTTAGATTAAGATGACATAAGCTGATTTTTAGACCGGTCTAAATTAAACCACTTCACATAGTGATTCAATTTTATTGCACGTCATAACCTAACTCGAATGATTATAATAATATATTATTAAGTTTATAATTAGTATATTATTATTATTAATTATTATTAGTATATAATTATATAATTAATATCTTGTATTGTTAATGTATTAAATAATTATTATAATAATATTATAATATACTATAGTTATTATTAATATATAATTATATAATTAGTATCTTATATTGTTAATATATTAAATAATTATTATAATAATATTATTTTTGGTTGGATTGATTGATTGATTAAGACGAAAATTACAAGTAAACGTGAGGTGTTGATTTGAATCGAACATGCTAGATGATCATGAAATCTTAATTTAGACGATCAGGTGGACGTGTCAAGTGGGCTCAGCAATTAAAAACCCGTTTCCAATTAGAAACATATGTAATTTGTCTCAAGAGTCAAGAGCGTCCAAAAACGGTAGATGCGTCACACAAATCATGTGCCAGGTCACGAGACAATTTTGTATCTTGCGGAAGCATGCACTATATATAATTATATATATATAGGTAGGTCCCAATAGTATTTAACAATTTCAGCAATGAAATGAGCTATTGTCTCTTTTATTTAAAAAAAAAAAAAAAAAGAGAGGTAGGTCCCAATGCAAGAGTAACTTTGATATCTAACCCTAAACCCTAAACGCGACACAAGTCGATAACTATGGAGGCAGGGAGACTGGGAGAGGATAGTAATTAATACTTAATAGTTAGCGCTCACGACTCACGAGATAATAATACTAATAATAATAACTGGGGGAGGTTTTGCTGGTTTTGCTGGCTGCCAGACAGCCAGACTGAGACAGCTGCTCTTTACTTTATTTCATTTCATTGAACACTGAAATAACTCGTGCAAGCTCCATTAATTACTTACCTAGTCAATACCTCTACTCACTTGTTTCATTCAATCTGCTTCGCATCTCTTTTAACTTTTAAATCCCTACAAACTCTGGTTTAAATACAACTTTTCGATATATTAACTTGTTTATTATCATTCAATCTGCTTCGCATCTGTTTTAACACGACTCTTATTTTTATCTAAATAAGTTCTTCATTACACGTTCAATTCAACATTAACCCTCAAGAATTTAAAATCGGAAAAGCGTACTAAAATATTTCATTTAGCACAATTTTTTTTTCAATTTGCAACCTAGTACCTACCATGCATCGCCCCTTTTATAATATTAATATATTAATATTTATAATTAGTATCTTATTATTAATAATTAACTAACTTAGACTTCCAAAAAATTTAGTTTTCCACCAACTCTAATCAAACAAGGAATACATTAAGCCATTATTTAACTTTAGACCTCAACCAAACATAAATAATTTAGACCGACTTAAGTTGAAATAATCAATTTAGACCTCCTTAATTAGCTTTGGTACACAATCAAACACCACCTGTAAGAAAAGACGGCACAACTACACAAGAGGCAAGAGATTTGGGCTTCCACGTGTTGTAGCCCTCAATTTGTTCTATTATTTTTTCTTTTTCTTTTATTTATTAGTTTGGTTTTTTCTTTTTCTCTTGAAGTTGTACTTCTCTTACGGCATTTTCTTACATTAATGTAGGGCTGGCAAAAAAGCTCACAACTCGTGGATCGCTCGTGACTCGTTTCTAGCTCGATCAGTAATAGCTCGTTCGATAGTGGACCGAGCTGTTAGCGAGCCATCTCGCCACTAGCTCGGACCAAAATTAACAAGTTGAGCTAAGGCCTAGCTCGGACCGGGCCAGCTCGGCTCATAACGAGCTATGCACTATAGGCCTTGAATTACAAATTTACATATGGCCCAGTAGTCTTCGTTCAGTTTTTGTTAAATCATTGTGTGAATTTATGTTATTTTGTGTGAATTTGTATGTTTAAATGTGTTTATAATAATTAATTGCTATGTTGTGTATAAATTCTATCATATTTGATGGCTTGGATTATGTAAATGATTAATGGGCTTTCTTATTTAATATTTTTGAATTTGTATAATAGCAGTCCAATAAAGCCCAGTGACCTCGTGAGCTAGTTCGGGTTGGCTCGTCACGATTTCAAGCTGGACTTTTAGCTCGGGTGTCATAGGTCCAGCTCGCTCGGCAAGAACTCAGTCCAGAATTAACAAGTTGAGCTAGGGCCCAGCTCGGCCCGAGCCAGCTCGTTGACAGCCCTACATTAATGAGATCAACTTCGCTCCTTGAGTGAGGCTACGGTACTATGCATAGCACGGTTGGGTCTGTGCTACGGCTCAATATTTGAGTTTTCAAAATCCTAACGGCCGATCCGAACCGTTCAATATGATTATAAAATGAATATGTACTTGCAAACCAAATTTTACATTTTTTCGATTTTTACTATTTTTTTAGATAGGTAGAAAATCACTTGATCTGAAAATTCTGGACCATCCAAAAACAGTGATTTTCTACTTATCTAAAATAGTAAAAAAAATCGAAAAAATGTAAAATTTGGTTTGCAAATACATATTCATTTTATAATCATGTTGAACAGTTTAGATCGACCGTTAGGATTTTGAGAACTCAAATATTGAGCTGTAGCACGGACCCAATCCGTGCTATGCATAGTACCGTAGCCTCACTCTCGCTCCTTCACACTAATGTTGCATAGTGCTTAATTAACATTGCTTGCTGCAAGAAACCCTGGTGTAATAAGAGATGGTAGCAGTACTAGTGTATTTATTATTCTTTTTTGTTTTTGTTTGTGACAAATTGCATCCAGCATCCATATCGAGATTTTGAAGGGATGTTTAAGATAACAACGACTATACTAATTTAAGCCTAGAATTTTCTTTTCTTTACATCGTTATTAAAGCGCAGCTAGCATGCACTCTATTATGTTTTATAGCAGGAATTTTATTGAGAAAACGAACAAAATTGTGTAAATTTCAACGTAATCGATCTGAGCGAGCTTAGAGCGCAAGTGCGCAACCTAAGAATTTCCTTCCATTTAAAGTGGGTTGCAGCCTTGCAGGAAACATGGTAAATTCAAATATAATTCAACGAGACTGATATAAAATGAAAAAATAGTTAGTTTTTAAATATAAATAATATAAATAATGTATTAAAATTCTTAAAAAGCAACCAATTTTCGTAACTAATTCGGATATTATTTATAAATTTTTATAAAATCTGTGTATAATTAATTATGGGATTATTCTAAAGTTTCGTATATATCAATTTAATTTGCCTGCCGGTCTGATTTACAATAATCAGATTGTAATACTTTCAATTATCATAAAACATATTTATTGAATCCGTACTTTTCAGGAGGTTAGATTTTACGAATTTGACATATTTCATTACAAAAAAGTTATAAAAATTAAATTCAACATATAATAATATAATGAAGTTCTTAATAAAAATCCATATATGATAAAATTCATGCAATAACATTCTATATAATCTAACACAATATATTGTTAACTAACAATAAGAACATAATTCCATTAGACAACAACATTAATATAATAATAAGAAAATTACTTTAAACAAAGTAAAAAATAAACAAATTCAATAATGCATATAAGTATAATTTATTTTTAAAATTAAGCTTATTCCAAAAATAATTTAGATCTCTTCAACACAAATGATTAAAGATACAAAAAATAATTATATTATAGTCGGATTTTAACTGAAAATATTTTTTAAAATTCAATACTAATATTTATTTACCGAGCTAATCAATATTCAATCCGTATCTAATATAAAAGTTCAAGAAAAAAGAAGAAAAGAAAAAAAGAAAAAAGAAAAAAGAAAAGAAATTTGTCATAGCGAATCAGAATGTGCTCTGATATCCTCATATTCTAACGAGAAACTGCACAAATAATAAAAAACGATTCTCGAACTTTCCGCCTGCTGTTTTCCAGTAACCAAATCAAATAATTGAAGGGCATAGACTATAAAATGACGATAAAAATTATCTTCTTGTAAGTCACATCAGCACACAGAGAGGATATGGTTGGTGGCTTGGTGCTGTAAGCGTTGTACTAGGAGCCTTGGCGGTGACACTGGCAGTGTACTGTGCCACAGACCCGTTTAAACAGAGCTCCATGGCAGATTTTCCAGGGTTCGAGACGTACTTCATGTATCAACCTGAATGGACCAATGACGCACAATGTTTTATACCTAATTAATCTCAATACACCGATATTTTATTGTAAAAACACGATGACACGCCGATACTTTATATATTTCAGCAGTTATCTAATTTTTTTTATAGCATACTCTAAATCTGAATATCAAAAACGCTAAATTAAATTTCAAAATGAAAACATTTACATAAATAACATGAGTAGAACTAGAGTGTTCTTAAGCTCACTAAGTCTTTTTGTGAGCTTAACTAAAAAAACCCATCGGATTAGTTTCAAGCGACGTATTCAAACCGTTGAAACTGATCTACTTCACGAGTGATAAGTTTACATGTCAAATTTATAAATTTTCAAACTAATATACTATAAAGTCAAGCGGTCAAAAAATGATGAAAAATGAACACATTAAAATTAATTTATAAATCATTTTTTTTACTGCTTGACTTTATACTAAATTAGTTCGAAAATTTATAAATATGACATGTAAACGCATCACTAGTGAAGTAGATCGATTTTTTCAATAGTTTGAATGCATTGTTTGAAACCAATTCAATAGATTTTTGAATGAAGCTCACAAAGGGACTTGGTGAGCTTAAGAACACCGTAGTTCTACTCTAAATAACATTTTAACTAAATCAATGAAAATATGACAAAAAATCCTAGAAACATTTACATGAATACTTTTTGTTCTGTTGTTTAGTCAGAATTATATATTGTAAAGTTAATATTAATCATTATAAAAATTAATTGATGAAGAATTTACTTATGTATTAATCCTCTATCTATATGCTATTTGTTTGAGAATTAAATAAAAAAAAGACAACCACCCAAATTGTTGACGTTTCACTCAAAAAATACAATTAGGGCGGTTGATGCATATTTTTTTTTTTATTAAAGTTTGAGAATATTTGTGTAATTTTTTATTTAATAGAGGATATAAGTAATTTTGGAAAGAACTAACAAGGTAACTGCTAAAAAATAAAGATAATTAAAAATGTGAAATGACAAGGTGAAATTTTAAAAATAGAAAGACAGAGTCACGGTTTGGAGTTCTACAAGGATGCCAAATCATACTACAACCTCCGCTAAATAATAAATAAATAAAATATATATATGTGGGACTCCAAATACGAACAAAAACTAGGATTTTTTTTTTCTAAATGTGGGACGTCAAATTAGACAAAAAAATAATTAAAAGTGGGACTCCAAATTAGACAAAAAAATCAGAAAAAATATAAAAAAACATAACAAAAGGAGCTCGATCACTAGCTTCAAAGGATATTGTTGTTTTATGACAGGAATTTTTATGTAATTCTAACTTTCTATGTAGTTCGGGCTCTTGTTATTTTATGCTATGTTAATGTATTTTAGACTTGTTATGTTATTTTTATATGATTTTCAGACTTTTTAAGTTATGCTATGTTATGTTTATGTTATTTATTTTATTGTTGTTTTTATGTTGATAATCTATTTTGGTTGTTAAATAATATGGCCGACACTATAAATTGATGATAATTCGGCACCTGATGACTGTTAAATATTAGCACCTAATGACTATAAATTGATGATAATTCGGCATCTAATCTATGTTGGTTGTTAAATATTGTTGCTTCATAATTATATTGAATAAGACAATTCGGCATATGATGACTTTCATTTAATATAGACATATACGAATTCTCTCAAACACTTTATTCATTAGTTTTTGCTATTATTAATTTTTACTATTCAGATATCCTTCAAAATTTATCGTAACGACCAGAGTCACCAAAAAATCATAATATAATATGTTTTTTTTTAAAACTCTTATTTCAATTTTCTCGTTTCAATTCAGTATTTCTCCATTTCTTCTATCTATTATAATATTCTTTAAAAAAATCATATCAACGAATAGTGGAAAATATACTTAGCCGAATATATTCTTGGTTGTATGCTAAGTTTGTGCTAATATATATTTGTAGCAAAGAAAAACAAACAAAAATTAAAAAAAATTATATGATGGTATCAGGTCATAGCCTGTGATCGAGCTCCTTTTGTTATTTTTTTTCGATTTGTTCTCATTTGAAGTCCCACATATATATATTTTCTTTTCTTTTTGTTTAGTGGAGGTTGTGGTATGATTTGGCGTCCCTGCGGGACTCCAAACCGTGATCCTACCTTCATATTTTTAAAATTTCACCTTGTCATTTCCTATTTTTAATTATTTAATTTTTGTATTTCCTGTCAATAAAAATTTCGGCCCGTGGATGATATTATTCAGCGGTTGATCTGATTTCCAGACCAACATAAAAGATCGGTATCTTTTGCTGCTGTTGGCTACATCTCGCGACACACTTGAGAGTAGGTCAGATGCCCATCGGACCTACTTTGGTTCGATGGGTAATCACTGTCTATTTGCTTTAAGATTCGTGCAAAATGCGTTAAACTTCGTGCGTATCTGTTTCAATTTTTGTGCGCACAAATCTTAACTAGATCGGACGGTCATTATGCTCGTTGAACCTAAAAAGGTCCGATGGGCATCGGACCTACTCCGTTCTCCTCGCGACAACGTCAGTCTGCAATTAATATATAATCAATAGCGGATTTTGTGCTGACATTTTTATTAATATCCAAAGTTTAATACAAATTAATATTTATGCCCAGAATTCAGTCTAATATTGAAAAATGCCCAAATCGGCCATAAAATGGCCGGCTTACTCCCCCCTAAGCCGGCCATTTTCTGACCGGTTTACTCATTTTTTTTTTTTTAAAACCCACAAAAACTCTATAAAAGAGCACCCCCTCCCTTGGGATGAAGGCACACAGCCCGAGGCAGCAGCGCAATACTGCTAAGGTAATTTTTTTTTATTATTATTATTTTTTATTTTATAGAATAATTAATTATATTATTAACTAAATATAATTTAATTAAAAAAACCGAATACCCAAAACCCAAAACCCAATACCCAATACCCAAAACCCAAAACCCAAAACCCAAAACCCTATACCCTAAACCCTAAACCCTAAACCCAAAACCCAAAAACCTATACCCTATACAAATGTGTCAATTGTTTACTATTTAGTAATCTGTCAATTATTTACTATTTAGTTACCTGACAAATGTTTACCATTTAGTAACCTGACAATGTTTACCATTTCTAAAATGTAGTTCGTTTACCATGGCCTTTATTTCATTACACTATGGTGAGAAGATGCTTAATAGTGCACAAGGGGCGTATTACAACAAAGATGCAGCTCATTCACTAATGATTCCAGATGACATCTCACTTTAGACCTGAAATCCATAGTTTACACACACACCGGTTACAACCCAGAAAGGTGGGACCTAGAATTGGCAACCCGATATTGCCATCCCTCCAACGGGAAATGGATTGTTGCGAAACTGGTAGATGAGAGTACGTGGAGAGGCATGTTTGGTTATTTGAGGTCCGAAGGGAATTTTCTAATAGAAATATTTGCTAGAAGAGTTCCGGTAGAGCCCGGGGTTGGAAGTTCGGGCTCTGGATCAGCGGCACCACATTATACCCCACAACCAGAAATATACAGACGTGACTCCACCTTACCCCTCAACGAACCTGACTCAGAAACCTACAACTACGTCACTCCACCAGCACCTCAACGAAGACACTCAGTTGCATCCCCACCTAGACACAATCGAGGCAGACCAAGACACTCAGTTTCAACCCCACCTAGATCCGTAAATGTGGCTCCTTTACCGTTACCTCCAGTATCACCTTACCCCAGACCTGCACCAGTAGACGATGCAAGCTGCCCGGACTTTGAAGAATATTAATGAAATACCGGAGGACGATCTGAGGAGCGGGGATGAATTTGAGGGAGAAATATGGGGGATTCAGATCACATGAAAGGTTGCGATGAAGACGGGCCGGTTGAAACAGCTGAAAGGCACATGGGTCATACTGATGAGGGGGGCCGCTTAGTGGTCGGACTGATACGCACTGGTTCCCAGACCTCAATGATGTTTATGAGTTTAGAGAAGCAGATATTGGTTATTATGGGCAACAGATTGAGTACAAAGGTGAGCTGACTGCAAACTAATATTTTAAAAGCAAAGAAGATCTAATGAAGAAGATCAGAGAGCACCATATAAAAAATAATCAGGAGATTAGATCGAAGAAGAGTGACAGGGATCGGATTCATGTGGTGTGCAAGGACAAGAATTGCCATTACGAGCTTCGGGCAAAGCCGACGGGATGTGGAGACGCATGGGGTATAACTAAGCAAGACAAGCCTCACACATGTAGGACTGAGCACACGAGGGAGGACCACGAATGTCTGACGGCATCACTCATTGCCGATGTCATTGAGAACAGCATTAAAAAGGACCCGTGTATGAGCATCCAGACGGTCGCAGACATTGTTTTGGCTGTGTACAACAATGTGACACCTAAATACAACCGACTATGGAGGGGCCGTGAGCTTGCAATAGCCCGACAATTTGGAGTTGGGAGATTTCATACAGCTTGCTGAGATCACTTTTGATGGCAATTTGCCACAACAATCCCGGCTCGACCCACCAATTTCTGACCAGCCCAGTATGGAATAAGGAAACAGGACTAATCATACCAGGTGTTGCCCAGTTCAGAGCCGTAGCCTGGGCTTTTGGTCCATGCATTGCAGCGTTCCAGTACTTGAGACCAGTGATCAGCATAGATGCCTGCTTCTTGTCTGGGCGATATGAGGGGAGGCTTTTGATAGCTTGCGGCTACGATGCCGAGAACCAATTGTTGCCTATTGCATTTGCAATTGTGCGGCAGGAGGATACTGAGAATTGGAGTTTTTTCTTGCAGTGGTTGAGGAATGAAGTGCTCGGATGTAGTAAATTTGTATGTGTTATATCGGACCAGCACAAGGGGATCAAAGCTGCACTGACAGCTGAATACGGATGGCCTCCCGAGCTTTTTGTGCACAGGTATTGTATGCAGCATGTTGCTGACAACCTGGTCCAGAACTGTGGAGGAGATAGGTGGTACGAATGGAGGTTCAGGGAAGGAGCAAAGAGGAAGAAGCCGAGAAGGTTGAAAGAGATGTTCGAAGAGTTTGCTCATGTATGACTAACTTGTAACATTTCGTTTAATTATCTTATAAGAATTTTATGAAAATGAAATAACACCCCTTTGTTTTTGTGCAGCTAAATCCGAAGTATAATGCATATTTAAAGGGAGTGGGCAAAGTACGTCCTAATGATGCGATGGAGCCGTCCAATTATGAGAAGATTTTCCAAACCTGTGATGGAGGATACTGGTTTGGTATCATGACAACAAACGGCTCCGAGTCGCTCAACAATGTTTTTCGAACGAGTCATAGATTGCCTGTTTGTGCCATAGTGGAGGATACATTCTACACGTGCAACAGATGGTTTGTTGAGCGGCGTCAGCGAGCAATGGAATTACAAGACAAGGGACAGGTTCTTTCTGACCGGTTTTTGCAAAAGATAAAAAAACATTGGGTGAAAGCTTCAAAAATGAAATTGGTGCGTTACACGCAGCACCAAGGTCAGTACCAAGTTTCATCTCTAAATGAGTACTTTCCTTGCACCCGTAGCGACATGGGCAACATGGAACCCACTCACAGGGAGTTCATGTATATCGTGACACGCGGTCCCGACAGACAAATGTAATGCACTTGCAGAGGTATCCAATTAACTTCTATTCCGTGCGCTCATGTCTTAGCTGTTTGCCGTGACCGAAATTGGCAAGAGGATGACTTTGTTGCAGACTGGTATAAAACAAACTATCTTGTGAGTACTTGGAACCATGTGTTCATTCCAATTGGCAATATGGGAGACTGGCCTCCTAATGCTGGAGACAGAATTCTTCCGAGTAGTGGTTGGATTAGGAAGGGGAGGCGAAAACACACCCGTCGTGTAATGACGATGGATGAAATGGAAGGTAGACGAATTGGGCATCAGCCTCGCCGTTCCACTTCCGATAGGCAACGAAGAGGTATGTAACATTCATCCAAATTATTTTTCTTTTCAATTTATACCAACTTACTAAGTAACACATGCAAATGCAGAGGCAAGAAACGCAGCAAATGTGGCAGAAAATTAGCGAGTAATGACGTCGGGAAGTGGGTCCGGAGGGTCACGGCGTAGCACAGCTACGAGCCGTTTAGATGCAATTGCTATGTATGCCGAAGCAATGGGAGAGGCGGTTGACATAGGAGGAGAGGCGGTTGGGGTGCAAGGGGAGCCATCTGTGATCCAACCGAGGAGGTCCACTACTAGACGCACAACAAGGGCATCTACAAGCGAAGCAGCGCCATCTGGAGCCCAGGCCGGCCCATCTAGTGAGCAACCAGAGCCATCTGGTAGACCATCTCGTAGGACATCTTTCGCAAGTGGTTTACTTCGGGGATTAAATTTTAGACGTGGTAGTAATAGGTGATTTATATGCATGTTGTAAAAATTGTGTGGACTCTATTTGCAATTTGTGTGTACTTTATTATTTTGTACGGAACTACAAGAAGTAATGAAATTAATTAATACTCAAAGAAATTACAACCTACTTCATCCAACTACAATAAAATACTAATTCTTAGAACCAAACTCAAATGCATTCAAATTTTAAATCATACTAATACTACCACGTCCAGATGGTGCCCTTTTATAGAGTTTTTGCGGATTTTTTTTTAAAAAAAAAAGAGTAAACCGGCCAGAAAATGGCCGGTTTAGGGGGGGAGTATTCTTTGTGTGCCTCGAGTAGCAGCTTAGAGCCAGAAGACGACAAATGGCCGGTTTGGGTATTTTTCGATATTGAACTGAATTCTGAGCATAAATATTAATTTGTATTAAACTTTGGATATTAATAAAAATGTCGGGATTTGTGCATTGCAATTCAATACATTAATTAATGTACTTTGATTTTGATATCACACCACACGCCGGTAACCCGTCCAATACAAGTTACTGTACTTCTCTTGTGGGCACAATTATGTATAAATATTCGCGTTATATTGATTAGCACAGTAGCACTAATTAGGTAATTCCTCTTTCTTTCCCGAAAAGGGTATACTGCTGCTTTATTTAACATAATTTTCTCATTGTCATGTACATAAAAAAACAATAGAAAAAAAAACGAAAAAAAAGGCCAATTTATCCAGATAAATCAGCTTCCTTATTAAAAGAAGAATAAATTATCAGTCCCGGCCCTAACCCGAATTCGTATCCTCTCAGGTCACCTGACTCAATAGAATTGAATCGGACGGTCTAAAATTGTGTTGAGTCACTTAGCACGAATCTCAAAGCATAAATAATACTGACCCCCTATGTCATCCCGAGTAGGCACCGGCTGAGAGTAAATCTGGGCCATCCGTGTCAATTCTCTTGAGTCAGGTACCTGGGAGGATACGGGTCCGCCCTAACCCTGGGTAGCCAGGGCGTTGGCCCCGGGCCCAACATCCAACATGGCCCCCAAAAAAAAAAATTGTGTATGTTAAAACGACAAATAAAAGTCAATAATTTAATAGGGCCAAAATAAAACTCCATTTCTTCTCTGTGAAATGACAAACAAAGCAAAAAAAAAATTAATAAACCTAATTCTGCCGACCGCCGTTTCTTCTCTGTAAACCAACGAATGAGGGAAGAAAGAAATTAAGAAATCTAGCTCTTTTCACGAGTCACGATCTCGTTTTGCGACAGCGAGTACGAGGCAGAGACGGAAGCGGCGTTTGGTTAGAGCGAGGTCGACGCATCGACGTGGCCTCTAGATTAGACTGCCGGCAGCTTAGCGCTACGTCTGTCTCATTATCTAGGTTCTATCATTCTATCACTTTGTTTTATTTTTAATTTAAAACAATGTTTCTTAGAAAACATACATCAGGTAGCGAAAAAAAGAAACAGAAAAAGAAAGGGAGAAGAAAAACTAAAACTTCAAAAAGGTTATATTCAAAAGCTTTGGAAGAAAATAAAATTTTGTGAGTTTTTGGAAAACCAAGTTGAAAGTGAGGTGAACGAAGAAACAAAAAATGTATCTTAAAACTAAAATGAGGTAAATGAAGATCAGGTAAATCAAGAAACAACAAAATGTCTGAAAATGAAAATGAGATAAATGAAGAAATAACAAATGTGCTTGAAAATGAGACTAGTGAAAATAATGAAGAAATTAATCATGTGTTTGAGTGCTTAGATTCTTCGTTACCTATAAATATATATGATCCTAGAGTGTATCTGAGAGATTTGCTGGTTGAGAATGATCCCATTAGAGATTATAATATTAATTTTTCTAAAGATGAATATAATAGGAGATTCTCCACATATTATTTTGATAAAAAATTGTACATAAATGGTCCAAATTTTTCTCCCGCTCCGGACCCCAAAATCTTCAGGACCGGCCCTATAAATTATATGGTCCTTAAAATATTACTCGTTCACCATTTTATTCATCATAGTTTCAAAATATCATTTTGACCCTTAAGTATAACTTATTTACCATTTTGGCTCTTAAAGTTCTAAAAGTACCATTTTAGTCCTTAAAGTTTTAATTTGTACAAAATTGGTCCTATTTTAATGTCCATTGAAAAAACTGATATTTTTAATTGTAGCAGCATTTTTTAGCATCAAAATTAGTGAGGATTAGTCACCAAACAATACAAATAAAGTGAAAAATTTATATAGTTAGATCACCAAATTTTAATTAAATTGACACTATCATTAATGGTTGAGCCATCTCATTTTTCAACTGGTGATAAAATGATACTTTTAAAATTTTATGGACCAGAATGGCAAATGATTGATACTTTAAAAACTAAAACAATACATTTAAAACTTTATAAACTAAATGATATTCTTAAAATCTTAAGGACTAAACTGATAAAGGTGTGATACTTAAAACCATTTATATAATTCACTCTGAAAGAAATAAAAATGTTCCTGATTGCCGTTTATCTTTAAGTCTTTACCAAACAATTAGGCTAGCCTGTTCCCAGTAAATTTCCAGGTTCAGGGGAACATGTTTTACATGGAATTCTAAAGAGTTCAAAGCAGGGGAGGCGCGCGTCCCCATCCTCAAGTCAACAGTAGGTGGGAAAAATGGCACAGCGGAGCCGGCTGCGTCACATAACTGCACAATTACGGCACAACTCGCGTGTCAGTTATGTGTCATGACTCGTGTGTTCCATGCCGTGATTATTTTTTAAATTTTTTGATATGACACGATACGTGGTCACACGAGTCACGTGTAATTAAAACTGTAAGATCTCGATCAAATGATGAATCTTGAATAAACTAATATAAATTATGAAAAATATAGTTAAACGTGACCAGTCACGTTTGGTCATGACACGTTTGAGTATGATGTGACTCACGTGGTGTGACCATTTGCATGCCATGACCATCTTTCGACATTTTGATCACAGCATGACACGACACGTAAAAAAATGACTTGATTACGCCACGGCACGTTTTTTCTACTCTAGTCAACTGTTGCCTGTCTTCGAATTTTTAGAGGAACTTTTAATGGCAGGAATCGTGATAAAACACGAATTTTAATGAAATACCATCCATTCAGTCCGCAGCGAGCATGGTTGATCATGTAAAAATATGCTCTCTGTTTTTCTTCTTTTTTAGCTCACGTTAACTCGAATTCGAGTGCAAATCGAGCTCTACACAAGTGCAATTATTAACTTCTTTCAGCACTTATTATCGTATCATTTGATAAATTCTAAGGCGTACGTTAGTACGTAAGATAACTAATAATTATTCTTTTCTAAATAATATATGTAACTATCGATATTTTGTTGACTTTGAAATTAAGTTTGAAACAATTTCACATTTATATATTAAAAGGTGAACATCTTATGTCATATTATTGCTTAGATATTTCATAGTCGAATAATATAATTATATTGTGAGTTCTCGCAAGTTGAACTTAAATCGAATCAAATCAAACAATTTCATAATTCGACCTCGAACTTGAACACGAATTAGTCAAAAGTTTAATTAGACGAATAAAACTCAAGCTATCGAATAACAACACAATTAAACAAGGGAACTAAGACTACGAAGAAAACTAAATACAAATCAAAACAGATACAAGCTAGCCACGAAAAACAGCAAACAACGGTGACAGTCCATTATTTACTCGCGGCATTGATGAATGCATTTAAACGATAGTGGCACCCCGCAATCAGAGGTGTGGTCCTCTGTTACCTCATTTACTATGCCATGAAGTTTGAACGGTATTCACTATTTGAATTTGATACCTTAAAATGTACATTTAGGGTCCAAAAAAAAGGAAGACACAAGATATAACTGATAGTTTTTTTTTAAATGCTTGGTAGTATAACTGATAGTTGTCATTCACTCTTAGAAGTTAGAAGTGTCTAAGGAAGTGTCAATGGGTACATTAAATAATAAGTGAAGGCATTTTCATACCCATATTCTATGTTCTTATCTATCCGTGAAGTATTTGTCTTATCATACTTTACTTTTATCATTATGATAACCGGGTAACAAAATAAATAATGAATACTTTTAATAAATATTTGCTTATATAATTTAACTCTGCTTGTGTAGTTTCTGCACAGTCTGTCTCAAACCAAGATAAAATAGGAGGGTTGTGATAGGCGTAGCGAGCTACTGATTGACCAATGATCGAAAAACAATCATTTGAAATAGAACCCATAGATTATGATTATATTTTATTTTTAGCTTATCCCAACTTGTTTGGGACTAAAACCTGAGTTGTTGTTGTATTTACTTATATATATATTTAATAAAAAAATAATAAAAATAGAGCTAATTTTTTGTTTATCCTTGAAGACTTCTTTCATTTCTTATTTACAATTATACTATTTATTTTATCAAATACCTTTTAACTCTTGTACATATTTTCTTATATATCCTTAAGAGTTAATTTTCTATAGTTAAGTATTGTCAGGATTTTTATTTTCTCATTGTACTTTTGCTCCTTTGTCTTGATCTTTTGTATACTGACAGAGAAAGATAAAACATAGATGAAACTGTTGTAATTTAATTGACAGACACACGCACTGCACGTCTGCTGTTTCTTTGTTCCTATGCTGGATGGGCCCCTTCAATATCATCATTCGCTTCTAATTCAATTGTATGAACTGACTGATTGGCCATCCTTGTCAGGATTTTTATTTTCTCATTGTACTCTTGCTCCTTTGTCTTCATCTTTTGTATAATGACAGAGAGAGAGAAAACATAGACGAAACTATTGTAATTCAATTGACACACACACACGCACTGCACATCTCCTGTTTCTTTGTTCCTATGCTGGAAGGGTCCCTTCAATATCATCATTCGCTTCTAATTCAATTGTATGAACTGACTGATTGGCCATCCTTGTCAGGATTTTTATTTTCTCATTGTACTCTTGCTCCTTTGTCTTGATCTTTTGTATACTAACAGAGAAAGAGAAAATATAGACGAAACTGTTGTAATTTAATTGACAGACACATGCACTGCACGTCTCCTGTTTCTTTGTTCCTATGCTGGATGGGCCCCTTCAATATCATCCTTTGCTTCTAATTCAATTGTATGAACTGACTGATTGGCCATCCTTGTTAGGATTTTTATTTTCTCATTGTACGCTTGCTCCTTTGTCTTGATCTTTTGTATACTGACAGAGAAAGAGAAAACATAGACGAAACTGTTGTAATTCAATTGACAGACACACGCACTGCACGTCTCCTGTTTCTTTGTTCCTATGCTGGATGGGCCCCTTCAATATCATCCTTGGCTTCTAATTTTTGAACTGACTGATTGGCCATCCTAAACCCAATTAACCTCAAGTGAATACATATCATGCAAGGTACCTCATTTTTTGAGTTAATGCGTGAATTCATATGTTCAGATAAGATAATAAAAATCAACATTCTTTGTTTATTTTCTTATAATTTGTCGAAGATACTAATTAATCAGGAACTAGAATGCATGAAAATGCACTTCCATAATTTTGCTTATAATCGTTGGTAGGTATCTCATTTTTATTTTGCTATCATCAATTTCAGACAGTTCAGTACAAAATTCACTATAGAAGTTACACTGGCTCCAACATTTTTTCTTAGTACTTGTTTAAAATCAAATATATCATTGTAATCTTCAATTGAATTTTTGTCCCGGGATCTATGTTATGTAACACTAACCGGCGAACAAAATTGGTAGACCATTTGACTATCGATATCCTCAAAAGTCAAATCTAAATTTGATAATAGAGAGAACCAATGCCCGACAAGATGAGCTCATTGCTACCAAGCAAAGAAAATAGCACAAAAGGCGGTGCAAACTGCAAACGCCATCAGAGAAAAAGAGTCCCAATTTTAATGGGAACGAAAAAAGCTAGAAAAAAAGACTTATCGGAAAATAAATTTGAAAGGTGCAGAAAGAAAAGAGAGAACGGACCAGCGGGAAAAAAAGCAAGAGGCGAAGAGAAAAATCAAGAGTGCGGGAAAATAAAGAGACGGGTCAATTTTTTTGAAAATGATATTTTTTTTTCTTTTGTTATTTTAACCAGAGATTTAACTATGGTTAATTTCAGAATTATTATGTAATAGATAAAAAGGAAAGAGTTTAGAGACAAATTAGATATATTTAAATGTTGAGGGGTATATAGGTAATTAGAGAAGTGTGTAAGGATATACCAAAAGTTACTCTAAAAAATAAATATATCAAATACTTTATGTATATTATATTCCGTTTAGTGAGGACTGTGAAATCTGCGAGTCCTCTCTTCTTCTTTTTTTTATCTCTTCTACTCTAGTTCTCTTTTGAAAGATTAGCTTGGTTTCATTTATTTTTCATATTGTGCGGTCGTCGATGTGATAAATTGTGAAAATTAATGAAATGAAATCATTTATTTGATTTAATTGACATCTTACAATATAACATAATCATTTACCTAGTTCTATCCCTTAATCATTTATCTAGTTCTATCCATTTATCGGAAAAGAACAATCAATTTTATTTTCCGACAATTTTTTTTTAATTTCTAAAATTAGAAAAAAGTTGGTCAAATTGCCATGAGGACCGCCGTTTACCGGTGTACAGTACCAATTGACTTCGTTGCTCAGAAGTTTTGCGTGGATGCACCGTTCTTTCTATTGATTGTCTGGTCTGGTCTGGTGCTGTGGTGCACCTAAGACCACATCGTCTATAGATTTTTCTTATTTAATAAACCTAAACTACAAATTAAATGTATAGAAAAATGATTAAAATATATTTCGAATATGAAATTTCCTGTCCGAACAACCTTTTTTTTTCTTGACTAACTCGGGAGCAGTCCGATAGGAACAATGTACCGGTTAAAGAAATTCCAGCCTTTTAATATTCGGCATGATTTATACGAAGATTATTATATTCCTTTTAAAAATCGGCATGATTCATATGAAGGTTATTATATACATATTGTATATCTTCACTGCCAATTTTCTTGGGTCGATTGAATTAACACCTACAATGCTATAATAAATAACATGTCTGCAGTTTTAATTTTCCGATTATGATAATAGTTTTTATCAATTACCATATTTGTTAAATAATTTCGTTCTTAAAATAGTTTCTCTCAATTACCTGGTATTTTTTCCTTTTTGGAATCAAGGACCGGTGTCCGGGTAGTTGGAAGACTTACAAGTACGCGAGGTAGGTTCATTAGTTACTCTAGAATGTTCCAACTATTTCACGTGGAATGCTCCTGGTGGTAGTTAGAATTGTATATAGGGGTGTCAATGGTACCTTTTTAGCCGTTTACCCGACCCGTATCGTATTCGATAAGGCGGGTATGGGTAAGGTTTTTTTTTCGTTAACTTATCGGGTATGGGTATGGGTAAGAATTTTTTTTCGTTAACCAAATGGGTATGGGTATGGGTAATGACTGTTTCGTACCCGTTACCCTATAGGTAATTATAAAATCTAAAATTATACATAGTAGTGATGTGTTTTTGTTATTTAGTAGTGTATGTCTTTTGTTATAAGAAATATGTCAAAACATATTATTTTTATTTACATGTTTGTTATTTAGTTAAATAATTGAATTTGTTCGAATAGATATTCATGTTTCTGAATTTTCTTGATTTATAAAAAATAATTTAGTTGGAATTGATTGCATATTTATTTTTACTTTTATTAGTAATGCAATTACATATATGTGAAATGAATGAATTTTTGATGTTCTATTGTAAAATATAATAAATTAATTATTATATTAGTATTATTCATTATTCACCCACTACTGTTTCGTTACCCGATAATATTAACGGGTAAGGGTAGGGTAGGGTACGGTCAATTTTTAATGGATAAGGGTAGGGTATGGGTAAGGTCAATTTTAATGGGTATGGAAATGAAAATACTTCCACCCGACCCGTACCGTACCCATTGACACCCCTAATTGTATATGGGCGCCTCGGCCTTTGGATTTCATTTACCGAGTAACTATAACTTTTTATTTATTTTATTCTATTTCACTGTTTGATCGGATCCGAATTATGAAATCCATTTTTCACTTTTCCTCGATTATTCTAATACTGTGCAATAAGATTGAATTGCAGAGGTCGCGACCTCCGGGTAGGTTGGAGGTTTAAGAGGCGCTTCCATCAATCGCAATTCCAAGAAATCCATCTCCGGGCTTCACTAGCAGACGCAAGTGTTTGAGCGAGAGATAAACAATATGGCTGGTGTTTATACCATACTGCTAGGTGCTTTGGCAGTGGCGCTAGCGGTGTACTGTGGCACGGATCCATTCAAGCACAGCTCCATGGCGGATTTTCCGGGTTTCGAGGTTTTTCTGGTAGACCTGCCTCACTGGTCAGAACTTCCTACGGCCAAGGACAGGGAGAACAAGCTACAGAAGGCGGAGATACGGTTCATGAACCAGGTCCAGGGACCAGAGAGCGTTGCTTTTGACCCTCTTGGCCGTGGACCCTACACCGGCGTTGCTGACGGTCGGGTTCTCTTTTGGGACGGCTCTGCCTGGAAAGATTTTGCTTATACCTCCCCAAATAGGTGTGTGTTCTAAATTGCATGTACTTATTTTTCTCCAGTTAACATGTTCTTAATTTGTATTCACATTAATCTTTATGAGCTTGTTTTTGTATGTAATTGGGCGGAATCAGGGCAAAGAATCTTTTTTGTTTTGATTTGTGTACGCAGAAAGCGAATCAACTTTTTGCCCCATCTTTACGATTTGTTGTACTTGTACGAGATTTTCTAATTGGCCTGTTAGTCTTGGATTTGGCCCCCCCAAAGTTTGGGCTATTATAGTTGCCAATTACTAATAAATTAAACTCATGATCAGGTTATGCGGAATCAGAAATGACAGTTTAATTTAGGGATAATTATTTCTGTTAAAAATGGGAACTTCTGATAATTTGGTTGAACGTGGTTCTTACTTTTTGCATGCATAATGACACCGTACGTATTAGTTAGTGGCATCACACACATTTTAAAAATTGTAGAACTCCACTTTTAAACATATTTATATTTAGATTAAATTGGATAGCGCAGATGGAGATTTAGAGTCAAAGCACAAGAGCAAAACGCACCATAACCCACCTTTATATATACTGTACATATTGGCTTTTACATCAGGTGGTGTAATGATTCTTGTTCAAAATCTAGACCAGCATAAACCACTACTAACTTGATAAAATCTTTTATATCTCCAGATCAGAGCTGTGTGACCCCAAGCCCTCAGCCTTCAGCTACTTGAAGCATGAGCATATCTGTGGCCGGCCACTAGGTCTCCGGTTTGACAAAAGGACTGGTGACTTGTACATTGCCGATGCCTATTTTGGATTGTTAAAGGTGGGACCTGAAGGAGGTTTGGCCACTCCGTTGACCATAGAAGCTGAAGGCGTGCCACTGAATTTTACCAACGATCTGGATGTTGACGAGGAGGGTAACATCTATTTCACTGACAGCAGCACCAAGTACCAGAGAAGGTTATTTGTATTTGTAAATCAGCTTTTCTTTAATTAAAAGTTTGAGTTCTTATTATATAGAATGACCTTTTCTGAGGGCACTTGTTTCACAACAAATGCTGCATTAGCAAAAAATAAAAATAAAAATAAGGGTCCCAGTGTTCGTTTTTATATATCGCGGGATAAATCAGATTTTTATACCGCAAATTTTTTTGGCAAATTGTGTTTATAGTTTATATCTGAAACTAGGGATGAAAAGGGGTCAGATATTATCCAATTTGTATACAATTCCTATCTGGAAATTTAGAGTCCGATGTCCGATGTTTGATTTATCAAGCAGAAATGGTTTTGAATTTACAAAGTGGAAGCGGATTTTTGAAAATGCATATATCCGATTAGCAAGATATATACTTTGTAATTTAATACTTGTTATAAAAAAATTATGTTGTTTACCAATTACCATTATAATAAAATTACATGGTATGCATTTTAGTTCTATTATAATATTTGTGTTTGTTTATAGATATTAGTATTGGAAAATTTACTTTTTAATAAATTCAATGTTTTTTTATAAAATTTAAGCATTACTTTCATATCTGAACTATATTTATATCCATATCCCTTTATCCGAGTGTATCCATATTCATATCCATATCCGAAATATTAAAATGGATGCGGATACAGTTTGACCACTAATCCAATCTGTATCCAATAAATTTTCACCCCTATCTGGTACACAGGTATAGCAAGGTTAAAGTTGCTTTAGTGGAGTTGCTGGATTCTAGGAGTTGAGTTTTGGTTGTATTTTCGATTGAAATTTATCAAAGCCTTTTCCTGTAATTTGTCAACAACCGGGCTATTTTTTCAAATAAAAAGACCTCAAATCTTTTAGTCTAAGGTTGTGCTTACTGTTACTGGTTCTGACAGAAAAAAAAATGCTCATTACTGTAATATGCCAGTTTCTGCTGTTTCGTACTGGAGTCAAATTTATTCATTGTAAGCCTTAGTTAACCTCTGCTTCTGCATTTGAACCTAAATTAATTCCATGTTTGCCTCATCTAAATTCAATGAAGCCTCGATTTTAACCCTGCATTGTGAAATTGAAAAGAAGCTTTCTGCACAGACTAAGAAAAATAAATAAAAAGAAAGGGAGATTTCTGGCATGCCCACCAGTTAGTGAGGTCTGACTTATATTTCCCAAGATGAATTAGAATTATTTTTACAGTTTTCTCTCCAAATGTGAGGTTCTAATTCTTTGTTTTTGAGATCTCTTGCTAACAATAGGATATCAAATTTCTACAGGAATTTCATGCAGCTAGTCTTCACGGCTGATCCTTCTGGACGGCTCTTGAAGTATGATCCTAAAACAAAAGAAACAACAGTCCTCCTTCGGGACCTCCAATTCCCGAACGGTGTATCTTTGAGCAAGGATGGGTCATTCTTCGTGTTTTGTGAAGGATCACGTGGCAGGTTCGCATACTTATACCCTTAAGCATGTTACTTTGTGTAAGACTGCAAAGTCTTTCCGATTTTGTTCTGCTGCGATACTGAATTAGTGAAGTAATCTTCCTTGGGCCTGGTATGGAAAAATTCAGGACATAGCGATTCAATTGTAATTCATGAATGCAGGCTGAACAGATACTGGTTGAAGGGAGAGAAAGCCGGTACCACTGATGTCCTTGCAATACTCCCTGGTTTCCCAGACAACGTCAGAACGAACGACAAAGGTGAATTCTGGGTGGCTATCCATTGCCGGCGTACCGTATACGCACATTTATTAAGCCAGTGGACCCAACTAAGGAAGTTTCTGATGAAACTTCCAATCCCTGCCAAGTACCATTACCTGATGCAAATCGGCGGCAGGCTTCATGCAGTCATCATAAAATACAGCCCAAATGGCGAATTGCTTGAAATCTTGGAGGACACTCAGGGGAAGGTAGTACGGGCAGTCAGTGAGGTTGAAGAGAAGGATGGGAAGCTTTGGATCGGTTCTGTACTCATGCCCTTTATTGCTGTTTATTGATATAGAAAGTTCGGATCGTCTTTGGTTGTTTCTCACTCTGAGATCCATACTTTGTGAGTCGAGTAATTAAAATGCCAGGCTGTAAAAGTTGAAGTGAGGATAGTATGGTTGTGGCCAACAACGTAGAGAACCCTGCGGAAGTGTGATAGAGAAATCATACTTCACAGCATGTAGTAGAACTTTTGTTGTTATAAGTGTTGTATAATTTATGGAGATAAGATTTGGCGGCCTCAATCTCGCTCAGACTAAGAGCTTTTTTTTTTTATTGAATAAAACTAGGTTTATTAGAAGAAAAAAATAAGGGAGGTATAGAGTAGTAACTGGATCCTGTTGTTGTGTTTTAAAATGTATGATTCCTTTATTTACAAACTCCATCCTCATTTTGATGTCGATTGTACTGTCTATTTGTTTTAGGTTTGGCTTCTGAATTATCGTTAGCATACTTGTCCAATCCGCGCTGAGATTCCTACGAATGAGTTTATATCTGTATGAATCTAAACTGTTCATGTGGACCGTTTGTGGGCCGCAATTTAACCACCGTCTTTTTTATGTCCCTCTAGTATGCAAAAGATTTATCTATTTCAAGTACATTTTTTTTCTTTTTAAAAAGTGATTTTATATTTGGCTCTCCTATTAAATATTTTTTTTTAATCATAAGACAAATACATTATTTGTAGCATCTTACTAATTTGTAATTCTTATATATTTTTTAATTAAACTTCAATCTATTTCAAGTTAAAATGATGTCAAACACATGAATCCGTCAATCCCCATGTAAGGTCATGCACAACAAGTACACACAAGCAAATAAAACAAAGTAATAGGTAAGGTTGTCCCGAAATTTTTATTAATAGAAAAATAAATAAAAAAATATCGATAATGAGGAAGCATCTTGTGAAAATTCGATTTGTAGGAAAAACGTGATAGTCCATAACGTCCAGGAGACGTTATAGACCATCACGGCCAGTTAAACAAAATCAAGTTACGCTAATTAACCGAAATAAACTCTCGAGGAGACCGTTGTTGTCTATCACTCAGAGAAATTTTGAAAAAAAAAAAAAAATTTATTGCACCTCAGCCGATATTTTTATTAATTTCCAAAGTTAAGTACAAATTAATAAATATACCCGAATTTTTTTTAAAATGCCCAAACCGGCAATTAATGACCGGTTCACAATATTTATACACATACATGCCCTCATATATTTCAAAATAAAATTGATTGAAGCAACATATCGGAAAGTAACTTCCCTTATAAGATTAATTAATATTGAATATAAATGATTGTGTGCATCTAATGATTGTTAGTATTTGTCGGTCCAAAGGATACTACAATATTCAACAATATTAATTGAATGTAAAACTGTGGAAATAAGCACATGAGTGTATGTCATTAATCTTGACAGGAAATAATTTTCGGTTAACAATAGTAAAAAAAAAGTGTAACCGGATATGATTTCCGTTACCAAGAGAAAAAAAGAAAAAAAAAAAAGAAATTGGGTAACCGGATATTTTCGGCTACCAATAGTAAAAAAAAAGAAGAATTTTCGGATATAATTTTCAGTTATCCAATTTTCAAAATTATATCCGGTTATCCAATTTTTTTTCGCGGCCAGATTCTTTTTTTTTTCACGGCCAAATTTTTTTTTTTTTTGCTGACAGGCCGTTGTACACCATAACGGACAGCAAGCCGTCATACTCCACAACGTCACAGTTTAATTCTGTTAATTAGAGATAAGCCGTTTTCGCTAAGCTGGTCGTGATGGTCGATAACGTTCCCTGGACGTTATGGACTATCACGTTTTTCCTATATCACGAATTTCTCCGAAACCCTTCCCATTGTCGATATTTTTTTATTTAATTTCCTATTAATAAAAATTTCGGAAGGTTGTCTACTATGATTTATATCTCTTACTGTTTAAGATCTGGACTCATCTTAGAGCATTTAAAGATGGGGTCAATATAAAATGTGTCTTGCTACTGTTCCCATTCTAACTCAGCTTTGTCAATGTAAAAATAAGAAGGAAAAGGAACAGTAGCCGGCTCAACTCTCTACGGCTCTACCCATCCCACACACATACAAACAAATATTACATCTATGGCAAAGAGCCCATAATGTTGAGGGAGTTTTGATTTTTTTTTTTTTTTTTTTAATAATTTCGAGTCAAAACATACATAAAACCTTATCATATTTTAAAATATACATAATATTATATATCATGTCTAAAATATTAAATATCAGATTTAAACTTTATTTATTATCATGATATTACATATCATATCTATATTGTCTAAAGAAAGAATTGTCACTTAATTCTTCTCACTATTTGGTATTCATAACATATAACAAATAAGAGATTCTCAACAAAACTTAGAAATCTCTAATGTGGGAAATTTTGGCTCATGATATTCTTCATCAGTCTGGTACAAACCTCGTACTTGTGGCACATCAGGTGTACCAAAATTTGAGAATCAATCAAATATGATTTGAAACGTGCAAATAAAAAGTTAGATAATTCGGCAATTATGGAACTCTTGTAACTCAACCACTTCAATGAAATGAGGTCTTGATCCTTTATTTTCCTTTAAAAAAAAAAGTTGGTAATTCGAATACGTGTATCTTTTTATGAGACTATAAATAATTTAGATATAAATTCATATCATTTTTTGTCCTTATTGCACAATTATATGTACTTATATCCACAACGAATATAAATTCTGATTATTCAAACTTTCCTTGCAAACTTTCAGTTATAAATTTTCACAAATTAGGTCTTTTTCGTTTTGATCAAATTGATTATAGAAGTAAAATATATTTCTTGCACGGAACCAACAGGACCCACAAGTCATAACTACGGTTTCCTTTATTATTGTCATGACTCGTAACTACATTTGTGGGCCTGTTCGGCCCTTCATATTTCTAGAGGAATCCGTTGGATTTGATAATTTTTTCCATTCAAAAGTTAGTTTGACATTTTTTTTCATGTGGGTTGAGAATCAATTTCCTTCCAAATCCCAACTCCTCTCTTATAAGTTATAATCGTGGAAAAAAATATTATTTGATCAGACTTCATTTTTTTTATTTCCCACCGATTGAAACTCTCTCTCTTCTTTGTTATCAATGTCAAAGTGACAACTTCTTTTTGTTATGGATTCTCTTTATTTTAACAATTTTTTATTATTAATCTTATTTTTTATTTGTTACTTTCTAGTCAATATATATATATGAAGATAAATATGAGAAAGCCAAAAAGATGTTTTCCAAAAATTAAGCTAAATGAAAATCTTGTATTTATCAGTGCAATGATCTTGTTAATTAATTTTTTTGGTGATTGAATAATAAGCTTATAAGCAAAAAGCTCGTTATGAAATAATAATTGATAATTATTGTTATGTTATTATTTAATTTATTTATTTAATTACATTAATAATTATGTATTGATATCAAGTATTTTAGAAAAAAAAAAATTTATAACTAATCTCACGATAACCGAACACTCTTTCAGCACATTCTTAGAACCAATCCTATACGATACGTATGTATGGGTTTCCACCTTTTTAACTGAGTGTAATTCAGTGACATTGAACCATAAAAGTTAAAAGAGTTATTTTTTCATAATGCAATATTAATGCGCACACGTGGTAATAGAATCTAGTCACGTTGCATTGAAATAAAATCTAAACACCGCTGACAAGGAAGAGATGTCAATTCCAACCGGTACATGGGTTTCTACACGATTAAACACCTGGTTAAGGGGCCCCACACTGTCACGCCCACCGTATAGCCACCATGCCTATCCATAGGCCTCATGTGCTATCTCATGGACGAGTAAACTGTCGATTTTCTCGATTTTCTTTTCATAACATACAAAATTAATAAATTAAATTGATAGTATTATTTTTTTATTTTCGAAAATATCACCAAGTAGTAATAAATCATTAAGACTTAAATTTGTCTTATTTGTGTATTTTTTTTTCTATTTTGTCATTGCAACTCATGTGCAGTGATTAATTGTAATTTTGTTTTTTTATATTTTGAAAGAAAGATGAAGGTGACACCTCCAAATTCCATTCAACAATCAGTTTAATGTATTTTTTTTAGAAAATGAATAATACTATCTGTTTATTTATTTTTGATACAGATTGGATATTGATCAAACCGTATATTTTTTATGAAATTAGACACCCCTACCCATTTCTACTTGGTGTAGTACGGCGTAACTAATTT
Organism: Carex parvula; assembly: GCA_025461045.1. Lineage (NCBI taxonomy): Eukaryota > Viridiplantae > Streptophyta > Magnoliopsida > Poales > Cyperaceae > Carex > Carex parvula. The sequence goes on along the minus strand of JAJGRW010000404.1, from coordinate 289,006 downwards.
AAAATTTTAAGATCATTCATTATGTAATGGTGAAAGGCAAATTTCAATTTCCAAAGGCACATCTTATTAGACATTTATTAGACATCAGTAAAATAATTTTCTATATGAACTTCATAAATTTAAATGCACCTATTTTTACTTAGTCTGATTAGTATGTTATTAGTGTCATTTCAGTTTATATAACATCAAATCTAAAATATATCGAATCAACTTCAAATGATAAATCTAAACCGTTTAAACTGATCTACTTCATTAGTTGTGCGTTTATATGCAAAATTTATAATTTTTCGAATTTATTGAGCATCAACTCAAGCGGTCTAATGTGAGTATTTATAAGTTAATTTTAATGCATTTATTTTTTAACATTTTTTACCGCTTCACTTGATACTAAAATAACTCGAAAAATAAAAAAATTTGCATGTAAAAGCATTACTTATAAAGTAAATCAGTTTGAATGGTTAAAGATTAGTCATTTGAAGTCTATCTAATAAATTTTTGAGTTGATGTCATATGACACTAATATCGTACTAGTCAGACTCATTTTTACTTAGTGTAGTACGATGTAACTAATTTAAAATTTTAAGATAATTTATTATGTAATGGTGTAAGGCAAATTCCTTTCCAAAGGCGCATCTTATTCGTTACTTTGTACGAGTATAATTATGTTGTTCTTAAGTTCCCAAGTTTTTTTATAAACTTAATTTTAAAACAAATCTAATTGACTTCAAACGATAAATTCCAAACGTTAAAATCGATCTACTTCACGAGTAATGTATTTACATGTCAAATTTATAAATTTATAAACTAATTTAAAACAAAATTAAACAGTAAAAAAATAATGTTTATAAGTTAATTTTAGTATGTCTAATTGTCATAATTTTTTTATTATTTACATTACTCATGAAGTAGACTAGTTTCAGCAGTTTGAATTCGTTGTTTGAAACTAATCCGCTAAATTTATGAATTAAGCTCATCAAAGAATAAATAAGCTTTAAACCACCCTAGTTCTACTCACTTTATACATCATGAAATATCAAATTAATCTTTTTATGCTAAATGTTTTCTTATAAGTTAATACAAACCTTTATAAACTAATTTCTTGGAAGTTAGATTTATTTTGATCTCCTTGTCATCACAATAATGATGACTATTGAAAAATAAAGGTATTAACGACGTTATTAATTTTCATTTCATGCAATCGTACGAAAATAAAAGTCAAAATAATAAAAATATATGATTTGTGTTTTGTACCAAAAATCGGTTTGGGAACTTTTCATAGCCTCTTTGATTTGTGAGTCCTATAGGACATGTAACTTAATAATCCACAAAATTAACCATGGTCATAAATACTTTACAGTAATCAAAAGTCAGCTGTTAAAACAATATGCATGACTTGCATTAAATATTAGTATTTTCAATGCATTCCTTTAATAAAAAATAATTTAAGAAGAATATCTAGTAATTATTTCGTTAATTAATTTGACTTGTATATTCAACGAATATGTCCATAGAAACATAGGTTTTGCATACAAGACAAACTACATGTAAATATTGAATTACATGAGTTCTTATATTTTATTTTATTTATCACAATATAATTAGAACTACGAACTTAGTGTAGTGGTACAAGTTTTGTCTCTCTATAAAAAGGTTGCATGTTTAATTCTTAAAAATAGCATCTAAAAGATGCTGAATGTACCGAAATTCTTTAATAAAAAAAATATTACCACATAATTACTATTATACATCTATAAATAAATAAATTAGATATAAAAAGAAAACAAAATTTGTTTTTGTTCAATAATCTAATTATTACTTCCAAAATAGCACTACCCTGTATAAAAACAAAACAAGAAAAGATTTTCTTTAAAAAAACCAACCTATATTGCGGAAGAATTAGAGAGAAGAGAGAAAAATAACAAAAAAATAAATAAAAACGAACTAAGGAATGGCGGAGATACAAGTGATTGCACCTAATACGACCAATTTGCTCTTTGACTAAGTAAGAATAATATTTTAGAATATGATGTCTTCACGCGAGAATTAATATACTAATAATATAACAATCTCATTGATATTGATTTTCTCTAATATTTTATTACAAAATTCATAATTATATATAAAATAAGAGGAGGGTTCAAATGCCTCCATTTTTTATGCCTCCATCATGCCACTATTTTAAAAACTTTAATAACTCAAAATCTAAAACTTAAAAGTCAAAATAAAATTGTTGAATATAATCTGCATCATTTTATCTATACACATGTAAAAAATTATGACATTCCAACTTTACTTTGGTTGTCGTCAAGAGCTTGTAAAAAATGTACTAATGGGTATAATTTAGAGACATTGATCACTTACTGATTCACATAAAAACAAAATTGAAATGTGATAATTTTTTATGAGCACATATAGAAAACAACATAGATCACGTCCAACGGTTTTATTTTGACTTTTAAGTTTTAGATTTTGAGCTAGTAAAGTTTTTAAAAATAGATCGATGTAGACAAAAAAAATAGAGGCATTTGAACCCTCTCATAAAATAATGGATGTGAATATTTGTTTTCAATCTCTTTATTGAAGTTTCTATTTAAATATATAAATAGACTTATTATCTAAAGGTTTTTGACTATTTTTCTATACAAAAGAGAGACTGTATTTAGCTTTGTTCACATAATTTTAAACATGCTTATATCAATAACCAAACCAAATGGCACATACCTCTCTCTTTGAAAGTTTTACAGAGGCTATCAAGTGGTGAGAGGGGCTCAAACTCTTGATCTTTAAGGGTCCGTTCGGCAACGACATTGTTGCCGTGGGAAAAAAAAATTACCTCTTGAGTGAATTTTTTTTTTCCACGGTGAACAGTAAAAAGTAGTGCAAAATTTTTTATTCCTATTCCTAGCCGGCTGCCGAACGGGCCCTAAATATTCAACAATTTCAGAACATTTTTCTAGCCAGATATGTTACCGCTCCATTCCCCTCTTTGAATTTGCAAAATTTCTCTAAATGTCAATTTTGAATCTACAAATGACCATTTGAAATTTTGATGTCAAATTCTAATCGCAAAAAGTAATGTATGGTTAAAAAAATCTCTCAATATGCTCGAGACTAAAAAGAAGTTTAAAAAAAAAAAAATCATCCTTAATAATAACAGAAAAATTGAAGAGCCAGTTTCTTAAAAATATGATTTTTTTAGAAAGCTCAAAATATGATTTTAAGAAATTATTTATTTAACCTTTCCAATTAAGAGATCTTCACGCATTTAATATATATGAAAGCAACATTTATAATATACAAACGACTCGGAATCTAAAGCGTGTATAATATTTTTAATTTTCATTGTTGTAAGTCAATAATTTTATTATACTATTTTTAGGTGAATGGCAAGAAAATGGATTACTTCATATTTGCCGGACTGCTCAACTAAAGTGAACATATTTAAATTGTTCTTACGAAATTTTAAAACTGTTTATAATTTTTTTTAATAATTACTTTTTAAGTGGGGTATGCATTCAAAATTCAATTTGAAGATTTCTTATGAATATTTAAAATTATAAGGCTTGATCTTTGTATTTATTTAAAAAAATGTCTAATTTTTTTGTCACCTGTGAAATCTAAATGGCCCCGTCAACTAGTGTAAAATTAAAAGTTGTATTTTCTTTGGACCTCGACATAATCAATTTGGTGATCAATGTTCGAAAGATGTAAATCCATCATTGAACTTATAATGAATAAAAGAAAATAAATTCCTCATAATTCAATAAAATTAGTAGATGTCTAAACCATTAACTTCATATATTTTAATGTCCAATACACGCAAGAGAAGAAGAAAAAACTAGTGGAGTTTCATATGACTAATTTTTTTTTAAACAATTTAAGCAATTTGTACAAAACCAATAATATAAATCGGAATATATGATTGTCCAGTCCTACTGCATGTTGGTTCTGATACAATGTGTTAATTTTAATTTATGTCGGTATAGTAACATATACGAAATAACTTGAAAACAGAGAATAAAATAACGTTTGTATTGTTGCAATAAATAGTTGCCTTTTGTGTAATATACACTCTTAAATAATTAAATTCGTAATAAATTATAACTTTTATAAAAAAAAATGTTCCTTTATCTCCTCATCATTGGTCCCTTATGAGAAAATTAATGTTATATATCTCTCTTCTAACTATACATATGCAATCGGCTAATAGAGAAAAACCTGGTGATAGAGACATGAAGCATCTCCTTTGAAAAGATAGCTAGAGGCAGAGCTTCAATTGCCTAATTGGGTCAGGAGAGGGCAGAGTGGGGCTAAATCTCCTCAATAATTTTGAGACTTAGTTATATTTTATTAGAGATTTGAGGTTATTATGATTATGTTATAACTCATCATTTTTTTTTTTTTTGAGGAAAAACCCGTAGGAACTAATCATTTTAGTCCCCCTCTTAAACTTCAGTACAATAAAGCTGTTTGTGGTTAATTTCCCTCCCACATTTATTTATCTCAACCCTCAAGCTCCGCCATTAAAGATATGAACCATCACAAATAATTTCAGCTTTCCAATATTAAAAGTAAGGAGTGGGGGCGGTTAGATGGACCGAATTGGCCGGAGCCGTTCAACTGCGTCAAGATTCGTGCACAGTTGATCTACACGAATCTTAAAGCTGTCCACACATTAATCTTTGGACATTGGAACGAATTTAAATAATAAGACATGCTTAAACCTCTCCAGTTTCCACTATGAGACTTAATTAACCACTTATTTTTTTAGTAGGATTAAAATGCACTATTGGTTTGTGCTCCAATCATGCTCCGCATTCTTATTTTTATTTTCAAAGTCCGAACAGTCGATCCGAATCATTCACCATGATCTTTGTATTAAAATGTGCTTGGAGACCAAATTTTATATTTTTTGGAAATTTTTTTACTAATTTTTTAGATAGATACTAAATCACTGTTTTCAGAAGATTTTGAACCATCTAAAACAGTGATTTTGTACCTATCTAAAAAAATAGTAAAAAAATTTCAAAAAATATAAAATTTTGTCTCCAAGCGCATTTTAATATAAATATCATATTAAGTGGTTCGAATCGATTGTTCGAACTTTGAAAATGGAGAAAAAAACTTGAAACATGATTGGAGCACAAAACCAATGGTGCATTTTAACTCTACTCTATTTTTTTACACTATAATTTTTGAAAAAAAAAAAGTTTTTCCGTTATGAAGTAGGCTTCTTCCGGTTCCAAAGTTTAGTGGAAACAACTTTATCTGAATATTAATTATAAATCTAATACTCATATTTGATCCAATATGGATGAAAATATATGAAATGACTCTAAAATCTAAATATAATTTGTTCAATGAGACGACTGATATTAAAATTATCAACTTTATGATGCACATTATGATCCATGCAAGTTTGGATGCCAGCAGCGCAGAGCAGCAGGTCTTCATGGTACATCCCAACAATTATATTAGCAATTAACACATTAAATTAGTAATTTAAAAGAAATTACCGTGGTAGATGCTCTTACCGCTTGATTAGCAAGAATAAATATTATAACAGAGTACTATGTAAGGATAGCACAAGATTTAAGATTTATAAGAAAATATTTTATTTCAGTTGGACGGGCAGTCGGCACAAATGAGTTCTAGTCGGACAACTAAAATTGGAAACAATCTTGAAAAAAAAGAACGTGTGAATGTGTCAAAAAAATTTCACCGTTCTCTCTTTCTCGTACGCTTCTCACTTGGCTAATGATAGCAACAGCTACTGATTCTCAAAAAAAAAAAAAAACAGCTACTGATGCACCCCATAGTTGTTTACTTGTTAAACTCCAGCAAGCAATAATTGCAATAGATTGATAAAGCTAAAGAGGTTACGATATCCCTCTACCTTATAATTTCCTCCTTCCATTAGGTGACAATTACAATTTTCTTTCTTCGTTCAGTTTTGCAACGATCACATAGAAACGGGAAGAAGTGTTGTCTATGGGTAAAGATGATTTTTTTTTTAAATAGTATTTCTTTAAATTATTTCAACGGAACAAGCCTTGGTGGGGCGGAAGTTTGAAAACTAGCCTCCACCGATCCTACGGACCGGTGTAGCAAGAAAAACACAACCCACACCGATCCTAGAGATCGGTGGAGCCCATTTTGCACCAGCCACACCATACTACACGGAAGACCACACTAAATACCCCTGCACCGATTCTGTGGAGCGGTGGAGCTTCAAAAATGCCTCCACTGGTCCTGTGGATCGGTGTAGGTTTAGGATTTATCACAGTGAAGAGTTTGTTTAATTGGGCTTTAGGGTACAAAGATGTTGTTTAGGGTGGGTTTCTGTAGGTACATTAATTGGGTTTCATTTAGGGTCTCCACCGGTCTTCATTTTTCATTGTATCCAGAAAACACTATATGTACCTACTCTTCATTAATTGGGCTTCAAATTTGGAAATCAAGGCTCCACCGGTTCTAGGGATCGGTGGAGATATAGATGAGGGATTTTCTGTGGCAAGGGTATCGGCTGGTGCAAAACAGGCTCCACCGGTCCCTAGGACCGGTGTAGATTGGGTTTTTTTTACTCCACTGATTCTAGGAATCGGTGGAGGCTAGTTTTCGAAATTCCGACCAACGAAGACTTGTTCTGTTGAAATAATTTAAAGTAATTCTATTTAAAAAAAAAAATCGGTAAAGATAGACAGCAGTTTTTTCTTTATGCAAAGTAGGAGTCATATGAAGTGCTGTTTTGGCTCCATTGTCCAAGCGCTGCATAAAGTAATACTGCTCTGGCAATATCTTTACCCCCCTAGCGAAGCAAATAGGTACCAAACTACCAATGCCATATTTAATTAGAAGAAATTTGTATTTAGGCCATTTTGTAAAATGGCCTAAAAGTGCTACAGTTTGTTTGTATTTACAGTTTTACAAAAAGCTCCATGCCCAAAGCATCAGAGTAAACCAACAAATTCAATGATCTCGCAACTCGCAAGCAAAATAAAATCCATCCAGAAAATCCAATCAAAAAATTAAACCACAGAATGAGTTACCGAGATATGAAACCAGTGATCACACTCAGGCAGTATTATACCCCAATGCATTCTTCAAAGTTCAATCACGCAAGCTGGTCTCAATTTTTTTTGTTTAATCTCAGAAATCAAATGAGGGTATTCGATGCATAATGCATTCATTCCCCAATCAGGCATTAATCTCTAACCTGCATCCCGGCAGTTAGACTTCCCGCAAATCACAAAGGAAAGCCATGCAGATTTTCCGATCACTCGTACCTGCAAGAGAGACTCCGGCCGAATCCTGAATTGTTGAAGTGGCTCCACATCTGTTCCTTGAACTCTACAACCTCCTTGGTTGGCTCCGAATTAAAAACCCAAACATACCCGGCTTCAGCCTGATCTCCCCCTTCAAAACATGGATCGTTCTCTTCCTCAAATGAATACAACAACGCCGACTTCCTCATCTTGCTTGAACATGAGCATGATGTACTGGCGGGGCATTTGCAGCACTGGCGTGCCCGTTGCTTGATCTTACGAGCCGAGCGAAGGAGGAGCCCTGTTGGAAGCTTGATGAAGCATAGGTAGAAGAGGTTGATCAGGCCAAAAGAACAGCAACAGCAAACAGCAGCGCAGTCGGCTGTTACCTGTCCAGCCGTTTCGGCCACACCGGCCTTTTGCTTTGACGCCTTGGGCTGATCAGCCGGGCTAGAATGCTTCACCCGCCTTGAATCAGGCGAAGGTTGTTTAGGCAGCCGGGACATGATTAGTGAATCATTACCACGCTCCAAAAAAACCCTCGCTGATTTATAATACCCGGACCAGATCGCTTCTTCGTATATAAAATTGGCGACAGGGTGGGGCAGAAACTGGATTTGTTATTGCTACTGGTACTAATACTTACAAGAGGGAAGTTAGGGTTGAAACTGGAGGGTAGCTTTTCGGGGCTAGAAAGGAGGTAGAATTGATCTACACGGCTTTGATTTTGCCGTTTTTCATTATTCTCTTTTTTAATATATATAAAGGTGAAAAAAAGATGCTTTCTTGGCGAGGTCAAAGGACGCAAAGCGCAGACAGAGGTGAATGATGAAAATGCGAAAAGGCGGCCGCGGGGCGAGAGATGGTAACAGGTAAAGAAGAAGACATGTACAGAGATTGGATGATGACATCACTCCTCGAGTCATCTGTGACGGGATTGGTATGGCTTATGTGTGGTAAATTACTAGATAGGATTAAAATAATTCTGTTTTGCTGGGTAAATTAAAATACGATCAAGCAATACTTGGTGGAATGATGGTTATAATTATAGTAGTAGTTAATCAGTTATAGATGGGAAGTCAATTGCGAAGGTACACGATTGTAAGTTTTGTACCGGATTCACTGAATCAATTTGCGCCTGAATTGTACAGAGCAAGTAATTGGATTAACCGAGTGAAAACGGATCTCATGTCCTTTTCGTTGCCTGCTGATCTTTGCAATGCGCACTTCAAAAGACTCCCCCAGTTTTCTCCCGATGTGATGTGATTTTAAATCACAAAAATTGAACCTATCCTTTAAATGGATCTTGAACAAAGCTTAAAAAAATTTGGTGAAAGTTCCATTTATGATTTATATCATTTATGTATTTATATGATAAACTTATATTTTATTTTCAAGTTCTTAATAACGCTTGAAAATTGTTTGAAGGCATTCTATATAAAGAATAATTAAAAGGTATAATTTAAGAAATAATTAATCTATTCTATAGACATATCACGGTGGTTCAACTTTTGAATTTGAACTCAAAATTTAAATGCGAAGCAAGCACAATTATAATTTTAATACATTGTGCCATAGTATGCAAAAAAAAAAATCTGTTTTATAAATGTCCGAGGGAAATTGCTTAGCTTTTACATCATTAAACCATACTTCAAATCATTCTATTATAATTGAAAAATGAAGATAACTACATAAATACTCGGAAATATAATTGGGGAGTAAACTGGTGCTCCTTATTATTATTTTTTCATTCAAAAAAGTACTGAGGTAGATGTCTTCTTCCACCGATAGAAAGCTCCTGCAAAACTGCATTGGAACTCTTTAAGTTTGACCATGTGATTTTAATGATAACTGAAAAGTTGAATTAACACTACATCGGAATAAACACGGTCTTAATTCCGAAGCAAAATCGCATCTCTTGGTCCCGGATCAGGTGGACCCATTTAATTTGGCTCATGGCTTCCTGCAAGAAAATCTGTATGTAATTTATTGCCTTTCTACTTTGAATTGTGTGTTATATCAGCCTTTTTTACAAACTTTTTTCCGCAGAGAAATTATATAATTTAGTATGAATAATCGATAATAATTATCGTCCGTAGGAATTAACATTATATTTTATTTAAAAGTGAGATTATGGTATTTTGCAATAAGGCAAATCAGTTCGTGTTATGGATTTTTTTTTTTTTAGTTCAAACAGTTAATTTAAATCACTTAACCTGCTTCATGCGGAAATGTACTTGAAGACTGCAGACCAAATATTACATTTTCTGAAATTTGTTTATTTTTTTGGGTAAAAAATTATTTGATGTAAAGCTTTTGGACAATCTAAAAATAGTGTTTTCTATCTATTTAAAAAAATAATAATAAAATGTAAAATTTGATCTTCAAATACACTTTCATATGCAAATCATGTTAAGCAATTCAAATTGTCTATTTGGACTTTAAAAACAAAAATACGAATTCATACTAATATTATGGTTTGATAAGTGCATTGCAGTGCAGGTTAACAAAGTCCTATTTTTATTAATCAATTTAATTATATTATATTAACAACCACTATCCAATCATATTTATCCTGGGTCCCATTTATCTCCCTTAATTGTAAACAGTATTTATTTTCTTATTATGACTGTGCATTATTGCCAGTCCCATCAATATATATATCTATTTCTTATCATAAATTGTGCATTGTTGCTAGTTAGTCCCAGACATGGTGTGATTTGTTAAAGAGGAGGGTTCAAATGCCTCCATTTTTCATGCCTCCACCATGCCTCCATATTTTAAAACTTTAATAACTCAAAATTTATAACTTAAAAGTAAAAATAAAACCGTTGGATATGGTCTACATCATTTTATCTATACACGTGTAAAAAATTATGATATTTCAATTTTGTTTTGGTTGTCATCAAGAGCTTGTAAAAAACATACTAATGTGGATAATTTCTAGACGTTGATTTTTCAACTTATTAATTCACATAAAAATAAAATCGAAATGTGATAATTTTTTATGAGCACATAGATAAAATGATATAGATCATATCTAACGGTTTTATTTTGACTTTTAAGTTATAAATTTTGAGTTATTAAAGTTTTAAAATATGAAGGTATGGTGGAGACATGAAAAATGGAGGCATTTGAACCATCCTCTTTGTTAAATAGCATGTAGTCCTATATGAAATATGACACGTAGGATCGTCATCGTAACACGAGTTCGAATTTTCTACTTCCTATTTGATTTGAATGTATTATATTTCGAGATTGTTCGAAGCGGGTCCCACTTGCTTTTGTTTATTCAAGAGGTTCACCTTTCGATGCTTTTCTGACGTGTCCATATAGTGACTAAATCCTTTTTTTTTTTTTATGAAAACCCGTAGGTATGCATTGAATTAAAGGGTGACTAGATCCTGACTCTAGAGATGGTTTCATGGTTGATGTTGTGTGTTCGTTCAGCGGAATTCTCGGTGGTCTTCAATGGGAGGGGAGATGGGTTTTTCAAGCCACGATCGGGGCTGAGGCAAGGGTGCGCCCTATCCCCGTATCTTTTCATACTGGGTATGGACCTTCTCTCGCGGGTCTCTGCAATTTAAGATTGATACTCATCAGCTGCATGGGTTGAAATTAGCACCTTCGGCCCCGAAACTATCTAGTTGTCTGTACGCGGAATGACTTGTTGCTTTTCGGACAGGCAACAGTGAGTGAGGCACAGATACTCATGGGTGAACTGGACACGTTCTCAAGTGTCTCGGGTCAGCAACTCGGCCCCCTTAAGAGTAACATCTGGTTTAGTAAAATCACAGAGGTAGGGATGACGGAGCAGGTATCCAATGTGCTCATGGTGTCGGCTGCCCAGCGGGCGACAAATTATCTGGGAGCGCCTATCATGACGGATGCAATGGCCTACGAGTTTCTGATTGATAAGGTGGTGGATAAACTACAGGGCTGGAAAGCAAGAATGTTATCTCAGGCTGGGAGATTAGTCCTCATAAAGGCGGTGCTATTATCCCTACCAGTGTATTACATGGCAACATCACGTATCCCGGCTCGTGTAATTCGCAAGCTCACCTCATATATAAGGAAGTTTTTCTGGGGGACGGTTGGATAAATCGAGATTCATGGCGTATGTCTCATGGGAGAAGATTGCCAGGCCACTACACATGGGGGGTTTAGGTATCCGGCCACTGGACCTCTTCAATGAAGCCTTGCTACTAAAGTCTCTGTGGAAAATGGCGTCCGGTGCTGATGTATTGTGGGTTCAGGTGGCTCGGGCAAAGTATCTGCCCAGGAGTAATTTATGGCATTCAAAAAGATCATACAATTGCACTTCCTTCTGGCGTAGCCTAATGGGGCTAAGGGAGAAATTGATTCCGATGCTTTCTTGGAGAGTGGGAAATGGGGCTCTATGCTCGGTCTATGGGCAACCCTGGGCAAGTGGTATGGTTCTCTTACAGCCATCTAACCAATCGGACTATCGGCTCAAGCTCTCGGATCTGGTAGTGGGTGATTCGGGGGTTTGGGATCTGGAAAAATTGGAGTCACTTTTCGGTCCCTCAAAAACAGTAGAAATACTTTCAACTGTAAGGCCTCCGGACTGTCGGGCAGGGGAAGATGCCCTCGTTTTTACTCCTTCAGGTAATGGCCATTTTTCTGTTAAAAAGGCGTTTCAGGAAATTTCGGCTTTTGAGGGTGTCGGGCAGCACCAGCAAATATGGAACCTCATATGGAAGGGGGGGGATGTGCTGCCGAGAATTAGATTGTTTGCCTGGAAGTTAGTACATGAGGCTTTGCCACTGGGTCAAATCATACGCTCTAGAATTGGGAAGGGGGATCCTATCTGTCAGGTATGTGGTCAACAGAACGAAGACATTCAACATCTGCTCTGGAATTGTCCATTCTCAAGGGGATGTTGGATTGCGGGTCCCCTGCCACTAAGATCCGATAGAATGTCGAATTCGCTTCTAGAGGTCTTTTCCCTTTTCTGTTCTGGGGAGTTGATTGAGAGATGGACTGAGCTATTGAACACAATGTGGGCGATCTGGCGGTGCCGCAATGATGCGGCCTATGGGGGCTCAGTACCATCTTTTCGGCAATTCAGTGTGTATCTTGACAGGATTGCCGCTGAGTCTGTGTATTCCGCGGTTGGCAGGGCTGTGAGGGCTAGAGATGTGCCACATGGGGAGGGGCCTCAAGATGAGTTTGGTGGAAGCTCACATATCTGTTTTACTGATGGATCATGGGCTGAGAAGTGGAGGGGGGGTATCGGTTTTCTTTTGGAATGTGACGGGACCCTGCTTGCGTTTGCCGCACGGCCAGTAACAGCGTGTTCTCCAATGCAATCAGAGGCTATGGCGCTGTTGGTTGCCTGCAGATTTGCCATATCCCGGGGTATCAATACTTGCAGGTTTGTATCAGACTGTCAGGGGTTGGTCACGGCGGTATCCCAATTGCAACCTCCTACAGATATTCACTGGACGGCTTATAGTGAGGCTATGGAAATTTGGAAGCTGCTCAAATGGCACAGGGGTTTCACTTGCTCTTTTATTGTCAGAGAACGGAATGGCATTGCGGACTTTCTGGCAAAAAAGGGCAGAAGGGAAGGCATAGACTGTATCGGGTACACATACCCGCTACTAAACTATTAGCTCATACATACTTGGATGTAATAGGAAGAGTAGTTTTTCTTTAACGCTATGTTGCACTAGGGGCACAAGCTGGTTGGTCTGTTTCCTGAGCCTACGGGCATTGTAACACGCAAAAAAAAAAAAAAAAAAAAAAAAAAAAGAACCTAATAAGATTTGATCGCTAAATGCCTAAATGTACATAAAATTATTAAAAGATTTCACTTATTGCGAGGGATGTCTAAAGCTTGTTTGCTGGTCAAATTAAGGAATTTGTATCCTCTGCATTAACTCAAAAAAGAATCTTTTGAGTTAATGCATATGTACCGTCCGATCAGTTTCAAGATCCGTGCCGATCAAATCTGCTCTAATATTAAAGAGCTCTCTGCTTTGAGGTCAATTTGGGTCCGATGTCCATCGGACTCAAAGTGAATTCGATGGGTTCGATGACCGTCCGATCTGTTTTAAGATTCGGACCCGCAATTTTCGCGTCTGCTTTAAATTCGTGCGCATGAATCTTAAAACAGATCGGACGGTCCCGAAACTCATCGGACCCAACCTGCTCTCCTCTGCTTTATAGGCGGATACCGGATTGACTCCGTTTAAAATCAAACGACCGAAATGTATTAACTCAAAAGATGCTCTTTTGAGTTAATGCAGAAGATGCGGACCCAAATTAAGAATTCTATTAATTTTGATGCAAAATGATGAATTATATAAAAAATTAAAATTCGGTACATAATTAATATTTACTATATTAAAAGTTTGTATATAATAAATTTGTTTATATATTAAAAATTTACGCGTTCGGCATCAAAAAATACGTTGAAGATTTTTAGTAATTTCTTGGAGTCAAGACAAATGTAAGCACTATACAAAATTTTAATATGTCGAAAAAGATGAACTATGTACAAATTTAAATTTATCCATATTCATCATCATTTTCAGCAGGTAGGAATTCAAAAGGAAAAAAAGTTCACAATCATTTGCTATTTTATCGCTCATTTGTATGACAGAGGAGATTGATATCTTTTTTTAAATGATTTGACAAGGGGAGATTCATAATACAATCTTTTTTATTTTTAACAACAAAATATACTAATTTAAAAAAAAAAAAATAGAGATAAATTAGACAATCCTGCCCCTTCTAGAATTCGCCTCTTTTAACCAATTTCGTAAAGGCTTCCATCTTTTATTTATATATTGCCCTTTGTTTTTATTGTATTTGTCAATTAATACATATATCATACGAGTTTTACTGACATTAAACAATTTGCAAAATTATACTGATGTAGAGAATTTGTAATGCGGTGTCCATTTTTCAGATACTTTTGATGCCCTTTATTTTACATTGGCTACTAATTTATTTGAAGTTTTATAAAGATATTTAGTTAGAGGTAACAGAAGGAAATTATATATGTTTTCCTTGCTTTTGATCTTATGGTCATTGCATGTTGCTTCCAAGAAAAAAGAAAGATAAGAAAAGGACAAAAAAAACAGTCTAAATCTCCAAGGGTTTCTTGTACTCGAAGAAATTATTCGTGCTAACATAGTTAATATAATATAAAATTATAGAAAGCCATTGTATATCCTTTTGGAAAAGCACTTTATTATGTTAGTACCCAATAGAAGACTTCAAACTTCATAATAAATTGACTTGAGACACTCCACACGCAATTGAGAAAATACTTATAAATATTGTGTCTCATTCTATCATGATCCAAATCATGATTTTCATTAAAAAAAACAAAAAGAAAAAGAAATAAATACCAAGCCTTCAAGAAGAGCCACTGTTTTCTCATCTAGATAAATGAGAAAAATTAGCAATCAGGCATATTAAACAATGTCAGAGAGATATCTAGTCACTAAAATATACAATAATTAAAATCAAGTAGAGCCATTCAATTCATTTTTTATATAAACATATAATTGAAATTATATATTTATTTTAATAATAAGTTGAATGGCTCTACTTGATTTAAATTATTGTATATTTACTGACTAGATATCTCTCTGACAATTGACATAAATCAATTCTAATAGTTTTATCACAATACAAGCAGTTTCACATAGCATGTTTTTTTATGTAATGGACAAAACAATATGTCAATTAAATAATTAAAATGAATCCATCTTCTTTTGCATACGAGGATCACTAAACAAAAGAAATATATTTAGAAATTATTATCAAGTAGAATTTCTTTATTTCTTTTTATAATGTATAATATTGGCACAAGGGGAGGTGGGGGTTATAAATAGGTGAGAGCAGATAGTGACATGAGAAAAATAATAATATCTAATTAATAGTTTAACACAATCAACTAAGCAAGAGTGAGGTGGAAGTAACGTTAAAAAATTGCAACATAACAAATGGACTTCTTGATTTGATAATAAATATTTATGACACAATTTTGATACTGCTTTTGATTTAAATCTGTATAAGATTAAAATATTAAAATTGAATAATATATTGTTGGACATAAAAATAATCTACCAACTAAGTTTCATGTACTATCTGAGCATTATCTTAATATGAATCAAAGTCATTGGTTTCATATCATACAAGTACGCATCAATTATATTGTTGCTTTCATATAATTGAAATTTATAAATGCAATAAACATGTATTAAATCTCATTGTTTATATGAATCATATTACCATGGCTATAATACTCGAGTTTTGATCATCTAAAATTGTTAATACAATCCATTTTCAAGTGATGATCTCCCATTTTTTTGCATGCTTTTAATTTTCTTTTTATCCTAATCATTTCACAATTTAATTTTCCATTAATAAGAACTGAGTGTTGAATTGTAATGACGATGAAGTGAAAATTATATTTGGCTGATGTGGATAATTTTGTACTTGATATGATCATAACATTTACTAACACAAAAAGTAATAAATTTAACCCGAAATTTCTATTAATATCCAAAAAAAAATCAAATTCTACATCTTGTTTGACGAGATTTCGAAGAATGCCCAAACCGTAGTTTTAATTCACGGTTTTAGGCCCCAAAACCGCAAATTGTTCTGGTTTTCCGAAACCGTGGATTTGTTATGCGGTTTTGGAGGGGCTAACACCGTGGATTTAATTTGCGGAAAGATGACCCAAAACCGTAAAATAAAATTGCAGTTTGAACATTTTTCGAAATCTTGTCAAACAGGAATTAAAATTCAAAATTTATTATTATCTTTTGGATATTAATAAAAATTTCGGAAATTTAACATCGATTAAATATGAACGACAGATAATTAGTTCAAACTTCAAAGCCTTGAACCAGCATAAAAAAAAATAAAACCAAACATTTTAACGAGAAAAAAATAAAGCACGATAAGTCGATAACCAATATTTAGTTACCACCTTATATTATATCCTGAAATATACGAAACAAAAGTATTTTTTGGCAGCATACATTATATTGTCAGAAGACTTGTATTATATAGGGGTGAAAACAATATGGATTATATTCGATTCGTATTCAATTGTATTCGAAAATTAGATGTGGATATCCGATATGATTTTATGTTTCAATTATTTGTATCCGAATAGTAAATATATATTATGAAAAAATATTTATTCATCATTAAAATTAGATAAATATCATGAACTTTAATATTGTTTAATATTATTTTAATAAATATCCGATCAAATTCATATCCGTATCTGTATCTGACTGATATCCGATCCATATTCATATCCAGAAAATAAAAATAAAAATATAAATATGGTTTTACCACAATCCGCTCCGTATTCGCTCCGTTTTCACCCCTTTTATATAACAAACACAAGTGGTGGGCAAATTGCTTACTATCCTTAAAAAAAAAAAAATATCTACAAGTGTACACTTTTGCAAAGTAATATTCCGTTTTTATATGGTATGTTTTAAGATATTATTACATGGATTTGAATGACACACTGTGCATCAATTGAATTTTTTACTTGCGTATTCCCTCAAACGAAATCCGTCTTTAAGGATTTTGCAATACGAATTCAAACAGAAATAAAGAACTCGAAGAATCCAAATACCAATTTTTTTTTTCTTTTTAAAAAGACAGTTTGTTTAATTTTCGAAAAAATGTTATATTAGCATCTATGAAATATTCGCAGCTTTTTATTTTTAATAATTCACAATTTCCATTAATTATTAGAAACTGTGCTTCAAAAAAAAAAAATACATGAATTAGAGGAAACCGTAACGATTCCATCCCATCATATTTAAATGTCGATAGATGTATGAAAATTAAAAGAATCTATATATTTTTAAAAGAATCAAAATCACCCAATTTTTTTTAATTTACCATTTTAAAATATTAAAATTACGGAGTTACAAGTTTTATGAAAAAAATTGAGAGTTACCAGGAAGACAACCATTGTCTGCACAACCCCAGAGCGGCACGCGGACAATGTCTACACACCTCTTGTTTGGTGCGCATGCATTGTTCGTGTGCCCGTGCTACTCGTAATTTGTGCACATACAATGACTGTATTTAAAGTCATGATTTTTTTCCAGAACGATTTTACAAAACATTAAAGTGTCATAAATGTTTTTCCAATGATACATCGAGCCACTGTTATTGGGATTAACCAGGCTATAAAATATTAGCGCATCACCCATGCTTTTGCAATAAAATGTCAATGATATATTTTTTTTTCAAAACTTTAAACTGACTTAATTTTTGATAGAAAACTCTGATTTCAACACATGACCACTTTTCAGAAAGCATGCAAAGAGATACACAGTGTGTTGTTGAGCTTAAACGAAATACATCTGGTTAAAAGTTATACAAAATGTCGTTTAGTTCCTCAAAAATTCAGTTGAAGTTTATAATCCTCAAAAGTCATGTATTTTTCTTTTATTTCAAACAGAAATGACCTGCTTGATGAAATTTATTTTGACAATAACTAAAATTTTAGAATTGAATACCAATATTTCAAAATAAAAATTTAAAATAAAGTTTCTATGTACACACAAACATGGTCTGATCACCAACCAGGTGTGGCTCGCAGACAATACTCGTACACCCAAAAAAGGGTGCGCAACCATTGTTTGCATATTGCTTCTAAGAGGTGTGCATTGAATGTTTGCGTTATTGGTAAATTTGAATTTTTTTTTTTCCAAAGCATTTGTAGCTCTATAATTTTAATATTTTAAAATGGTAAATAAAAAAATCGGCACAACCGCGCAGTTATATCCTTTATTTACAAATAAATATTCGAATTACAAAAAAAACTGGTTATTTTTGTTGTCAAATTGACGGAAATTAAGTAACTAAACATTTATAAATGGTTCTGCAAAATTAAGATATTTCGCGTATATATTTTAACGTGTTTTTAATATCATTTAGTGGTCTCTAAAATTGAGCTATTAAATATTTTATCAAATTATATCGAATTAATATGAATCTACCAAGTATCGATTGCTACTTCTGGTAGATCTATTAAAGCCTTAAAAAAATAACAATCAAACAAGATTTGAAAACCATTCAACAGACATAATGGTGTAAAAAAATATCTTCCTTCTGAGATAGTCTTCTGATATCATTTTAACCGTCATAATTCTTACTCAATTCGAAGAACTCGTCCAATCCGAATCAATCATAAGGGTTTCACATGGGCTGACTTGAGAAATATATATATCCGTATGACTTAAATATTAGTACATGGTCCAATTAAAAAAGGGTCAATCATAAGGCAAATACAAGAGATAAATTAAATTAAAGCAATTAAATTGAATGGCTCTTTTCTTTATTTAATTGAAATTATTGGGTTAGTATTGACAAGCTTTCACTTGACGACAAAAGATCACTAGAATATCATAAAGTCAAATAGACGAAATGAAAAAAAAAAATAAGAAAAGATAATGAGCTGTTCCTTGAGATGCCATGTGTTGTTACACTTTTTTTTATTAATATTCCAAAATTTAAAGCACGGACAATAAATTCGAAGCGTCTGTCTATTTTTGCATGAAAAGTAATATATTATTTACATAAATTTTTTGTAATTTATAGACTATTTTAAATAAATTAAAAACTGAAAAAATGAACATAACTATAAGTCTCTCATTTGTATACTGCAATTTCAAAAATTACAAATTTTGTACATGCATGCGTCGCTAGTGACTTGGAATAAAATTAGTACACCAGTCATTTGATTTTTTTATTTTAAAATACAAAAATGTCGTAATAATTTGTGACTACAAAAATGCAAGCCCAAACCAAATATAGTACGGACAAAAGTTTAACTGCAATTTTGTGGGGCTTCCTAGTTACAAGAAAAGAACATTCATAATATTAATTAATTATATCTAAAAAATCAAAACAATTTAGCACCAAATAGTAAGTTCAACATGCTTTTCTGCTAGTAGTTTTGGTGGTAACTTAAAAGAGTGCTGGGACAATTATATCTTGTTAAGCAGCAAACATAATCAAATGGTTCATTTATTTTGTGGGACTGGTATTATGCAAAGTGCGGATTGATCTGTATTATATTATAGTACTATGTATAGCGCGGATTGGTTCTTTTTATGGATCTATATTTTCTTTTTTAAAGTCCAAACAATCAATCAATTTGAATCGTCTAACATGAT
This sequence comes from Carex parvula, assembly GCA_025461045.1. Lineage (NCBI taxonomy): Eukaryota > Viridiplantae > Streptophyta > Magnoliopsida > Poales > Cyperaceae > Carex > Carex parvula. Next base: position 269,535 of record JAJGRW010000404.1, on the reverse strand, counting down.
TTTCATATGAAAATATCCTTGGATACTAATTTTTTATATTTTTGAAGTCCTTGACTATTTTTTTTAATAGATAATTCTGACTCTTTTAAATTATCAAATATAGTAAACACTATTTTTTTAATTTGCACACATAATTCAAATATAATTCTGACTCTTTTAAATGATCAAATATACTAAAGTCAGTCAAACTTATAATGTATTAAGTAATGTCAACGATCTAGAGCATTATGTTCAAGCTCAAGTCATAAATAAAGTGTTATTATTTTTTTTTCATATATCTAGAGTGTTACTGATATCTTCAAATTAATGGAGCACATTTTCAACGTTAAAGAATCCTCTGCGAACTAACATTTACTTTAGTTTTATGGTTAGAGCATATTAAAAAGCGCTTAACTATACATTTTGACAATAATTACAAATAATGTTTAATTTAAAATTCCACATTTATGTCTGATTAATATACTATGTGAGTATCATATACTTAAAAGTTAATTTAAATTTTATATGATTCATATTTAACAACTTTTAATGGATTATCAAATGATGCATGAAATGGATTATCAACTTTTAATGAATCACACGATATTTTATATACAACCAATATGTAAAGGTAATAACATGTATATAAAATTTTAATAACTAAGACTTCAGATTTTTATTTCTTGCTTGCTTTAAAAAATATAGTCAAGTTTTTCTTACTAATAATCTCAAGCGTTATATTATTATTATTTTTTTGCGAAACACATATTGTACATCTATTTAATGACACAATGCAAGTTAGGGGTGTCAATGATACTCTTTTATCCTACCCGTATCGTATTCGATAAGGCGGATATGTGTAAAGTTTTTTTTTTCGTTAGCTTATCGGGTATGGGCATGGGTAAGGATTTTTTTTTCGTTATCTAAACGGGTAAGGGTATGACTAAAGGTTATTTCGTACCCGTTACTTTATAGGGTAATTATATAAATAAAATTGCTATAACATTTGAGCAATAATTAGTGATGTTAAAATTTAATTGGTTGATATTTCATATGATAATATTTGAGCAATAATTAAATTTTTGTTATTTAATATATGTTTTTTGCTATAAGAAAAATATTAGTCAAATTACTTTTATTTACATGTTTTGTTATTTACTTAAATAATTGAATTTGTCCGAAGAGATGTTTAAATTTTCTTGCTTTATAAAAAAAATAATTTAGTTGGAATTAATTGTACATTTGTATTATTTGTCACTAATGTGATTGTATATGTGTGAATATAGATATAAAAATACTTCCACCCTACCTGTATCGTACCCATTGACATCCCTAGTGCCAATAGTTTAAATAGCTAGCTATAACTGCAGTTCTATAGTTATGCTATTACTTCTTCTAAAGTCAAACGCTATATCACGTCGAAAAATTATGCGAACACCGTTACAACAGCTATAACAAATACAATTATCACTATAGCTAAAATGTCGTAGTTCTATAGTTATGCTACTAATTAATTTTTGTGGTCAATTTTCTGATTTTAAAGATTCGGTCTATGTTAAAGTTTTTTGTGTCTATAAAAAGACTGATAAGTTAGTTTAAGTATTATTCTGGTCATGCTTGACATTAGTGATTCACATTTTTTATTTAGGGAGCATTAACCACCTGTCATCCTGTAACAATCTCTTATTTTGTCCCTTAAGCATTAACCACATGAGGAAATATTAACTACTTGCGGGACCACTAACAACTTAGGAACCGCCTAATATTTAAAATATTTTACAACTAGCGCGCCCAAATATGAATACCAATGCGTGCAAGTATTAATATATAATATATCAATTATTCATACCTAATATACCAAATATTTCGAATAAAAACTTGACAAATTACTCACCCATATTTTACATGTTTTTAGAGGTGGATTTTTTTTTCTGTTCAATCTAGCCAATATTTTTGACGATCTGTAAGAAATTTGTAAATATAAAACCACGAACGTCGTCTATGTAATTTTCTCTTACAAATGAGATCCATGATGACATACTTTCGGATTGTTTGTCGCGTAAGTATTCATACATCGTCATTCAAGTGTTCATATATCGTCATGTAAGTATTGGTATCTCGTTGTGCAAGTGTGAATAGTTCATGTATCAAGTGTTTGTATCAAACAAATTCTATCAATTCTTTTTTTCATATGGCACTAGATGATGTTTGAAAGTATTAATATCAAGTATTACAAATATTTATACCTTGTCATGCAAAGTGAATAGTTCATGTATCTTGTATCAAACAAAGTCTATGAATTTTTTTTTTCCATATAGCACTGGATGATTTCTGAAAGTATTAATATTAAGTATTGCAAGTATTCATATCTCGTCATGCAAGTATGAATAGTTCATGTATTAGGTATTTGTATCTAATAAATTCTATCATTTTTTTTTTCATATGACACTAGATGATGTTTAAAAGTATTAATATCAAACATTACAAATATTCATACCTCGTCATGCATGTGTGAATAGTTAATGTATCAAGTATTTGTATCTAACAAATTATATCAATTTTTTTTTCCATATGACACTGGATGATGTCTGAAAGTATTAATTGTTGTCCCTAAGGCACCACTAATACTTAAAAACTGAAAATAATTGCAAGTAAAATAAAGTAGAAGAGTTTAGAGAGATTGACACGCGGAATGATAACTGAGTTCGGCTTAAAATGCCTACGTCTCTGGAGCGTCGCAACCGCTTCTCGGTGTGCCTTTCTATTACCCAAAAAGAAAGGTTACAACTTGTGAACCGGTGAGCCCTTACAACCAATGGGAAGTCACACGGCCAACTTATAAACCGGTGAGCCCTTACAATCAATAGGAAGTTACACGGCTAGTCCAAATAGAGAACATGGTCTCTAAGTTTAAAATCACAAGAAAAACACTCAAAAACTCACTCTAACCTAATCTAACTCAAGATTAGTGAAGTGGATTTGAGGTTGTTTGAGGGATATTGAAGTTTTAAGCTCTCACAACAATGGAGGAACTCAAGCTCACAGAAAAATAGCTTTTTGAAAGTTAGGGGCGGCTTCCACTTCTTTTGAGAATAACTCTAAGGTTCTATTTATAGTGGCAGCTCTAGAAAGAGCTCTCTGGCATAAAACGTCTCAACTTTTGATAAAACGTTGAAAACTTTTAGTTCAAAAATTCAAATTTAGATTTCAATTTCTGTGAGCTCAGTTCAAACGTTACCAACGTTTGACAAACGTTACCAGACGATTTCCTCTAGAAATCAATCGATCAAAACAACCATTTTGAAGTTTTGAAATTATTTAAAAAGTTACAACGTTTGTAGTTGCTTTGGTCTTTGATCAATTGATAACTTTTATCAAATGTTATAACTTTTATAAAACGTTATAACTTTTATCAAACGTTACCAACTTTTGTCCCTGAAAAAACAACATAAAAAACAAAAGTTATAACTTTTGATAAAACGTTGCCAACTTTTGTCCATGTAAAACAACATCAAAAGTACTTTACCAAGTTTAGAATTTCACAATTTAAATTCTTGATAAATGTCTTGATGATTTCTTCGGTTCAAACACTCTATATTACAATTCCAATTGTCTTGAACCCGCATACTTTCTAAAATAGAGAAAATCATAAAATTCAATAATTGTATGTTTTGCAATTAGTCAAATAGACTAAAAAGAGAATTGCTTGAAACAACATTAACATCAAGTATTGTAAGTATTCATACCTCGTCATGCAAGTGTAAATAGTTCATGTATCAAGTTTTTGTATCTAACAAATTCTATCACAAACATTCGATATGGCACTGGATGATGTCTGAAAAAGTATCAATATCAAGTATTGTAAGTATTCATACCTCGTCATGTATGTGTGAATAGTTTATGTATCAAGTATTTATATCTAACAAATTCTATCAATTTTGTTCTTATGGCATTAGATAATGTTTGAAAGTATTAACATTAAGTATTATAAGTATTTATATCTCGTCATACAAGTGTGAATAGTTCATGTTTTGACCAATCAAAGACAATCAAAGGCAATTCTTGGTCAAAGGATGGATTTTCAGTCCAAAAAAAAAAAGGGAGGCTCCATGTGTTGTTTAAAAGTTATAGAAAATCATGATTAAATGATTTGTCTTTTTTGTTTATATGGTAAATATAAAAATTTCGGGAATGAATATGTTATATCAATAATTCAAAAAAAATATTTCTTTTTTTTTTTTTTAATTGTTGCCAATTTATCCTTTCTGTGGGTTATTCCGAGAGTATTTTGATGGGTTAATGATTCTATGTTTAAATTACTGGATCAAATAATTGATAATTTTTCTATTACTCATTTTTTAAAATAAAACTGATAAAGTTCAGTGGGCAGTCTATGGGCTAGTTTTATCTTGATTAAGAATATTGTTGGGCTAAATTGGACAATATTGCTCAATATTGAACTGGGCCTTTATCGGAGGTGATGTTAACGTAATCAGAACTAGAAGTACAAAATTTGGATTGTCATTTAATACAAGTAATATGTTTCGTTTTAATCCCTTCATTTCTCAGATAGATTTAATTGATTTTAAATGTTTAGATTGTAAATATACTTGTGCAAGGGAGGGTCATAGTAGACAAATGGTCTTGCTTGGACAGATTTTTAGTTAATCATTTGTGCACTTCTTGGTATCCTAATTCTTTTTCAAATAGTTTTGTAGGGGATTTTAAGATAAGTCACCTATTTGTTTAAAATTTGGGTCAATTCTTCTCTACCAAACCTCCTTTTAGATTTGATAAAGTATGGAAAGAATATAATACATTCCTTTTTAATTGATGGGACTAAAGTTAGGGATATTAATTCTATTCAAGCCCAAATTTTAAATTATCTGAAAGATATTTTGCTAAGAGGGGTGTTGTTCTGGGTACTTCACATCCATGATCCATCTGTTTCGGCTGAGGGGAAGAAAGTATCTGTATTGGAAAAATATTCTTCTTGCCGGACATGGAGAACTGACTACTTCGTGCTAAATTGTATCATTTTTGGATGGAATATTTAATACTGTGAATGTTCCTTTCTTGATACTACGAAGCAAAACAAAGTCGCATTTAAATTTTTGGACTAGATTTGGTTCGGGGTTGCATCGTTGTAGTCACAAATTATTACGACATTTTTGTATTACTATTTTGAAGTAAAAAATATCAAATGACTGATGTACTCATTTTATTCCACCTCACTAGCTGTGAATGCGTGTACAAAAATTGTAACTATTTAAATTGCATTATACAAGACGGAGATAGAACACGCCAACTCAGTCGCAATCGATAAACTATATTTAGTTATGTTCATATATAAAGTTTTTAATTCTAAACAAAAATTTGTATGTAAATATATTACTTTTAATGCGAATTAGATAGACGCTTCGAGTTTATCTTCTTTTGGAAGAAAAAAAACCTAAAATACCAGAAATACCACATTGGATGTTTATCAGAAATACTAATAAGCCAAGAATAAACTTCTAATTTTACCCACAAACGACATTCTCAAGAGAAAAAAGAATCTTATTTTTTATCAATCTCTGAAATTGGTAATGGTTCCAACTTCCAAGCAGACCAATACACGTGTTAGTAACATACAACGACCAACATTGGATGTTTAACAGTAAATACAACACTTACCAGTCATAGCCAACAACTGACAGCTGCTTAGCTTCATTGACAAGCCCACATACTTCTTTCAGCTGCTTAGCAACCATCTCAGACAAACAGATGCTACCCCCCTTCAATTCGTGCACAGCTGGCACCACACACTTCCTCTGGCACAAAATCCCCTTCAACTTCTCAATTACCAAACTTAATTTTCCTGATAACTCATCCAAAGCACTCCTCTCCTGTTGTAGGGACTCCTCAAATAACCCAATCTCTTCATTTTTCAATTCCACCTCAAAAACCACCTCTTGATAATCAGGCAGCAGCTTCTCCATTCGATCTTTCACATGCCCTCCAGTAGAACCCACAACCCTTGTCTCCTCCACCATTCCTTGAAGTTCCCGCACTAGGAGGGAACCGCTGCTCATCAGTACTTCAAGATCGTTGATCTTTGACTCAACCGCTTCCCTTGACTTGGTCAAACTCGCAATCTCCTTTCGCACAGTACCCATTTGCTCTCTCAGGTAATTCATCTCAACCACAAGCTTGTTTCTCTGCATTTCAGAGTTGAGGAGGTCAGATGCTCTCAAATTGTTGTTGACTTCAAACAACACCTTCTCTGTTTCCTTTCTAAAATCATCGGCACTTTTCAGACTCGTTTTAAGGGTGTCAATTTTATTTCTTAGTTTAGATTCATTCTCATGTGCTTTTTTATAAGCTGAGTCTATTTCCTCCTTGCGGGTCTGTAAGCATCTGAGTTCTTTTTCCTTCTCATTAAGCTGTGCCTTCATCTCAATCACCTTCTCCATAGCACAAGTTTCTCTCTGTTCCAAGTAACATGCTTTTGAATTGGAGATGTCCAATTGAGACACTAGAATCGAGAATCGGTTCTCCAACTCAACTCTCTTCCCTTGTTTCTGGCATAGAACTGATCTGAGGGCTTTGAGGCTTTCTTCTTTTGGTTCAATACTTCTACGCACTGATTTTACCAGTGTTGATAACTCATCTATCTCAGAGCTGGCATCCTCAATTAGTTGCATCTGCCCAACCACCTTGTCAGTTGACAAAAGCTTATCCTGTACCAGCTCCAACTTGGTTCCAACAAGTTGCAGTGTTTCCTTTGAGACATTGATGCACATGTCAACATCTTCATCTATCACTTCTTTCAAATCATTTCTTTCAGACAAGCAACTCTTGTTTCTCTCCTCCATATCCTGTACCAGTCTTCTCATATCTCTCTCATGCACGACACACTCCTCTCTCTCCTTCATCTCCTGTACCAGTATACCTAACTCATCTCTCTCGTGCATAGCATCCTCGTATAGGCCCAAAAGCTTCTCATTCTCCTGGTGCATTTCACGCAATTGAACCTCAAAGTTCTCAGGACCTCCTCTTCTAGAGTCCTCCATAATTGCACTCAGCTGCAATTTGAGATCCTCATTCTCCTTGGCTAATGAGATTGTTGTTTCGTGGGCCTCAGCCTCTCTCTGACTAGCCGCAGATATTGCATGGACCATTGCCTTTAGCTCCATTTCAGGATCTGAGTCTTCCTGCTTTGAGATCAATGAAGATTTTGCATCCTCCACTTGAATTGTCAGTTCCTCAACACACCTACAATAAAAAAGAATACACAACTCAGAAATGTCCAAGGTGCCTATAAGGCAGTCAGGGGCGGATCTATGTACAGCCAGCCCAGGGGGTGCCCAACCATGTATATTGAAATTTAATTTAATTTTTATTTTTCTTAAAGTTTTATATAGTTCAGCCTAGTGGTTAGAATTCCAATTTGTTATTGTAAAGACTTGGGTTCAAGCCCAGCCATGCATCATGCATTTTTAAATTTCAGCACCCCCCCCAATCTAAATTTTCTAGTTCTGCCCCTGACGGCGGTTACACTTTAATACTTGAATAAAACATGTACAGAAAAGGATTTGAGTGTTTCTATGTAATTTGTTGAAATAACACAGCTAAAATGCTATGTTTTGAACAAATATGACATAAGAGAAACAACCTAACAAAAATATAGCAGATGTTAAAATAATATGCTGAAGTTTACAAGTTAAAAATAATAAGACCATAAAAAAAAGCAGGAGATACCTCTCCAGATGTCCCTTCACTTCAAGTGCAAGATTTAACTTTTTGCGTAAAGACTCAGTCTCATGCTCATTTTGAATAGCCTTTAAAAGTAATTAAATAACGAATTAGGATACACAAGTACATGATTTAGGTAATAATTGATAATAAGTGCATTTGAGAAATAGTAGCATCTTTATGTATTCAAACCTGTAAGCGAAGAAACTCGTTCTCCTCATTAACAGCTGACTCCAAAGAAAATGAATTGCTCTACATACAAGAAAATATTGGTTTTTAATAATTAAAAAATAGAGCTATATTTCATTTGAATAGTTTATAATGAAGTTGGCTGTGGTACAAGATATAAAGCATTAAACCAAAAAAAATTTTCTAGAATGAGTTCTGTTAAATTTAACCTGGCCAAAGAAGGGATCTTTGTCATGCATCAATTTCCAATCCAAAGCTTCCAGTAACTGAAAGACAATAACAATTCATAAGTAGAGAAGATTATGGTTTTATATATATATATACATATATTTGGGTCAGATCTAGTGTGCATAAGTGAAGACCTTGTCTTGTAACACAGTGATTTGCTCATTCATTCTTTCTCTTTCTCCTTCATCAACAAAAGAATGCAACCTGAAATCACGACGTCTGGCAGTATTAACAAACAAAATTTCAAATAGAACTTTTGTTTCTTACAACAATTGCTGAACTTCATTCAAATATTGTACTTCTGTCAACCATATTTCGAAGAAATAATCTTTTTGTGCAAAATTCATTTTTGATATTACATGTAGAAGAAAACATACAGAAAAATTGGGAACAAAAAAGGATCAGGGTTGCTAATTTCAATGTACCAAGTATAATTTAACTTGCATTTACAAAAGTATAATGTTGAGAAATCAAGTGCTGATCATTTTTGTAGTGAAGAAAACCAATCCAAAACATTGCATAAAATGGGATAGCTTTCTCCAACATCAATGATTCCCAACTACCTTGGCTTCAAATAAAGTATAGAGAGGGGCGGTGTAAAAAAACATAAAGCAAGAAAAAAATAAGAAAGAAAGCATGTGTCTACAGGAAAATAGTTACTATCAGTTGGGTGTTGGATTCAGCAATATAAATAATTTGGAGTTTCAGAAGTACATTCCTATCTTGTACTTTTTGTTCACCTTACATAATAAACCATAACTTAGCAAGAAGCTATTAGCCGGCTATTTATAAGAAACAACAAATATAGGGCTTTGAATTTGATAAGCACAGAACAAAATGAAAGGACTTTATACAAACCTTCTGAGCTCTTCTTTTAGATGCAAATTTTCCATTGCAAACCGAGTCACTTCAGGATTGCGGTCCAGCTGGTTCTTGAGAATTTCTATCTCTTTACGAAGCTCTTGATTCTCCATTAAGAGGTGAGACTCAGTAGATAACTTGGACGAAGCAACAGCTTGTAGTCTTTTAATGTTGTCTTCACGAAAGCGCAACCTCATCTTCAAACTTCTCACCTCCTCCATCCTTTGAGAAGCCTATACAAAGTACATTTACTATAAATGCATTCATGCACCAAATAATTCTACCTTAAAAAGAAATATTGATTGTAACAAACCAGATCCTCAGCAGTGTGCCTAGCCGCTTCCATGGCTCTAAGAGAAGCTTCCTTCTCTTGATCCCTTTGAATGGCTGCAACTAATGCAGCTTCACATTCCTTCTTCTAATTTCATTTAAAATAAACAATACATGATAAGAGTAAGTAAGATTTACAACTTAGATAAGCATGGTATTAATGCAAGACAACTTCATTCTTTCACCAATTTGGTACCTGCACATTATCTCGAATTAGCAGACCCAAAAAAAAACAAATAATTCAAAAACATATAACAAACGTTGATACAGATTGATTGGAACCTAACTCAATCAAAACTGTACTGCAACTAGTCATAAAAAATAGTTATTTACAATAGATTCTATTTGCCTGGGCAATCTAGAGATTTAAATTAACATGTGCAAGGTCGGAACACGTTTTTTTTCTTAAACTGTCTAGTATGTAAGTTAACCATATAAAACGAACTATGTTCTAGTTGAATATGGCAATCCTGGTGTGTGGTATGTAACATGTGTATGTATAAATAATAAATAAAAAATTTGATCAGGTAGCTTGGTTTGGCTACAACATAGGAAGTCTATAACGATGTAATAGACAAAACAGATTCAGGTTTGAATCCAAATTAAAAAAGGACGGACAAACAAAAGCAAGAAAAAGAAGAGACCTGAGATAGACGTTTATCAAATGTGAGAGGACTAAAATATCCCTGGCTTCCATTCAGTTTCAAAATACCGGGAGACTCGAGCACAGAACTCGAGGAATCATTATTCAGCAAACCTCTTAGGTGTGTCACCTCTTTCTGCAAGAAAAATGGAAGGAGCTCAAGAAAATTAGCCTTCTCCTAGACTCCCAGTTAATTCAAACTTCAACAAATAAAAATTAAAAAGTACAGGCAAAAGGCATCAGAATGGATCTCCCTTATGATAGTTTCCTCCTCTTTTCTTTTTGCTTGACATATTTCATGCATGTTGGACCATATCACTAGTGTTAGAAAGAAGAAAGGAGTCTCTCTTCGGGAGGACTTAATGTAGGGAAGGACATCTTAGCTCTTACCAAGAAGCACTGAGACTAAAGGCACTCAATTATTTGTACTATTTGTATGTAACCAGATGGACAATTTTCTGACAGTGACATTCTAAAGTAGTACATGTATGTTAATTCTATGTCCCATACTAGTGGTGCAATATATTTTTTTATGATTTATGACAGTAACCTTCAACTGTTGGATTTGCAGCCTCATGCTTAGCACATCACCGGATGCATCTTCATTAATGATGGCCTATATAAGCAGAAAATGAAATTCAAAACAGGTGATGGCTAGAAGGAACAAATTAACAGAATAACCATGTTACAAAGTTCTAAAACTCACATTATTCTTAATATACTTGGCACGTTGTGCGAACTTCAAAGTGCTCACCGTCTCCAAGGCACAGCTAAGACAAAAAGAACTGTTATAAGGAAGATAAAAAAAAAATTCAAACCATGTAGAAGTGCATTTTCTTATAGCATTTTACCAATTAGAGGGACTTATGTTTGCAATCATTAGAGTTTTTGAGTTGCCTCCAAGCGAATCCTGGAAGAAAAGAAAATAGGAGTTAGTAAACTTCAAAATAATTCACACATAAATATAGCCAGCCAGAAAATGCAAAAAAAAAAAAAAAACTATTTTATACTTTTCGCAAACTGAAAGCTTCTTCAAATCTTCATAATAGTACTACGGCTATATTTCTAACTTTTCCTTTTTATAAACAACTAGCTTAATTTCATGCCACTGAAGATTCCAACCCCAAATTTAATTTGAAAAGATAAGAACGTTTTCCATTAAGTGTAAAACTGCAAGTACCTGGAGAAGAAATGTCAATTTGGAATCCCTATAGGGTACATGAGCGGACTTCTTATTTGAGACCAGATTCATAATAACGAGGCTGCAAATTTGAGTTGAAAAAACATGTTAGCAAAAATATACATATTTGCAAGAAATGAAATAAAAATATTGCCATCAGAAAAAAAAAATCAATAAGCAAACCCTAATGTTGATAATGATTTGTTGATATTGGTAGCTTCTTTCAACCGCTCCCCTTCAGCTCCGGAACTCTTTTGTCTAAATATAAATTTAAACAGCAAAATAATTAAGTAAATAGAAAATAAGGAATATTACATTAAATACTCGAAAAGTCTAGTGCAAATACATTTAGTGTGACACAATATGTAATAGTAAGGTCAAGCTAGTTCATTGTTCCAATTTGGGTTCAATTATTAAGTTGGAATCAAAAGAAAATCTAGTATTAATTATGGCCAAAAGTTTCATATCAAGCTACAAATAGAGAACGAGAACTTCCACATGTAAAATAAGTGTTCTAAATCCCAAGGATTAGATATTTTCTTACCTCTCTGAGCCGGCAAGATCAACAAGATTTAACCGGGCAAAGCGATGATGTGTTATTCCTTGATTCTCCCACTGAATATGAATATGTTAGATAGCCGCATATCAAAAAAGGTCCTTAACAACTAATAGCCGCAAATAAAAAAAAAAAGAACTTGTGTTTTTTTTTTTTAGTTTATTCTCCCACTGAATATGAATATGTTAGATAGCCGCATATCAAAAAAGGTCCTTAACAACTAATAGCCGCAAATAAAAAAAAAAAGAACTTGTGTTTTTTTTTTTTAGTTTATACCTTGCTCTCAATTATGCACGTGAAAATACTATGGGATCGGCTACTCGCACGGTTCATATTCGTGGCAGCGACCTTCCGATTTGCTGCTCCCTATTGAAGATTAAAAAGAAAACATAAATAAAAAATAAAGTAAATGAGGATTCAGTAATTTGAATAAAAATCAAAATCATCTACATTTTCATGAGGATGCATTTCACAACTATAGAAAATTATTCCAAATTATATTGTATTTTTTTTTAATATCAGTAGACTTCTACATATTATTAATTGAAGAAAAATCCATAGAAGGACCTGAATAAGTTGTTGCATTGCATCACTCGCACTTGAAACTGTAACTTCAGTTAAGTTCTCAACATAAACTCCCTTCTTTGGATCTTCTCTTATCTGCAAGACAAAAGGGTTATTTTTGAAATATTTTTTTCTAATAGCAAAACAATAGATAAAAATCTGTTTCTATGGTTTGTGGAAATATGGCTTTGTAAGAAATCCAACCAAGCAAGCAACTAGGAACTCTAAATTTAGTGACAAGAGTTGCCAACTGACCAATAACTACTACTGATGCTGGTTATCAGCATATCTGTCTGTAGGATATTTATATTCACACCAGTCAGTTCCCTTTTTTTTTTTTCTCTTTTACCAGAATGGTAGACTCATACAACAGTTAGGTCTCTAGATGAAATGATGTTGCATACTGATTGTTTCTTAGTTTTCAATTTGGTTAATCATTTAATTTAATTTTCTTTTAGCTTTTGTTAGATATCTGCTGTTTTTACTGCATCCTGACTCTTAAGAGGTTGAAATGATTGAAAAAAAATTCTAAAGAAATAAAAGTTCATTAAATTAAGCATAAAATTGTAAAATTAACAAGTATTTGAGACATAGTTCCAACTGTTACCTGCAAATTGGTCAACACAGGATCGAGCAGATCAAAAATCTGTTCATTATAAATTTCCAGGAAAGAGCACTTGCACATAAACTGCAACTTCTCCCCATTTCGAATTTCTTTTTCCTGCAATGTGCAATTTATTTCAAGAAAGAAAGCTAACTTAATACTATATCAGGATAGAATAGCATGGTATTTGTACTATCCCAATTACCAAATTGTCAATTAGCAGATTAGACAAACTAATACTTAATTTATACTCTTTTATGCAAATGTGTGACCTAATAATATTGTTTAGATTCAATTTGCAATTGTTCTCCAATTCAATCCAATTCTTTTCTAACTCAATTATGTAACCATGCCTCAAGAAAGGCTCCAAACACGCCTGAAATTGCTGAAAGATGGCCAACATAACAGCTGAAATAGTACCAATAAAACATCACCCACCACATACCATTACCTAACCAATCCAAATTGGTACCAGAAAAAGAAATCATGTAGCCCTCGGTTGAAGATATTGGAACAACAAGCTGAACCTGAAACAAGGAGTAAAAAGTTACCTTTTGGATTCTTTGAAAGAGATACTCAAAAACACGAGGTGTCATGCCACAATTTGCATTGTGTCTTCTAGTTCCGTTCTCAATATCACCAAGCATTGTATGTGTCTTCCCACTTCCTGTCTGAAAAAATATAACACCAAAGTTCAGAATGTTAAGAAACTGTGTTAATTTAATTTGACTATCTTTCTGCACTTATACCAATAATCTATGTCCAAACCTGATATCATGGAAAGGATAAACACTTTTCACTTTTTCAACATATATTTAATTAAAGATAAACACCGCATGAATATGCAATTTAGTAATTAATGCCCAACAAAATCAAGACAAAAGGATAGAAAAAAAAATTAAGGGCAATCCTGGATTACTAAATCTGAGAGTTGTCATATTGACTTTATATCACTAAGAGGTAAGAATCAAGTTTTTCAACTTCTAAAAAGTTAAGAATGAAACAGCTAAGAATTAAGAGAGCTTTAACAACAACATTTACCTGACCATATGCAAATATACAGCTATTATAGCCAGCCATGCAATTGTCAACCATTGGTACGCCAGCCACCTTAAATAACTTCTCCTGTAAAGTAGTCAACAACAAAAAAATCCAATTCAACTGACTTCTAAAAAAGAAGGGACCTCGTATTTTAAATATTATGCGAAAAAATTAACGAATAACAATGTTTTAAGATCATGTTGGGAACCCTAAAACTAAGAAACATTAAGGTTTACTACTAAATTTTGAATGCCTTGTTTATTATAACAATATATTGGGATTGATAAAAAGCTTCCTTACTTTAATTACAAATTACTTTCAAAGCCAAAATTGACTTAAATATTCTTTGGTCACAAAAACACATTAGGTCTTCTTATAATTTATTTATTTTAAAAGGTTTGTTGTTGTTCTTAAACAATGCTGACTAAAATTTCAAACAAATTAGGAACTATATTTCAAAAGAGCTTTTAATTAAAAATAGCACAAAAATTACCTGTGTGACGTGTTCATCAGCAACTAGATCAAATGTGAAGCGAGACTCTGGATGCCCATTCCATGTGACCGACTGACCGCTATCCTGCCTGATGCATTTGTTATGGCCTTGTAGTGATATTTCACTGGTATTCAAAGGTCTAATCCTAATTATGACCTTCAATCAAATAAAAAAAAAAAAAGCAGAGAGAGAATATTTTGTTAGAAGTGAAAATGCCGTCACCAGCTCAATTGCAAGGAACCCAACCCTCCCCCGAATTACAGGACAAATCAGTCAAAAATCATATATTAATGAAGAAAGAAACAAATCCAGCGTACCTGTATGTTGTTTTCCTTCCAGAAGGAAGGATCTTCGTTCATATCAGTACCTGTACTTTCCTCCATTACCCCGGGGTTCAAGCTCTCCATCGTAATTGCGTCAAAATTCGGAAACAGCTGGATCTAGGGTTTTAAGGGAGTGAGGGGAAAGAACGAAGAGCGATCTCAACGGGCGGGGAGAGACGGCGAGTAAGAGAGTTTGAGAGAGTGAGAGGAGCTGAGATAGCAATTTGGCAAACTTAGAGAGAGAAGAGGTTCAAAACGATATTTTATTCATTTGATTTGATCGGACGACCTAGTTCTCTCAGTTCAAATTTTAGTACCGTTTCGAAATGCGAGCGGGGCAAGCAAATTGCTGGATGAACCTGGTGCATGATTCGTTTCCGCTGCTCTAAGTCCATCCTTGACAACAGTAATACAGAGCTTGATGAACCGTCATTTAGATCCTATGATTAAAATCGGATTTTAATTTCCATGTTCGGCAGTTCGGCTCATATTAAAGAATTCAGATCCAGTCCAATACCTGACCGACCGAGTACAGCGATATCTGTGTCGTCTGTTTCTCAATTTCCAAAACAGACCTCCTATATATCTAACGCGAGAATTTTCTTTTTTTCTTTCACTAAAAAAAACGAGAATTTTCTTTATAACAATATTATTAAATAATAAAATAAAACAGAAAGTGTGTTGAAGTTTTTTTATGGTATAAATGAATCTGAAAAAAAATTGGATTCAAACTTTGAAATTAATTTTTTTTCTCAGATCCAAAATAGTTTTTAAAGATTGGCTGGGTTTTTTTTAAACAAAAAAAAATAATGAGCTGGAATAATTTTGGAAACAGAAAAAGTACTAGAATTATTTCTGAAACAAAAAAATACTTTGGATTGACAAAAAAAACCCCAGCCTCAAAGTTTGGATCTGATTTTTTTTTCGAATCCAAACTTTAGATCCAAATTTTTTGTTGGGATCCATCTATTTCGTTAAAAATTAGCAACACTCTTTATGTTGCTCATTATTATTTAATAACATTTTCTACAAATAAATGTTTTCCTAAATAGTCACTATTACTTTTGTCCCGGCTGGAAGTATTGTACTCAGTTCGGTGCGTGAGAGGATATAGACTCCATTTTAAGGTCAAGTTTGAAACAAATTCAGATCAAGTGCAATACCTGACCGAGCAGAATGAGACCTAAATTGTCAGTTTTAATCTGGCGTAAATCTCAAAGAGGACCACCCAGCCACCCTCATATTACAAATAGACACCGAGTCAATTTTACTCTGGCTGTAAATATTCTACTCTCTCAGTTACATGAGGGAATACTCACCAAGTTTGAAGCTGCCGAAATTTTTATTAATAGAAAAAAGAATAAATTAATATCGACATAGAATAAAGAATTCATCAGATTTTGAAATCTAACAAAGACGTTACGGTTCGTAACAGTCAGATTAACAATAAACGCTGGCCGTTGAGAACCATAACGGCCGCGAAAAAAAAAAAAAATGGAAACGTTCGGAACAATAACGGCCAGCACCGAAAAAAGATACTGCCCGTTACGGAGCATAACGGCCAGGGATGCGATCAATATCACCGAGTTAATGCAGAGTTATCTTATATTTGGCGAATTTCGATTATTTTAATCTTAAATATGAGATATCTCAGAGGATGCGAATTTCGATACTTGCTTGGAGATCAATCAGATCACTGTCTGCATGCGGTTCTTTCCATGCTGTCATTTGTGCTGCACCTCAGTAAGGATATAGTCATCAAAAATTCAGAATCCATTTCATATTACAGCTAGATGTGGAGCCGGATGTGGACATAGAAAATCAAATTTTCCTTTGTGGAGCCAGATGTGGGCATAGAAGTCTGAGATCTTCTCTCCATTTCATATTACAATTTACAGCTACTAATTAAATTAGAAGACAGATTGCCATCCTCTCTACTAAGATATTACCTCTGCGTACGCACGTAACAATTATGCATCTCTGGCCGTCATCGTTCCGAACGTCCCCATTTTTTTTTTTTTTTTCGTGGCCGTTATGGTTCTTAACGGCCAGCGTTTATCGTCCCCTGTGCGCTAATTATTAGGATCAGCAATGTTAATCGGGACGTTACGGTTCGTAACGTCCCCAGAACGTTACGAACCGTAACGTCTTTGTTAGATTTCAAAATCTGATAAATTCTTTATTCTATATCGATATTAATTTTTTTTTTCTATTAATAAAAATTTCGGTTGAAGCTGCGCTCTTCTGAAATGCTTTTTTTTTTTTTATGTTATGGTTGACGGTAAAGGCCGCTCTTCTGAAATGTTACAAATCTTTAGAGTATATTCATTTGTAAGCAACAGTTTTAAAAAAATAATTTATGTGGAAGATAACTTTATGAAGAAAAATAAAAAGTTTATTTGCATCTTTGCAACGAAAAGAAAAGAAAAATTCCGCCCCGAAATTTTTATTAATAGAAATAATAATAAAAGAATGTCGATATAGAAGAACGAATTCGTCGGAATTTTAAATCTAACAAAGACGTTATTTTTGGTAACGTCCCGATTAAAATCGCTAATCGCAGCTCCTTAAAAAGCTGGCCGTCGCCAACGATGACGTCCAGAGGAAAAAAAAAAATATGTGGCCGTCGCCAAAGATGACGGCCAGACTTTTTTCCTTTGCTTTTTATTTTCTCCGATATTTGATATGCTCCAATATTTTTTCTTAAATTGTGAAAAAGTTTTTATTTAGACTATTAAATAATAATTAATTTTGAAAATCCAAACCGTTCAACATGTTCGAAATATTGAAATGTGCTTGGAGACCAAATTTTACATTTTTTGGAATTTTTTTACTATTTATTAAGCCATTTTTTCAATCGCTGATCCGGTGGTTCAGAAAATTTTACTGTTTACCGTTGGATCAGTAATTCAAAGTGGCTTAATAAATAGTAAAAAAATTCCAAAAAATGTAAAATTTGGTCTCCAATCACATTTCAATATTTCGAACATGTTGAACGGTTTGGATTTTCAAAATTAATTATTATTTAATAGTCTAAATAAAAACTTTTTCACAATTTAAGAAAAAATATTGGAGCATATCAAATATCGGAGAAAATAAAAAGCAAAGGAAAAAAGTCTGGCCGTCATCTTTGGCGACGGCCACATATTTTTTTTTTTTTTTTCCTCTGGACGTCATCGTTGGCGACGGCCAGCTTTTTAAGGAGCTGCGATTAGCGATTTTAATCGGGCCGTTATCGTTGGTAACGTCCCCTGGGACGTTACCAAAAATAACGTCTTTGTTAGATTTAAAATTCCGACGAATTCGTTCTTCTATATCGACATTCCTTTATTATTATTTCTATTAATAAAAATTTCGGAATTCCGCCTGATCATTTTGATGAAAAAGAAACAATATAAAAGAATTTACTTCTCATTCCAAGTTTGCAAGCTTCACAGACTTGGTATGTCAAACACGTAAAAAATGTGCATTACTTAATTAATCTGATTATGTTTATATTAGCCCCATAGTCCGTCATTAGGGGTGTTCAAATGGTTCAGTTTGTCGGTTTTCAACCGAACCAAAAAATTTCGGTTTAAATGGTTCGGTTTTTCGGTTTAAATGGATCGGTTCGGTTGAAATTTTGAATTATTTTGGTTTAAATGAATCGGTTCGGTTTAGACTTTTCAAAACCGACTAAACTGAACCGACCGAATTATATTGGTTCAAGTATGATTTATATTTTGTTTGGTTCAATCATTGCTTCATTTCTTTCATTTTAGTTTAAATATTTTAGAACATTCACATATTTTGTATGAAATTGAACAACTTGTGTATGAACATGTGCAATTTTTGTTAATAATGGCACCAATAGGTTTACTTCGGTTTGAACCCAACAAACCGAAATTTACTTCGGTTTGTTCGGTTCGGTTCTTAATCGGTTTATAAGTTTAATCGGTTCTATTTGTGAAAACCGAATTTTTTTTTATTTGATTATTTTAATTCGGTTTCAAATGAACCTACCGTTTAAACACTCCTACCCGTCATGATAATTTGGCATGATGAGAAATAGTGCTCATAACACTATAGTTATTAATAGCTATGGGCTATGGTCATGCACACTATTTGGTTTAATATAACTATTTCGTGTCAGTATTCTGAGAATTTTTGGATCAACTTCCTTCATAAATTTACCTTACTTCTAAAATAATTCAGTTGCAAATAAATTCAGAGACAGTTCTAATAATAGACACAAGATCAATAAATGAAACACTACCTTAGCAGTACAACCATACACCGATTCATTTGTAATTAACCACCTGTATATGTTGCAATTACACAAAAATTGAGCCAATATATATCCAATCATAGGAACCTAGAACCGGACTTAACGGCGGTGATGCATCAAAAATAAAAGAAAACGCAAAGCGCATTGAAAGTAGCACTAAAAATTGTAGGTGGGTTAGCAAAACAGAACAAAATTATGCATTTTTGCTCAGGGGCTAAAAGTAGGGTTGCAAGGTGCAAACAGATCGGATATTATTCATCTGCGGATTCAAATTTTTGTTTATTCGGATATTTGAATACGAATACAAATATAGATATGTTTATGCGGATATTTATTGATATAGATACAAATACAATTTTAAATTCGGCAGCGTATACGGTTAAAGAATATTATAAGGCTAAACTGGTAATTTTATCGGAAATAATAATAAATAGTTTTCTGTAGAAATTTCTTCCCCTTAAAAAATAAACTGTTGGAAATATAATTTCACGCTACAAATTAGATTCTTCGCTAGTTTTCTGTATAAAGTATTAAGAAACAGGCCCATAACTGAAAATTAAAATGTCGAAAACCCAAGCCCAACTCAGAGACAGACTGCACTGGGCTTTTATACAACTGCCTGGGCAAAGAGTCTTGAGATATGTAATTTTCAAGTTCAATTTCTATAATTTCTGAAATACTTTATTGTACTATAAGTCTATAACTAGTTTTCGAAATTTTTGTGAGGGGCCCAAAAGTATAATTTCTGAAATACTTTAATAAAGGATAACTAGTTTCCGAATCTGTGGTCATGGATGTTATTGTAATCGTCCAACCAATTGAATTCACATTGATATCTCAAAATTTTTATATATATATTTTTTTAAATCTGAACCGTTCAAAATTTTAAAGTACGAATATCAAAGCAACTAAGCAACCAATTTTTAATTGATGACAACTGCCGTGAAGCAGCATTGCACTTGCTGTTTGAGTTGGGAGCAGATAGCAGTGTTAGTAGGTACAAGGATCATGGTAAGTGGCTCATCGGTAAAGAAGTTTGGCAAAATTCACAGCCATCTATACGAAGAGGAGGGATCATCAAAACCAAAGAATGGAACGCCTTTGTTTATGGCAGTGGCTTGGATGCTGTGGAAAGAACGAAATGCGAGGATATTTAGAGCAACGAAGACCCCGGTACGATGTGTGGTACCAAGGATGGTACAGCCATATAAAATGTTATAGGCTGTAGATCGATGTTTAGATGTTGTGTTGTATTTCTTTTAATTTGTACACTTGATAGCTACTATATCAAGCTTCTAAAAAAAAAAAATTAATTGATACCCGTGCATTACAGAGTTACAGATAGACTCTGAATTGAATATAATTTGATTTTGAGATAAACTAAAAGCTTCAATTATCTCAAAGCATATGAATTACTGACCAATTAGTAACTTGCTATTGTATATCAGGCTATCAGCCAACATTAATTGTTTGTTTTCTATGGAACGGAACGGACTATATTAGTTTCAAAATATCTATTCTTTTGTTGTTTCCTACTTTTTTAGGTAACGAGCAGCTCGAATGACTGCCCCCTTTCGTTGATAAAAATTTAATACAAAATCAACTAAATATGAAACGTTCAACAATAATATTATTGTTATTCTTTTTGTCACTATCATACCATCATCATCAACATCATCATGATATTTATTATTGTCACCATTATCATTTATAATAATAATAATCTTCATTCTTATATTAAGTCTGTAGATGTCCTGATCCGCCAACAGCTATGAATAAAAGATGAAATTTCAGAGTGAATATCAGTCATCTAATCAAATAATCTGTCTTTTTCAAATTTTATACATCTTTTTTATGTTTTTTTACATGTAGAAATCTAAATTTAAAAAGACACGTATTTACCACATTTATATTAATGTGTCTTGATTTTCCTATTTTTCGAAAACTCTCCTAAACCTCTTAGTAATAAAAAAACATAAAAATATCCAATTTAGGAATGCAATCTCATATAGTACTCAAATATGAAGATATTAACATATGTTTCCAAAACCAACCAAAATCCTTCTTGCAATAAATATCCCTTGTAGTTAGTGCGGCTTCTCTTGTAGAAAATGTCATGCAAAAAATATCAATTTTTATTTTTTAATCAAAATTGAAATTTCAATTCTCACTCCGAATGATTATCACCAGTTGGCCCAATCTCCATGTAAAAGGGTTTAATTTCTCTCCAGTAAGAAGAAAAAAAAAGATAGACATCAAAATAAAAAGATTAGACAGAAAAATAAAAATAAAAGAAAAACTTAGTCTTCTTTTGTGAAATAGTTTATTGCAGAAAGATTAATTAATTTGAACACATTATAGAAAAAATTTATGAACATCCAATTTAGTTTAAATATGAATTTTTTTAACTTTCAAAATTCATGCTCTGAGTATTATTATTATTATTATTATTATTATTATATCCATCGTTCACGATTCTAACTAAGATTTTATGGACGATAATTTTACTATTTGAGGAGTACAAAATAAAATTCTTTCAAAACTTATTTTGAGCAGTACCTTAGCACTGTTCACCTGCTGTTCTGTTTTTAGTTAATACTTTATAGTATTCAAATATCACTATTATTGAATGCTATTTCTTTGATTTTCCAAACTAGTTCCAAGTAAAAACGAACGGTACTGATCTTGCTACGACCATCCGATGCCAAATAACTACACTAAATTAAATAATTGGTCCTTAAATATAATTTATTTATCATTTTGATTCTTAAAGTAACAATAATATAATTTTTTATCGATATATTTTTTTAATTTATAACACATTGATCCTATTATTATCATCGGTCAAATGCATCCATTTCACAATGATATTTATAATCATACGTGTATAAATATTTTCTAATGCATTTACGATGATACGAACATAATTATCAATATTGATTTAAATTTTATCTGATTTCACATGATTATGTTATTTTCACGTTATTTGTATTGTTCGTGTTATTACGTCAATATTAGATATAATGCTAAAAGCCGATGCCACTATAGATGCTAATATGAATTTTGTAACGAATGTTCAGAGTAGGATTAATTTGATATAATAAATTTAAAAATTTAAGGTGCAAACCGATATTTTGAAACGATAAATGGGTGTATTAGTATATGAATACGGATCAGTGTCGTAAATAACGGTATGCGCTTGTCAGATGGACATAGTACTGTTGAGCGATTAATTGAACATAATCGAGAATAATTAGAGATAATTGAGAATAATCGGTCAATTAGTCGAGAAAATTTATGACGGATTAATTACCGCCAACGACTAGACTAAACAGATGTTTTTTACAACACTGATACGAATTCAGAATCAGTCAGGTACCTGATCTGGTATAATGAGATCCGTACCGTTTATTTCAATCTGGCATCTTGAAGACCGCATCGCTGGTATAATGAGATCCGTACCGTTTATTTCAATGCTCTCCGCCTTCGCGAGTCGCCGCAGAAGAGTCTAGAATGAAATTATGAAGGCAAATTAGTTTCGTCGCTTGGTAGCGCCGTGAAAACTAAAAACAAAGCAACATCCTTTTGAATAAAAAGAAAAGGAGAAAAGATCTTAGAGAGAGAGAGATGGCGTTGTTGATGGAAGCGGGGGCAGACCCCGTGACAGAGAAGGAGAAGGTCGACATGGATGCCATCGCCGCTCTCAAAGAATCCTCTGCTCTCGAGTTCAAGGTTCTTCTACCTCTTCTTCTGTATTTTTTTCTGAGTATTTTGTAAAAGATAATACTCGTCAATAGGTCTATGTGATGGTGGAAGAGGTCTGTTGTTGTTTCAATAAGCTTGTCACTTGCTCACACTCGAGTGAGTCTGATTTTTTTTTTTTTTTTTCGTAAATCGAACTAAGCCAAGCAGTATGAATGTCGATGGTGGGTGCCAAGATCATATGAGCTAGTTTTTAATCAGTTTGTTTGAGCTTTGGGGTAATGTTTAACACTTACGTGCAATTTAATCAGCTTTTGCATCGCTTAAGATTAGCTTGGGTATGTTGGAGACTTGGAGTGCCATTGACAGACCAACCGAAATTGTCGAGTGATAATTGAAAATGATGAAATTTGGGGTGATTTGCGAAAGCAATTTCTCTCTCTTTTTTTTTTCTTAAAAAAAGACGAACTTCTTCAATTAAGGTTTTGTAGATGATTTCTTTTCCTTGTTTAAATAATATAGTGGTGTTCCTGCACAGGATATAAACAACCATATATTAACTTTGCAGGGAAAGTTTAGGAATTGTTTGCCTGACTTAACCTCTGTTTAGCGGTGTGGTCTTCAGGTCTTGTTTACAAATTAGCTGGAAAATAATGTGGGGCAGTTACAAGTATTAATATGTTAGTCATTTGTTTATAATGATAAGAAATTGGGAATTTCAAACAAGTTTTAATACTTATCCTAGAGTATAGAGATAAATTATTTTGGCCAAGTTATTTAAGTTATTTTATTTTCTTCCTCGTGTTCATCAATTGGTTATCCTTATTGGTGATATAGAAAGTGTTTGCTTGACGTACCTTTGAACAATTGGATGTCATTTTCAAATTGCCCCAAAATATTGTATCTTAACTTTAAATTACAAATTTGAGGAGCTGTTAGGTGGCTTTTGGGTAAAGTATCGGGCATGATTTTGCTAGTTACTTGGCTTGCATTATGTATCATCCAGTGAAGTTTCTTGACAGGAGCAAGGCAATCAATTTGTAAAGAAGGGGAAGAAGTACTATTCAGATGCTATTGATTGTTACACAAAGGCAATAAATCAGAAGGCTTTAGGCAATTCTGAAAGTTCTATTCTCTTTGCAAACCGGGCACATGTAAATTTGCTTTTGGGAAATTATCGGCGTGCGCTCACAGATGCAGAGGAGGCAATCAGGCTATGTTCATCTAATGCCAAGGTATGTTTTCAGTCTCATTTGTCATTTTTTCACGCTCACGTGCTTTACACATTTACAATTCAAAGTCTGTTGCAGAGAAAATTTTCTTTGAGGGGCATTTTGGTAAGTTGGATCTGTGGCATCTGTCATTTTCTTTTCAATGAATACGTTAGTTTGCAGAGGTTTTCAAAATATGTTCTTTTTAACAATACAGAAAACTACCTACCAGCTTACCCCTTTTTCTCATATACATTTTCCCTCTAGTTTGTGTCTGTGTTTCTTGCTTTGTCCACCTCATTGATATGATTGAATTTACTCTATTCAGGCGTATTATAGGGCTGCAAAGGCTGCATTGTCTTTGAATTTATTGGCCGAGGCTACATCTTTCTGTGAAAAAGGTCTTGAGCAATCTCCCTCCAATGAAGAAATTAAAAAATTGTTAACTCAAGTTAATTCAGTAAAGACAGAGCAAGAGCTTCGAAAAGCCAAAGTCTCACAAGCTTTGTCAACAGCGAAGGTACAAAAGACGTCATTAAAATGGTTACTAAATGAAATGTATCTTTTTGCAACTTCCACTCAAATGCCTTCCAATTTTCCAAACAATTCACCCTTTTATATATATCCTTTATTAGCTCACAGTACCATCAGTTCACCACATTAGAAACCAATTAATGCCAAAGCTAAACAGATTGACCAAAATTCTGACAACTGGGAACTTGAGAAAAAAGAGGCTGGCGATTTCCTGATTTCTGAACCTCTGTGGGAACGACTTTAAATGCTGTGACCTTTTTAAGAAGGGTGCTGATGTTAGTGCAATTTTTAGGGCCCTTTGTTTAGTTGGCCAAGCTATTCCTGTTTATACCGGTGGTTATACCTCTGTGTTTGGTCTCACAATAAGCGAAGAGTTTATAGAAACAGCCTGTAAAGTTATAAGATTTTTAAAGTGCTTCTACCTTTTTGTCATTGGAATACCCTACAATGTTTCAAAACATTTTTTTGAAAAAAAACAAAACTATATTTCTAATAGTGATCAACAAGAAGAAAAGAGCTAAAGTAAAATCCTCCTAAGCTTGTAAGTATACTAACGGATCCTACAAATTCATCACAGGGTCTTATGTCTGCCATAGAAAAGAGGGGACTAAGGCTCGGGAAAGCACTCTACCAAGATCTAACTGGTCTGAGAAAGCCAACACTTGACAAGAGCGGGGTTCTTCACTGGCCTGTACTTTTTCTTTATGCTGAGGCCATGTCAAGTGATTTCATAGAGGATTTCGCTGAGACTGACATATTTTCATTGCATCTTGATGTTATATCCTTCTCTATTAATGCACTGATGCATACACTTTGTAATGTGGTAGTCTCTTGGATACCCAATAAACGAAGTACTATGTACGTGACTACTAACTAAAAAAATAATACTTAGTGTGCTGCTATAATATCAAAATATCATGTACATTCCTTGTAAAATAAGATATCCCATATGTCTGTCCTCTGAAACTTTGAAACATTACCCCTTGTTTATTCTTTGAAAAATGCTGAAATGTAACTCTACTTACTTTCCCTATTAAGTAACTGGGGGTTGAAAGGGGTGTTTTCAGTGATTCTGAAAATAGTTGAATTGGGTTATTGAGGATAACTTTGTTATTTCTTGTTGGAGTACGGCTTGTGTCACTTTTTGTAGGATCATACAGGAAAATTTTGAGGTGTTAAGAGTGGTATGCAGACAGCAGGATATATATATATATATATATATATGACAGCATTTGGACAATGAATAAGCAATATCCTTAACATGCAAACATGTTTTCAGAAAGCTCGGCTTTGCCTTGGGACAGCGGGCATGCTTATACACGGGAAGCTGTGGAACTGTACTATCAGGTGTGCTTCTGTATTCAATAATTTATTGATTTTCAATTGGTACAGAACAAGGGCAAAGAAAGAAAAAAAGAGAGGTTATTTTAGTAGACTCTTCAATAAACCCCTCAATCTGCAAAACCAACTGATTAGAATTAAACGGAAATGATTGAAAGGAGGTGAAAGGAGTGGTATCTCAGATGTTAATCTAGACATACCAGTGTCCTGCACTGATAGCAGGCTGCTATGCCAACTCATTTTCTGAAACCAACTGTATAGTGTATATGTGCCGATAGTAGGCCGCTGTACTTCATTGCCTCTAGTTCCTGCTTTGTTATGGTAAACTGTGTTAACTGTCTTCTGAACTGTTGAGAGATGCCAGGCTGGTATGGGGAACAAAAAGGAGGCCCTGAAGTATTTTCTTGAAGGTACTTTAGATTCAAGTGCACTTTCTAACATCCTTTATGAAGAAATACATGAAGAGCATGATACTGATGATGGTTCAATGTCATCAAAAGGTATATCTTTCAAATCCTTTTTTTTTTGTCACTCTTTCTATCCCATTCTCTTCTTCCTTTTTTGTAAGAAAGTGGGGGAAACCCACTGATTTCATCAGAAAAAGTTCCAAGAACTACAACTGTATGAATGCTACTGATGTTTGGAACTTGGCTAGAATATGGGCATTCTGTTACTTTTAATTTAAGTAATTTGGATGTTTTTATTAAGTTTAGAAGCAGGGATGAAAAAAAGGCTGAATAAACTACCGTAGTGTAATTTAATTTTTTAGTTGTGGGGGGGGGGGGGGGGGGGGGGGGGGGCTAAAAAGTATTTGCACCTGCCAAAATTATACAGGGATGAACCTAAAATTGAGATTGGAGAGGCTGAATAAACTACTGTAGTGTAATTTTACTTTTTGAGGGGGAGCTAAAAAGTATTAGCACCTGCCAAAATTATAAGTGTAAAGGACAAAATAATTCTATTGAAAGGGAAGGCTTAGCCGCCCTCAGAACCTTCCTAAATCCGCCACTGTTTAGAAGACCTATGATCGTAGTAGGAACTTTTTTATTTGCTTTTTATATGTTTGAACAAGGAACTTACTGGTGTTGTGCATGTTATAGACCATGTTTACTTGCATCTTTATCATGCACACAATATTGCAAATTGTATCTCTGTGTCATCTTATCTATTTGTAGGCTTGGATCATGGGAAGTGGATCAAAGTAAATGAGAGAAAGACTCTTCTGGAAGTTCTTCAGCAAAAGGAGTATATAATTCCTACTATCCCAGGTTACTTTTTCCCGTTTAGCTATAAGCCTATAATGCTTTTGTTTAAAATATGATTAGACTATGAAAAACTCAAATTATTTGGCTTTTCTGTCTGGTGCAGTCTTCTTTGTAGTTTCAAAGAAATCAAGCTTCTACAAGGAGTTCACTTCCGGGAAATGGTCTCCTCCATAAACCTCATTTAAGTTTCTGGTTCTGGAGAGTTGATCTCATATAGAAAGGAGTAACATTAATGTTGTTAGTTTAGCATTTGGGGTTGAGAGGAATATAGATAATGTCTATATTAAGTTAAAACGAATATTTAGTTATTGGTGAGGTCTACAATGTAAGATTTGAAGTTTAGGAGGGTGAAATAGTAATTTGTTGTAACAAAATTGTTGTATTTACTCGGAAGTGTGAAATTAGTTTTGATATTTGAGTGAACCTGGAATTATCGAAATTGCACTGTGAAGTTTGTAGGGGTGGTTTACTATTTTATTTTTACCTTTATTTTCTTTGGCATTAGATAAACACGTGGATTTTGCTATGTACTGTCCATGTGTGTTTGGATTAAAGTTAACTAGTCTACAAAACCACACTTGGTTTTAACTTGTTAATTTAAATTTGCGTTCGTGGTTTTTCGTTAATTTGGTACTCGCATCCAAGTAAGAATTACAATTCTGATATTTCAACGGTAATCTAAAATACATCATGCAAGCATTAAACCCTCTACCACGCTCTAGAACTTGCAGTGCAATCGGACGGATCAGTTTACCTTAACATTCGTATGTTCATCGAAACTGTCTATTAAATCCAACGGCGCTCCTATATAAACCGATGGCGCAAAGGCACAGATAAGCATCAGGTTTGTTCTTATCTGTTGACCATGCGGGAAAGATCCAAAAACATCCATACATCAAAAAATGGGCATGACATGCATTAAATAACACGTGTCAATGTGTCATATCCTATTTAATACTCAGTGGTGATCTATTTCCATATGCACTTTTTTTTTATTTTTCTTCCCCCGGATTAATTATTCAAGTGTAGACGAGAAGTCACTAAGAGTCTACAGAGTGCGAGTAATGGAGGAATCGAGCGACATGAGGGCTAAGGAAGAGGCAAGTACAGTTGAAACAGAGGCAGCAGGAGCGACGGCTGTTGAGAAGGTGTTCAAAGTGGTGGTGGCGGTCGATGACAGTGACATCAGCTACTACGCCTTGTCATGGGCTATTGACTTCATTGTTGCGAACCGCCGAGATGATTGCGAGCTAGTTGTGCTCCATGCGCAACACCCGATCGAAACCTTCATGTATCCTGTTGCCGCCCATGGTAATTGCTCTTAATCTGGTCTTTTCGTCTTCTTCTTTTTTTTTTTTTTTTAATATTTTTATTAGTGGAAAAACCCACCGATTTCATAAAGAAATCATACTGGTTCTCACATAAGGGCGGTACCAATTACCAAGCATCTGGTACCTCAAATATAGTGACTAACAACTAAAATTATCGAAAGTAGTACAGTTTTTAGACTAATTGAAAAGTTAACATACAGCACAATCAATCCATCAAATTAGAAAACATCATAATTACAATCAAAGGAAGACTGTTCAAAACTCATTCTATCAATTTCTGCTATCTCAGCTAAGTCTCTCTGAAAATCAGCTAAATCCTCCATGTCTAGTCCAATAGAGGGTCTAGCTCCTGCAGGGAGCTCTCTTCTCTGCATGTCTGAGTCGGGAGGATATTAGTTTCCTGTCTTCCTGAGTCCAATCTGTAACATCCAAAGGAAGGATTACAGATAGTTTAAAAAAAAAAAAATCAAAATCATCCTTTCATAACTGCTCGTTGTCCAAGATAATAAAGTATGTACAGTTGGCAATAATTTCTGGTACAAGAAACTATGTACTCTTTGCTTAATTACATGATTGGGCTGTGCATTTGCATCCTAAAGAACTGATCCGTATTTCGTTTCCTGTGCAACAACCAGCTGTTTATGCTCCAACCTTAGCGACAGATGCTGTCAGAAAGGGTAATGAGGAGAACTCCAAGCGCATTATGTCTAAAGCGGTTAATATTTGCAAATCTAAACAGGTAAAAATTCACAAATTTGGGAGGGCTATTTTTTACTTAATAATATTAATTCCACTTGCAATGATCTCAATTAATCACTTGTCTCCTTAGGTGAATGCCCTGACTGCTATTGCAGAAGGAGACCCCAAGGATGCGATATGTGAAGCAGCCGAGAAATTGCATGCCAATCTTCTTGTCGTAGGCAGCCGCGGTCTAGGCATGATCAAGAGGTATTTGATTAATTATTCCAGCGCTTTCATTGATGAACATTATACCGTTTTTCATATGTTAATATTTGAGTAAGTAATGTAATTGGATTCTGATTTCTTTTGATGTATTTTTAGGGCATTTTTGGGCAGTGTTAGCGACTACTTAACACATCATGCAAGATGTCCAGTCCTGATAGTTAAACCGCCCAAGGCAAGTCACAAATGATAGGAGGGATATGAAATAGTCGGAGTTGTTATTAAATAAATGTAATAGAATGTCATCTTATGACTAGGGTACTTTCTGGGATCAATGTGCTGATATGTGATATATCCAAACAGTTGGGAGAGCAATACCGAGAAAAGTTGCATCTATGTTTTGACCAAACAGATTACCATATCTAAAATCTGGTGTTTTATTGCAGTGACTAGTTAGGTGAACCGGTGGATTTACGTGCGAGTACAATTTAGTGATTTCTATGTAATAATTAATTATATACATCATGAATATAAGTGTTAACAAAAAATAGATGCAATAAGAAGTTAATTTTGTTTAAAATTAACGAGTTTAATATTAAAAATTTCAGTCAAACATTTTTTTTAATGATTATATATTAAAATATCTTTTGTAGACTGTTCAGTGTTGGAAGGTAATTAGTTTAGTATTTACAGATACAAAATATATATTAAAGAAACTAATTACATTTAATAGTGAATACAAGATGTGAAATTGACTTGTCCTCTCCTTGCACTGCTAAAAGCAACATGTAGCCGTCTGATTAAGATCCAACCACTACAAACCTCTGGGAACACTACTGTTAATAGGACACTGTTTATGGACAGCGCTTGTAGTGTTTGATTAGGCACTGCGAATTTAAAGTTAATTCTTGGACCATTGGATTGCGTCAAGAAGCACTATTGATATTTGGAAATCCAAAGAATTGCTATGGAACTTGACCACTTTGTAGTGTTTTGTAAGAACTTTATTCCCCTTTATCACAGGTTTTTGGTTGTTTTATTAAGTATATTGAGTGTGGTAGGATTGAGCAAATGGGGTATAGCCATATAGGTTAGTACCAGTTTAACTCGGATGATGCAATTTCTCTCTCTCTCTGTTTTTTTGTTCTTTTGTTTGTTTATACAATTTGAACGAACTTGTAGCTCCTTGAACGAAATGGGAGCTGCTGAAGAA
The DNA here is from genome assembly GCA_025461045.1 of Carex parvula. Taxonomy (NCBI): domain Eukaryota; kingdom Viridiplantae; phylum Streptophyta; class Magnoliopsida; order Poales; family Cyperaceae; genus Carex; species Carex parvula. Next base: position 239,040 of record JAJGRW010000404.1, on the reverse strand, counting down.
GCTTTCACTTTTTTGTTCAACTATAAAAAAAGAGCATCTTTAATTAGGTGAAAGATTGTAGCATAGTTTATTGTTTTCAGGAACTAGGAGTGGATCTGTGACAAATCTAATATCCACATGCAGTGGGGTCACAGCGAAGATAGCTATGGAATAAATAAATAAAAAAGAATAAAAAACACCCGAGACGATTTGGTTCTCAGTTGCAATTTCACAGGAGAATTGTTTTCGTCCCCGACAATTTCGCCTCAGCCTCACACCCGTTAATGAGGCACAGACAACCCTGTACAAAAACTTGAATTTACAAGTTATATAATAACAAAACCGAAGCACATAGTAGATCAATCTAATGAAGCCTTCTTTCATAAATCATTGTTCTGCCTGTAAACATTCCTTAGAATCAATGTATCCATCAAATAAAGAAAAACAAAACCATGGTAATCGCCTTATTCAAACACGGGCGGATTCAGAATTTTTGTTAGGAAAGCAAAAAAATATCGAATCGAATTTAAATAACTAATTAGATTTAAATTCATTAACTAATTGAATACTCGATAAAAAATAATATTTTAATTTATACTTTCTAATGCTTTGACTATTAATTTCTAATGCTCTACCATATAATTCTAATTATCAATTAAAATTCAACAATTTATTTCATTTTAACTCTAAATTTAACTCGAATTACAAATCAAATATGCTGAAGGGGTGAAAAATTTTCAGAAGGAGACAAAGTTAGTCGGGACCGATAGATCTTCACTAAAACTAAATATTCAGGAGAAGCAACTGCCCCTCCTGGGACCATGTGGGTCCGCCCCTGTTCAGACACACCATTGGTAAAATTCTCTCGGACATCTGAGTGGCAAGCAGAATTCAAAACGCATCTCACTTTAATCTTTGTTATAAAGTTATATAGAAATACTAACCCTATCTATTTGCAATCAAAACTTGGAGGCAGGATTATTGGAGGAATGTAACTTGAGCAATATGGAACAGGCGGAAAAAGAGCCCATGAACAACGTCTATAACAAAAGCTTTAGAAACATCAACATGCCAAACACCCGACCTACTCCTATGATATTCTTATACACACATAAACAGAAAAATCAGTAACCACTTATAGACCTCAATAACGTGTCATATTCCTCCACTTGTCCTTCAAGTCAACCTGCGTTAAAATATTTGTTATATTAAAAACATTTCATCCTTCATGAAAGAAGATTTGACTTTAGTTTGAGAAAAAAAAAAAAATCATACTGCACTTCGGCCAGTAAATTCGTCCGGATAATTATCCAAAATTTCTTTCCAGTTGCCTTTCCCAAACCTTGATTGAGAAATACAAAAATTATGTTAGAAATTACTAATTAGACCACCAAAACAAAACAAGAGGGGCTTATTTGACCATATAGGATCAGGAATGTACCAAGCACCTTTCATTAAAAAAAAATCTGAATTGTCCTTTCGCTCACTAATATAGAGAGGAGCAGGAAGAAAGAAGGAAACAATCGGGTATTTCTAACTATAAGAAGAAAACTGGGGTTTTATCAACAATTGTCGATATACAATGTATACAACTCTTTTATACAGCGTAATAATCCCATGTTTCATAGATGAGTAAATTGTCATGAGGTTTTAAAGGAACAATGAAATTAGCTTGTCTGAAACATAGGAGGATGGGAAGTATTACCATGTAAATAATAATAGCCATACAAAGGTCAGACAAGCATTAAGAATTATTTCCTCAAAAAAAGGGTAAAAAATGTTCATACTCTTTTACGGCTTTTCTCAAGGTCTCTTCCTCATGAGGCTGCCATCTGAGCACCCGTCTTCTTTTAGATATTTGACCTTTTTGATCTTGTAATTGCTGGGTTCTTTTACTCTGCATACCAGTCTGAGCATTCTCCATTATGGGTGCATCATCTATTGAGTCATTCCACTTCAAATCACAAAAAAGAAGGAAAAAGAGTATCAAACTATAAGCTCAAATCTCCTGGGTATAACATAGTCAAACTGAAAAGCAGTCCACAGGAAAGATTTTCTATTTTGCAATTTTTTTTTTAATTAGTAGGCACAATGCATTTTTGGATGATATTGTTGTTTGTCCTGTTTACACTGCTGAATTCAGACCTCATGCATAATAATTTTATGAGAAAAAAAGGAAAGAAATAGAAGATCGGTCATTAGCTCGACCAGCACCAGGCAGGACCGCAACACGTTCAATATAGTACTGCTACAGTAAAGGTCACACACCTCAAATGCATGGGCAGTTGGATTTCGATTCATAAATTGATGCCCTGGCACATGACTAAAGCGATTATTCATTTTGACGTTTGTGTTGTTTGCATGCGAAGTAGAAGCATCATTTGCATTTAGAGTCTCTTTGCCATTCTCTTTACTCCTAACTTGTTTTCTTTCATGATTCCCACAGGATTTTGTTGGGCTCTGCTGATTTTCCTCGCAAATATGGTTTTGTTTGACACCAGCAATACCATTTTTACTGGCACATGAGCTGGCACTGGTACAGGTGCCATCAGCTTGTTTAGCACCCTTTTTGGCTGGAGATGTTTCCGCTTGGTTTGCTCCTTCGTCACACTTTTTACTTGGTGTAAAGTAACCATCTACTTGTTTAGCACCAGGCTTGGTCGGCGATGTTTCTCTTTCATTTACTTGAGTTGAATTTTGGGTAACTACTCTGTCAGACCTTCTACTTGGGGTACAGGTACCGTCGACTTGTTTATTGCCAGTTTTGGTCGGAGATGTTTCTCTCTGAATTGCTTCAGTTTCTTTCTGAGTTGCTCCTTCGTCAGACTTTTTGCTTGGTGCCAGACTTGCAACCTTTTGGTTCTCTGTCAGAAATTGTACAGTCAAACAAATAAGTTCCCACATATTAAAATGAAGAAAAATTATCTCTTTGCTTGACTGTAATAAAGAAGAGATAAATGAGGTTGATGTTTTCCTAAAGAGCACAGAAGAGACTGTTTATAGCCTAGAACTATAATGAAATTGAGAAGCTAGGCATGAATTGCGATTTATGAGTGCACAACACAATTTATCAGTTTACTAACTCGTATGTAATATCACAAATTTATATTGCATTTTTCAGGTTCATTCCAATTTTCGTTCAATATTTAGCAGGTAGCAAACAATCACCTTTACAAGTTAATCACCTATTAAACAGCTTTAAACATGGAGGGTTAAGGGTTTGAAATTAGAATGCCAATTTGAATCAATACAATAATCAAAATAAAAATGCATGAGGCAAGATCCACCTCATACGTTCAATGTTTAAATTTAAACGCCAACAAGACATTAGGTATGCAAATCTACTTCCAAACCAAAACAGGCATACAATTGACAATTCCCTTTTTTTGTTAGTCAGTAACAGAAAAAAAAAAACTTAAAATAACCTCTGCACAATTCTTGGACACCGCGCAAAAGGAATGGCGACTCCATGGCTCTAAGCTCTTCATCTATAAAATCTCTCAGAGCAAAAATCGCCTTGTCCCTTGCACTCACCACACGATTGACCGGACAGTTCCTAATCTTTTCTTGCTTCGCGATCATACGACGCCACGGCTCCAGCAGCTTCATAGCAAAACAGTAATTACTCAACCGAGACAGCACAGCGGCGACCTCCAGGGAGAAACCGGGAGCCGTGGAGAGATAGAAGAGATGTGAGGAGTACGCAGTGCAGAGGGAAGGGGAAGGAGGGGAGGTTGGAGAAGGGAGGAGTCGTTCGAGGGTCTTGAGTGTGAGCGGAGAAAGGAGCCGGTGGGAGGCGGAGAGGGAGAGGAGATGGCGGAGGAGGAAGAGGCGTTGGATGTGTCTGGGTGGCTTGGGGTTTACGGGGGATGGGAGGGAATGGATGAGAGAGACTAGGAGGGGGTGAGAGAGCTCGAGGTCGCGCGCAGCGAATTCCAGTATCCGCCAGAGTTTATCGTCCTCCATTGATGCATTCGAAAGACGGGTCAGTGGAAAGGATAGTCCGGGGGAACCGGGTTCCGGGGAGAGTGAATTCGGATCACCCCAGGTACCCGACTCAAGCAAATTAGAAACGGACGGCGCAGGACCGTTCTTTTTAACTTGGCACGGTCTCAAAACAGACCCTATGTAGCTTTTATAGATCGGATTGAGTTCGGCCGGATGGAATTAATCTGACCGTCCGTTTCTAATGTGTATTTTTGAATTAGTGGGCCGGCCCTATACTTATAGATTAAATAAAATGGGCCTTTGTAATTTCTATTTTGGGTTGAGGCCCAAATCTGAAAATAAACACTTATATATATGGGCCGGTTTTAAAATTTTAGGTGGGCCCTTAAGTTAAATAAATTGAATTAGCCCAAAATTGATCGGGTTATGCAAACCCAACATTGACAGGCTAGAACACAAAATTAAATGTCGTAAGTTCGATTTGATTTGCGAAATAGCGAAAATTAATCGTAACACACAATTTAGACGAAGTTAAATTAATTGAAGTAAAAATATGGTATAATTAATTTAGGGTCTCGAGTCTCCTCTCGTAGGCTCGACCCGAAGTCGTTACGTTAATTAAAAGTGATCAAGATCAAAAGTACAACCAAGTGATGTTTTAAATTCTTAAAAGTCAAACTAAAAAGTCAAACTAAAAATTGGAAAATAACGTAAACCTAAAGATCGAGAGATGATTAGTAAAGTTCTGGATAGTTACCTCATACATAACTTGAGCAGATACAAACATCCGATTGGACAAAGTATAATCTCGAAACACATTAAAACACCAACCACCCTGTAGTTAATTAAAAATAACAATTTAAGTATTTCAATTTACAAAACCTAAATATATATATACGTTGTTAATTAATATGAACAATTAATTAACAACATATTATTATTTTTATATATCGTTAAAGATAGTTTCAAATTTTAATAATTAGAATGATAATTAACCAACATATTATATCGTATAAATTAATAAGATAACACTTACGAAATTTTAAACTAAAAATCTAAATTTATAAGTTGCTGATTAATTAGGACAATTAATTCACGACGTATCTTTATACGTACTTGAAAATAATTTCAAATTATTATAAGTATAGTAATTAATTAACAAACATACTTTTATCTTATACGTATCAAACTACGACTAATTATCGCAATAATTAAGATAATAATTAAATAAATAGCATATTTTATCCTATGGATAAATTAGTAGAACCGTTTATTATAATCTTTAAATTATAATAAATAGTTTATCTTCAAATTAACAATAGAACAAGCAGTTTATCTTCAAATTAAATTAAATTAATATAATTAATTACGATTCGAACGAGTCAGACTGACTGAACTGAACACAGTCAGACTGATTGAATCGACTAAATATTATAACCCGTAGTTAAATGAAATAAATCCGAACACATTAATGAAATAAATCCGAACAAATTAATAAAATAAGACAGGGGATAGTGTTATGGGAATTTAGTTTAGATTATAATTAGATTACGTTACGAAATTCAGGTCACCTGGCCTATTTGATTATGATCCGTGGTATGATCCTGCGGACGACTATACCAGAGCAGGATAGGATCCTGCAGACTACGCCGGTATCTAGCACTTGCACACGACTTTTGATTTATATTCAGGTGTGGAATATTTGAATTATTATTTTCGTGGAATACTCATACGAGTCGACTCACCTGACCTGTTGTATTTATTTAAATTAATAGCTGCATAAAATTGTAGAGCATGTTTATCCCTTTTTACACTGTAGATAGGACTTGCATAATCCCTGACAAATATTAATTTACCGTATTTGTAGGAGTAAGGTAACTTAAGGATTATTATATAGATATTATATTATAAATATAATATGAAGGTTAGTTTGTTTTCTTCTCGTAGAAGACAATATATTATTATTGTAGTCGTACACATGCATCGGTGAGTGTTGAGAAAAGATCGAGTGACTTCGTTCCGTCTTGTAGGATGGGGTACGAGCCGGTCCGATAGCCACTGAGCTGAGTGATCATTTGATTCCCCGGGAGGTCTTCTAGGACTATTATATGTATAACTTTGATTTATATACTTTTCTCGTTCATTTTACTATTTCATGTGCGCAGTTCCGATCTCGAGTTCTATGGCATGAAACGATTCGGGATTTTTCCCCATCTACATTAGGAGCTACATGCCTATAACGAGTTACCCCACCACGGTTTCGATCTCGAGTTTCATGGTGGCATGTTTTTATTACGAGGCTGCACATTTCCGATCTCGAGTTCTGTGGCAGTTTGATTACTCTACCACACAGTTCCAATCTCGAGTTCTGTGGCAGGATTGCTTTACGCTACTGCATGGTTTCGATCTCGAGTTCCATGGCGAATTTTCTGTACGGTTTCGATCTCGAGTTTCGTGACAGATTTAGTGCACAGTTTCGATCTCGAGTTTTGTGGCACATGGTTACTATTCCTATTAGTCTGGCCGGACGGTGGAGTCCCTTGTCTGCTCATGAGGAAAAGGGTTAACATATTCTTACGTCATGCTTGTATGATTTCTCCTATTTTATATGTTTGGTTGAAGAATCGTTTAGAAGAAAGATGCAAGGAATTTAGATATGTCCATCTGCCAGCATGCTATGTTACCTTGGGAGCAATGCTCATTATCACTAGGCAAGGCAATGTGTATCATTGCACTCGCCGATCGCGATATTTGGACAATATCTTATTGGATCTTTTGATCCGATTGGCACAGCACAGGGCGACTTTCTTTCCGTATTATTATATTAACTTCTATGCACACAATATTTAGTTACTGGACTCCGATTTAAATTATTAATATTATATTCTCATTGTATTTTATTTTTGAGATCTTTGCATGTTAGCATAATAGATTAATCACATCTTTGAATAGTTGGACCTACTATATGTACTTTCTTTTAATAGTTAATAAGTCAGGTTATATATATATATAACTATATCACATGCACATAAATTACTATTTACAAAATCATATGTAGTTTTTATAATTAAAAGTACTTTGACCATAGAGGATCCTTGAAGGGATAATTCTGATTTACATATTGAGTTATTAGTCGCTCACCCACAACATGATTTGCCAGGAGCTGGCCCCGATGACCATGTAGTTTGATTTACTATTTATAGGGCTTTTGGTTAGGATTTACGAGTCCAGATGTTTTTTATTCGTACATTTGATTCGTTAGATCATGTATCCCTTTCCTTAGTTGGTGTCATGATATTATGATGTGGGTTATATGGACATTATATGTGTGTGTTTATTTACTGATACTATGACTTGTGCTTTTGTTATGATTATTCACGCTTCCGCATTTACTTTGTTATTTGTATTTGTTTAGCCTTGCGTGTTTATTGAGTTAATGAACACGAGACGAGGAATGATCACGCTTTAATCCAGAATTCCTAGTTTGGAGTGTGACACAATCTGCTTATTCTTCACCAGAAGCCTCTCTAGCGGGAGCATGTGAACTCTCCCCGGTCTCCGGTCTCCAGAGTATCTCGTGATTGTCCCTGTGTAGGTCTGGCCATACTACATTTAAAAATATCAAGTTACTACATTTCTAACATATTTTTACAATTTACAATAATTATAAGAATTATTATTGCAAACTAAATAAAAAAAATAATAATAAGAATTTCTAAATAATTTATGCTAAACAATTCCTAATAATTTCTAAATAATTTTGGACAATTTCTAAGTCGCTAGTATCCTAAACCCTAAATCTTAAATTCTAATTTTGAACAATTTTAAAAAGGGTGTAACAGTACCATGAATTGCATCGGGAAAATTAACAACCCGCACATGATATTCAACAACCTGCAAGACAATTCCTAACAATTTCTATCGCGACACTTATGAAATATCAAAAATCCGAGCAATTCAATCGAGTAGGAAAAATCAACAAATCGCACACGATAATTAACAATTCAATTTCTAACAATCGCTCCAATGTCATCACAAGACACAACATAAATAAAATGAGTTATGCCGGGTTACCCGGAAATAATCGCTCCAATTTCTAACAACCTCAAGCTTCGTGTGTGGGGGCAGTCTTGCGAGAGAGAGAAGGGGTGGGGGCGGCCTAGCGAAAGAGAGAGAGGGGGCGGCCCTGCGAGAGATAGGGAGAGAAAGGGGTGGGGCCCGGGTTTCTCTGTGGGGTGAGGGTGGAGAGGGGGGTGGATCGGGTTTTTTGTGGGGTGAGGGCTGAGCAAGAGCGAGAGAGATGGGACAGAGAGGGTGGGGGTCGTATTTAAAAAAAGAAGAAGTTACATATCAAACCGCCCAAATGTGGGGCGGTATGGTATTAAGAGCTGACTGCCCAAACGTGGGGCGGTTTGGTAGTGAGAGTGACCGCCCAAACATGGAGCGGTCAGGACGTTTTTGAATTTTTTTTTCATGTGGAGGGCAGATTGCTATTTTTTTAGGGTATTAATAAAAATTTCGGCGACATATTACATGTTTCAATGGCATATTACATATCCTAACACACATTAAATTTTCAAACAGTAAATTTGAATCGTATTTAATAATTTTATTATTAGTTTAGATAAGTAAAAGCAGTGATTTTTTTCTAGAAAAAAAAAGAAAAAATATATATAAAAAATTATTTTTAATATATTCATATAAATATCATATTTAACTGCTCATAGTGACTGTTTAAACTTAAAAAATAAAAAAAATTCATAGTACAAGTTGATTCGTAATATACATGTATCATAACCTCACTCACTCTTCTCTCTGCACTGCCCGATTAAATATACGGATATATTTTTGAATTGGCAGGCTAACTATTGCCCGCACGATATCTTTTGGAGCTCGTCTCAATCAAAATCGGTAACATGTCTAAATTATGTGTAAAGAATTAAAAAAATACACTGAATAACGTTTACAATTTTTTTTGCAATTTTTTGTATAAGACGCACATGTGGCATCATCTTCTAGTTGTTGGATGAGCCTTGAACAATTTGATCCGGGCGAGAAAAAGCTTTTCTCATTTTTAATTTGTATAATTTTAATATTGATAACGATCGGTCATATACATTCTGAAGTCAATCAATAAGGATCCTTTTGTTTTGTTTATTATTTAGGTTTTGGAGAATTTCATGTATACTTCTCAAAAATCTCAAAATTACGCATTCTCTTTTTAAAATTCGCAATATCATATTTAACTCACAAATAAATCCAGTTTATTAGTTTTTTTTATTGAAACTCATTTTAAATTTTGTAAGTACCGATTTTACTATTTATTAAAAAATTAAAAATATGTAACATGTTTAAGAGAAATATTTTTCTAATTGATCGGTTTTGTGAGCAAACAGTTCATTATCTTACTTGTGATGCACATACAAGCATATGCCTATGTATGAGTCGCAAGTAGAGAAATAAACTATTTGTCCTCATTAACCAATCAATTAGAAAACGAGACAATTTTCTTACACTGACTATACATATTTTTAATAGAGGGTAATACTTAATAAATTTAAAATGAGTATTAATAAAAAATTCAATATTAGATAAGTTTGTGAATTTTGAAATTTAGAAGGTAAATATAATACAATGAATTTTACATTTAGAAATAAGTAATTTCAATGGTTTTTAGGTGTATACATGAAATTCTCCTAGGTTTGATTACCATCTTTTTTTTATTTATCTAAGTGGATGTTTCGCAATATAGTAATGATTATTTAAGTACTTTGAAGTATTTTAAATCTTAATGCATCAGATAAAAATGTGTTCAAGATATTTTAAGATGAAGTGTAGCTAATCAACGGATCAGTAATAGTGATCAACACTGTATTCTTATTTGTTATAATTTTTAGGATACATATACGATTACGAATAGACTTGAATACAAATATATATCATATGTTAAACGATACAAATACGATTCAAATACGGATGCGAATATGAATATAATTCATATAATTAAAAATAAATTACTAATATACATTATGGGGAAAAAATCTAACTATTTTTTTCATTCATAAATTAGACCTAATATTTTTCATAATAAATTTGTTGGTTACAAAATATATATCGTGTTAACAAAATAATAGTCACTAATCATGTCATAGTGTTATATTGTTCATCAAAATATACCAACCCAAGCTTAATAACATTCTTTCTAAGCATATAGAATAAACCAAAACTTAAAGAGTCTTGAATCAGCTTCATCGACAATGTCAATTCATACAACTTCATCTTCTTGTGAACTAGCTGTATTTTTTTGGTTATACTTCCTCAACAAGATCATATATCAATGCCATGTGATCTAAAAATTCAACTAATAGATTATTGGTATGTATACACAATTTTATAAATCAATTTAAGAAGAAAGAGTATCTTTAGTGTGGCGGCTAATGCATCTGTAAGGATGGAGTTAAAACACTAAATTTATAAGCTTTTGATATTTCTTTATCCTTACTATTATGGTCGTTAGAATAGCACACGAGGGTAATTTTGTCTTAATAATTAATTATATTACTTCATTTACTTATTTCAATACTATCAAATATCAATATTTTGAAGTATTACCACTATGCAAAGTTCTAATGTTTTTCCTCTATGATGAATACAATTATACAAGGGAGGTACTGAGGTAGGGCATAACAGGAAAGAAACTTGCAAAGGAGCCCCGTAGCCTTGGACTAAGGTAAAGGGGCGGAAAGGTTCATTTAAGCTTGAAATGCGAATGCAAGCGAGGGCCCAATGGCCTAGACACGTCCATTGATCTCGTTGGGTCGACCGATCCCAAATTTATAATGGGGTGGGCGCAGTCAGATGGATATCTAATCGAATTTGATTTGATGTTCGGTTGGGACCGTCCGATTAGTATCAAAATTTGTACGTACTTGATTCATACAAAATTATAATTTTCTACAAGAATCATAATGTAAATAAGACGACTATGACTTGACATCGAACCAAATTGGATTCAATGTCCGTCGGACCGCTCCTTATTCCAATTACAATACACTATTATACCATTAATATTTTATTTTTGTAAAGGTGAAGTGATTTGATTATGACAAATATTATCAAATTATTAAAGACTAAATTAAACAGTATAATATTCTAGTTTAGCCACGAAAACTTTCGTTCTCTATATTAAGAAAAGCAATGCATCGAGCCCTCTGCAATGCTCTGCATACTACTTCCTTGATCGAATAATGGGAATATTTATTCAATAAAAGAACATATATATAGTTTAAACGTTTTGACACATGTAAACTACCAAAGGCATGTGCTATTTCTCCTGAAATAAAAGTTCGTCAAAGGAGGAAGCGATCGATAATGAAACAGTGAGGATGCAGTTAGAAAGTGTGACCATCTTGTATAAGGGGTTTTACCCAATTAAACATTTTCAAAATTCCAGATAATGTTTTAAGCAACACTATCAAACAAAACACAAGGAACAATCTTGCAAGTGGATGAAGAATTACAAATCATGGTCCACACTCAAAAAAAGCAAATACCTTAAATACGGATAAATGACTAAACACCACACTGTAGATTCTACGTACCACCTACTCCATAATCCAAATCTTAACAGAAATTGTGGGCATAACTCAAAAAGTAGTTGAGACATTCACTTTAGAGTTGATTCCCAGCCGCCAAGTCTACCACAAGGATCGTAGTTGGTATAAAGTAGAAATTCATTTCCCAGCTTATTGGAATGTCGAGGCCGGAATACGCAGGGCTGCACATTCAAAAGCTCTAGTGCTCTCTCCTTCTGCACTTCTCCTGATCCATATGTCAAACAAACAAAATTCAACCTTTGCAAGTACAAATGTACAATAACAACTGAAAAATAAACCTAAACATGTCCAAATAATATAAAAGAAGAAGAAAACAGGGGGAACTTCGGGGGGTCACTAGATATCAATTAGCATCACAAATTAGTCACTGAAATTTGATTTGCCCTTCTGAATCTTGGGACTTTTGATTTGTGAAAGTCACTTTGTCATTTTTTTTTTTAAGAAAATAATCAACGGCCAATGTCGTTGTTGATGTCAGCAAAAAGTATGTGTAAAGTACGTCCATATCAGCACGAGAACTTCTCCAAGCTTGCAAAATATGTCCATGTCATCACAAGTCAATGTTGCCTTGGTGGAGTGACTTCAGTGAAACAAATCAAACGTACTAACAGCTTGAGGAGAAACTGACCAATTTGTGATGTAGGGTTAGGTTAAGTGACCTTCAAAGAAGTTCACCAAAAAATATAGAAGGAAATAAAATGTGTTTTATTCAGTAAGCCGGTGATCATGTGGATCAGACGGCTATGATTCTGTCAGTAGAGTGTAAATACTAACCCTAAACCCTAACCCTAAACCGCAAATTAACACTTAACCCCACCTGTGCGGCCAGTTATAACCTCCCAAAACAAGAACCTTTTAAGAGAATCTGTGGTTGGAAGGAAAGGAAAGGCAAAAACTAATTCAATCGGCAGCATCAGGTGGGAAAAGAGAGGCCTGGTGAAGTTGCTTTTTTGGGTTGGATCTGGCGAAGATAGGAGCACAGGTGAAAGACGACTCTATCCTCATCTTCTTCCCTGCCGTCGTTTAAAGGGAGTAGAGCATCACTAGAGACAGGAACTACCAATTGCCAATAAGACTCCAATCAGGTACCGCCGCAGCCCAATCAAAACCAAAAACTAGGGTTTTAGTGTATTTTTAGGGAAAATTAGGAGAAAACAATGGATATTTTCAAGTATTTCTCTCTATAAGTCTAATTTGAACTCGACTTTCTGGTCAAAAAATTCAGTCCCAATAATCTCTCTTGATTTTTTTATTGATATCATTCAAACTCTAGATTTGGTTTCCATCATTAATATATTTCTCCTAATTCAAGTAATTAAAATCATTAAACTACAACAGACAAGTTATATTTAAATAAACATTGTTGATCAACCTCCACAACAAAATCTTCAACCTATTACTTTTACACAAGAACAATACCTGTGAGTAAAAGTAGGACAGAATCTTGAGGATTGGCTAAGAAGAAAATCGTTTTTGCCACTTTCTCCAAGCATTCCTTGCTCTGCAAAAGCACAAGTGTCAATACAAATTAATAAAAAACATTGTGATGAAGAAAGTTTCTGCAATCAAATTGAACATTTAAACCAAAGAAAATAAAAGACATATCATAAACATAAAGAAACTTCTTAGTTAGTTCTCTATTTACCAAATATGGAACACTAACCAGGTACGGAGGATCCACTACAATAATTTTGTAACTGTGCTTTAATGCCGAAGGAAGCTCTTCTGGCTGATTATAGTCGTAAAATATGAAATCATCACCATATTGTTCAAATCGTTTATCAAATTCCAATATTTGCGCTGGAATGTCAGGCTCATTTTTCTGAAGAAGTTTCCCCAAAAAAGTGTAATTAATTGGCAGAATTTCAGAAATCAGAATAGAAACATCTTGATGGAAGTATGCCAGTATAGTTATTATCAAGCTTTAATCAGCATAATAGTAACTTTCAACCTCACCTAGTGACTTAGTATCCCCAAGTTATCCTTGGTTAGGCTGGAGCTGAAGGTGCACATGATCAATTGGGAACAAAGTTGATTTTATATTTCTTTTCTGGTTTTCATTGTCTAGATCATTATCTTTGATTAGTAAACTACTCATTGGTTCCACTAGTTGCTATCTTAATTCGAAGGTTAACTTCACCTAAATGTTAAACACAACAATCATTTACATAATCAAGAAGACAGTATGAAACTCTTTCAGATATAGGCAAAGAATCTGTGTTTCTAATAACACAGAAACACACAGAGTAACCTTGAGGTAAGCATAAAGAGTTGGGCAAGCAATGCACGCCACGGAAGGAAGCGGAGAACCAGTGGATGAGGCGGAGAGGAAGCGAATCTCCTCCACCAGAGTCTCGGCGGTATGGCGGTCGTACCAGAACTGGCTGAGCCTCCAGTCCTCCGACACCAGCGCGACCTCCCCTTCCTCTCCGTTTTCCACCCTCTCTCTCTGCTCCGTAATGAACTCCTGCAGAGCCGCCAGTGCGTGTGCGCTTAGCGCAGGGGCATCGTCGTCGTCTTCTATTTTAGTCGCCATGGAGAGTTTAAAGACACCGGGTCGCGAGAAGCGAGAAAGGGTTTTGACTTGTGTCTCCACTGTACTAGTGAACGAGAAAAGGGCAATTATGGAAATTGTGGTCAAGTGGGCCGGGTTTGAATTCAAGCATCGAAAAGCTTGACTTGTACCCTAAACAAACGTCCTGGGCCATGATCTGATTCATTCGTGTTTTTCCTTTTTCCTTCCTTTTTTTTTTTCCTTCCTCTCTTTTACTTTTGGATTTGCACAACAGAAGGGCACACTTAACTGTCTAATGATAAAAAAAAATGAATTTTTTTTTGCGCATTTGTCTAGCCAATTGTATGGCCAAACCCTAGAAGGAAAACCACCATTTGACATCTTGACTTAATTTAATATATCGGCAATTACTTCTCTCATAAATCATAATAAATCCACCATATCTATTATGATCATGACACTTGGCAAATTATTGCTTTCCCAATTCCAGCTGCCAATATAATAGCGCATTTTATAATCTGTCGGATGATATACCACCGGCGACCGCTTTATCTCAAATTTTCACGTCGTCTCCTCCTCTGGGACTAGTACTAAAATGGTCACGAAACAAAAGGAAATATACCAGGGAGGGCCCATCCTAGTGATAGTAGAAAGCCCAAATTTGTTTTGTCACTAGCTATTCCCGAAAACACCCCTACCTGGCTACCTAGTACCTCCTTCCCTCTCAAGCTATCCTTCAATTCCTACGTTCCGGGTCCGGCTGTTACCACCGGCGCGTTTGAGCACGGCCGGGGCACGACAATTGGATTTAATTTCTAGGTTTTGCTTTGCTCTCTTTCCGCGATCAATCTATTCCTATTCCTTCAAGCATTAATTTCGCGACATTCTGTGAACCTTTGTTGTGGGACTAGTAGCCTTCAGCTGTAGAAGATCGACAATGAAGTGAGCCGGGAATCTTTTAGAGCGTTTCTCTTGCCTGGCGCTTCATCCCTTATCGGAAAGTGTGCAATGGCGGATGACATAGTGTTACAACTGTCATCCAAGTCGAATTCGAACCCGTCTGACCCGTCTTTACCCGCTAAGCTTGCCAAGCTGGAAGCGCGCATGGCTGGGAAGAGCTCTTCGTCTTCTCCTTCTCCATCAGTTCTGACCGGATGGCCGAGCCAGTCGGTGGTTGCACCACCACCTCCACCTGTCAGGTTCATGGAGCAGGAAGAGTTGCCCGAGTCTTCCTCTGACGATGATGACGTCAGCCCTACCTACATTTGTTCCTTTTACTTTTGTATTTTGTACTGCAACTGTATGAATGCTTTCCATTCTTTTTTCCTGCAACTCTTTAAATTTGATGAATTTTTTTTTTTTCAATTGTAGACCGGTGACGAGTTTTTGATACAGCATAACAAAAGAATCAAACTCCAAGAAAATGACACTGACAGGGCTCCTCGACAATCTGAGGTGCATTATCTTTTTTTTAATGTACTCTCTTTAGAAAGCATTGGTTTACTTGCAATATACTGACAGGGTCCTCAACAATCTGGACACTCATTTTCTCTAATTTATTCTCTTTAACAGTGTCATTTTGAAATCAGATTCTTGTGCTGAATGCTTTATATTTCAAATCTAGAACCTAAATAGTGCTGATTGCTTTATGTTTCAATCAAATTAGGTTGTAGTTGAGGAAAAGCTGAAGGTTTTGGAACCGGCTGACACCAGATCAAATTTGGAAGATTTAAGCAGGAAACGGCCAGCCCGAGGTAGAGGCCGCAGCTCATCAGGCAGGGGACGTTCAAAGAACTCTGATCAAACAAGATCTCTCTCCGCCTTGGTTGTCCCATCGAATGGGCATATGGACAAGCACTCTTTTGTGGTATTAACACAATGTGACTTCGCATGTTATTGCTGATTTTGTGCGTGTGTGTGGGGGGGGGGGGGGGGGTGTGGGGGTAAGGTTCAGTTCTATCCATTCTGTACTTCTGTACCAAATGTATAAACGGGAAACCTCTTTGCATATGGGAGAACTGGCATAAAGTAGATAAATTAAACCTATTCCTGCAAATGAATGATTTAATTATAGCTTTGGAGCTTGCGGACCTATTTTCAATGGGGTGTCCTTGTCATTATTCTTCCGATCCTTCATATAATATGTACAGCTCAAAAATCCCTATTCGATGGTAGGGTATTCCATAGGGTTAAAATGTATGTGGCGTATGAATTTTTCGTTCCGTGATTATAAAGTAGCTGTCAGAAATGAGTTAATCTCTATGCTGTCAACAGGAACAGATGGCCAAGGTACCGCCTGCCAATAATGACACAGCTGCTTACCAGGTATGAACTGTTGCTTTTTTGCGATTGTCTTCAGACAGATTTTTTTGTTTTAGTTTTTTTTTTTATCCATAATTGATGTGCTATTCATGTGTGGGGGGGATCACTTGACAATTGTTTATCTTGGCAATATTTTTCAAATCAATTGCACTAAAGCTTGAAAATTATAAATAAATTTATTGATGTATTGTTGGATACATGGATAGTCTACCAACAAAATGTCATGCCATTTGAATTTTGTTTGCCGATGCACCAAAACCCGTTAATTTCAGACCCATTGAAAATTTAAGTCACTTGATGAACGGTTAAACATGCATCGAATGATCCCTTCCTGTCTATATTTTTAGAAGAACTTATTGAATTATCCATTTATCCTTAAATGCATGAATATAATTTAATATCATGTTAAAAATTCAATCTTCAATTTCTATTTTTCTCAGTTGAAAGCACTAATATTAATCAGTCAGAACTTATAAATCATTATGAGGTTTTGGCAAGACATGAACACGTTACTTCTATCTCAACTTTCCTTTGCACCACAATGCAGTCCTAGTCTGAAAGTTGTATTGAGTTTCCAGTATTACCATTTACTAAATTTTTGTAGGAAGAGGTTCTTTCCTTACGAGGTAGAGTTGCATCCCTTGAAGAGGAGTTAAAAAAGTTGCGGCAGGAAAAAGATGACTATCAACGTCTGTGTACTCAGTTAGACAAGGTTTAAGCTTTCTACAATTTCCGGGTTGTTAAGGTGCAATTTCGTGGCCAGCTTTAAGCTTTCTACAATTTCTTTAATTTGTTTGTCACATTTGGATAGGAGTTGAAGGACATCAAAGAGCATGACCAGCAGATAAAGACAAAGGTTGTACTGCACGTCTTAACTTTTATACACTTATTATTTATTTTTGTGATTTAGACATCTAGCAGTTTATCTTTCTAAATTCAGCTTAACCTGTGGGGGATGGAACAAAATTTTTCCTGTTGGTGCTTTAGTAAAAGATGTTATGACCATTATCGACAGAAAGTTACAACTTCGCAATTTTAGACAAGTTTGAGACAACCACAAAGATAGAAGAGAGAAATTCATTACTTAACTACAAAAAAAACTAATATCATTTTAGTTTTGTATGCATGCAGAGGATCAAGATTGTTTCTGATTTGCTGATAGCGGTGTCAAAAGCTGAGAGACAAGAAGCAAGAATGAGAATAAGACAGGAATCTTTCAGGCTTGGAAATGTTGGCGTTATGAGGTTTGACTTTCTTTCTTTCTTTCTTTCTTTCTTTGTTATTTACAATTCCTAGTATAAGATATTACAATAGGAGCATTGTTTTACTTGTTGAGCTCCATTAATTGGCTGATTATGCTGCATGAATTAATAACAGTTAGTTCTCAGAATTAGTTAAGCTGGACCGGTTTCCATCATGATATTGTGTTTCCTTGGTTCTTCCATTTGGAGACTATGTAGACTTCCAATTTTCTGTAAATTATCTATTAAACTTCTGTACATTTTTGTATAATGTTCTCTTGTGCTTGTTGTATTAAAATTACAGAGCTGGAACTGTCATATCTGAGGTTTGGGAGGATGGTCAAGCAATAAAGGACCTCAATTCTCATCTCGTAAGTTTTTCTATAACAAGTGACAATACAAGTGTCTATTTTATTATTTAGTCCCTTTGATGTTTACCCATCAATCAGTTACTATTTGTGATTCTGTTTCTCTAGAAATCCTTATTGGAGACAAAGGAGGCTATTGAGAGGCATAGGAAATCACTTAAAAAGCGGCAATCATCTGGTGATGTTCCTACTTTTTTATCACATTCTTTTTTAGCATTACTATTGTTATATAACATTCTGAGATTCTTCCCAAATTTGACTGTTAAGTAACGAACATATCTAGGTTCGAGTCCGAATAGAATTTTGGAATCTTTACAACTTCTCATGATTCAATTAGAATTTAAAATAAGCCGCTATGCTATGGTGGACCAAGGTAGATATGATTGGTATAAACTGCCAATATGTTGTGTTCACACATTGCTGAGCTTGCAAGACAATTTTTTTCAGTGTCTGACGATTGACCACTGCTTAACAAAAGTAAAATTCCTTTGCTTGTTCATTTAGAAAACAAAGGTGACGGGAGTGATGCTGAAGCTAGCACTCCTGAAGAAGATTTGATTTTGCAAGATGAGATTTGTAAATCTAGACTTGCAAGCATCAAGCGGGTACAGTCCTTTTTTCCTTATGTTACATTAGATTATACAAATTGTGCAGCCTTGGTGCCAATTTTATTGAAGTGTATAACAGCACCACAGTTCACTGTATGATTGATTATATTTGGCTCCCGTTAAGGGCTGCAACCTATGTGACTCATGAAGATTTTTTTTTTTTACCCATGGAAAACTCTTATTGGTTAAGTATTTGATCTCCTTTAAGTTGTTTCCCACAGATTGAAATTAAACTTCCTTCAGACAGCCAATTATATGTGACTGTATGGAATGGACTTGTCCATGAGTACAGCATAGGGGTTTTAAAGCTACATGCTATTATTTAGCCTTTCATTAATTACTTCTCTTGGGTCTTTTGTTGCTCACATGTACAGTATAGATGTGAACATTAGGCAACATTGGTAGGTTGATGCTTAGTTACTCAAATGAAGTTCAATTAGGGCTTAACACAAACATTGTGAAAAGTGGCCCCATATTGTACTGATGAGATATGTGCTGTGTTCTGGACTTAAAGTGCAGCTTATAGGCCCAAATCAATATTCTTTTGTTGGTAAGTTCCAGATTTACGTTGTGATGATGCTTCTCATTTAATTAGGAGGAAGAGAACTACCTGAGAGAAAGAGATAGGTATGAGTTGGAAAAGGGAAGGCTAATTCGTGAAATGAAGCGTATAAGAGATGAGGATGGGTCCCGGTTTAACAACTTTCAGATTCTCAATCACCGTTATGCTCTCTTGAATCTTCTAGGAAAGGGAGGCTTCAGTGAGGTTTATAAGGTGTGCTTCTTCTCTTCTTAGTACTTCAACAGACGTCTTATATAAATCAGAAAGGAAAATGAGTGTTCCTGTGAACATTTGTAGTTTATTGATATTGCGGAGAAGTTCAACATTAGTTGAGAAGTTGTGATGGAAATAATATGAACTATTAAATTTTAACTGTTTTGGCCTTATATATTGTGAGCCTGAATTGAACAGAAATCAAACCAAATGAACTAAGATTCTTATTTTCTCCAACTAGTATCGAACAGATATTGTTGAAACAATAGGAACGAGGGACTAATTAATAATGTGTTTGTTGAATCGGTCATTGTTTTATAGTTGATGCTATTTGAAAATGCATCAAAATAGTTGGCTATGAATTGCAGGTAGGGGAAATCTTGAATTTCTTTTACAATTTTGATTAAAAGTTGGATTTAATTTGCATAAATAAAACAAGAAACATGTCATGTCATGCATGAGGCAACTTTTCACACTACAGTTTTGGAGATTGAACTTTGTTCTAACACAGGCTTTCGATCTCATGGAGTACAAGTATGTGGCATGCAAGCTTCATGGATTAAATGCTCAATGGAGTGAAGAAAAAAAGCAGAGTTATATACGCCATGCTATTCGTGAATATAACATACACAAGACCTTGGTTCATCCAAATATTGTCAGGCTTTGGGACATTTTTGAGATTGACCACAACACCTTCTGTACCGTCCTTGAGTACTGTAGTGGTAAAATTTTCTGACTCTTTGCAATATTTGTTCTCATACTTTTATTTGGAATCTGTGCCTAAATTTAAGGGCTTAGCAGTAAGTTTACAACAGTGCATTGGCACAGTATTGACATGCTGCACTGCAATGCTTGCTAATCACTACAAGTGGAACTGTATTTTTAACCATTTTAAGTGATTTATATTTACTTGTGGTAAAGTTATCTACTAATCTTTATGATAGCCTGATATGAAATGCATTTCTTTACTTGTATATCATGACCAGGGAAAGATCTAGATGCTGTGCTAAAAGCTACTCCAGTACTTCCTGAAAAGGAGGCCAGGATAATAATTGTCCAGATATTCCAGGGACTTGTTTATCTGAACAAGCGATCCCAAAGGATAATACACTATGATCTGAAGCCAGGAAATGTGTTGTTTGATGAGGTAGGAGTCGCAAAAGTGACTGATTTTGGGCTTAGTAAGATTGTAGAAAATGATGTCGGCTCTCAGGGTATGGAACTTACCTCACAAGGTGCTGGGACTTACTGGTGAGATCCCATTTATTTTTTATTGTTTTTGTTTAGTAGTAGTATTTTAAAATCACCATGACTATACAAATTTTGAATGGAGGTATTTTATGAAACCAGAGTAGAATTGAATTTCAAATAAATCGTATTTTCAGCAGAATAACAACAATACTGGAGAAATGGTCCATGCTAAGACGTGATAAAAAGAAAAATGTTGGACAAGACAGCCAAGTTATGTCCTGGCAAAAGACAGAAATTAATGTATCTACCAGACCAGAATTGTTAGGTGTGAAGTTGATCAAGACATACTTCTGTCATTGGGCTTACAACTAAAATTTGACTCTTATTGTATTGATTGAATTGAATCGATTTTTGAAGCATACAGCTCAGAAAAATATATTAGAAACTTGATTGAAGTAATAAACTCTCCTCTATTTCTAGGTACTTGCCTCCAGAATGTTTTGATCTTAGCAAGACACCTCTCATTTCTTCAAAGGTTAGCCATGGCAATATTAACTTTTCTTTTTTTTTTTATTTAAATTAATATTTTCTTCTGTATAGTGATCTCATCAACAATTTTTATTTCTTGATTTGAGATAAAGTTACCTTTTTTTTTTTTACTTTGTTGGTAATAGGTGGATGTATGGTCTGTTGGGGTAATTTTGTACCAAATGCTCTTTGGGAAACGACCATTTGGTCATGACCAGACCCAGGAGAGAATTCTCCGTGAAGATACTATCATAAATGCACGGAGGGTTGAGTTTCCTTCAAAGCCAGCCGTCTCTAATGAAGCTAAGGTTTCTCCCACCTTTCTATGCTCCAATGAATTATCATTTTTGTGGGAGAATTAATTTTTAGATTCCCACAAAATCTCAGATTGTCTTGTACAGTGCCTCCCTTGAAAATGATAAATATCATGTATACTCCAACAACACACAGAACATATAATCATCAAAGGGTGTCATTTATATTTCTCACTCCCCTTACTTTCAAAAGATGTCCAAACTACTGCTCCAAGCCAGGTTCAAAGGACTGTATGTGTATATATTATTTTTGAAGTAGCTAGAAGAGGGATCCAGGTGATTGCTGTAGATTATAGAAGGGTATGCATGTTATCTGTGGAATTTTCTTTTTGCTGTCCTATCAGCCTTTCATATTGAGTTTTACTTCCTAGTTTACGTGATAATTGCAATATGTAGTTGAATTTGCCATTATCACTGTTGTTTGTTGTTTATAAGGGTTCCCTTTGAAAGTTTCAGTCTAACTTTTAATAGCTTACAAAAAGAAGTATTTTCAGATGTTTGATACCATTCATAAAAAACACACATTGGCTTGATATAATGGGTTCATCTGTTTTTTCAGGAGCTGATTCGTAAATGTTTGACATACAATCAAGCAGAAAGGCCTGATGTGTTAACCATTGCTCAAGATCTGTATCTCATTTATTCAAAGAAGTAAAAGAGGCAATTATATCACCTATAGGATTTAGTTTCTAATGGCAAGATTACCGCAAAGGTCATACTTTGTACATGTTGTATGTTTTGCTATAGAGTTCATCATGTAACAACAAATTGCCTCTTTTTGTTATGATGCAAATGAGGCTATTCTTCAGTAATGAGTTGCATTGTAAGATCTGCACCTGTGTATGATGCGGTTATAATCAGTGTTTTGACCTTTTTTTTTTTGGTTCAGTCTTGAATAGTTTGCATTCTTTTAGTGATGCAAGGTAAACAATCAAAGATCAAGCTTGTGTGATTTGGCATTTCACAGTCATGGCCTCCACAATCGACTGGGAAATTGGAAAATGAAATAGGAGGGTTCATTTGTTATAACTTTTAAAAGATTAGTCCTCGTGTTTGAACTTTAATGCGCATTTCAAAATCTAGAGCAGCATTGTGAAGATACAGCTAACCGTTACAATGGCAATAACATCATATCTTCGCAATATTATATTAAACTAGATATCGTATATTTAATATTTTACAGGAGAGATGGGTTTAATGCCTCTATTTTTTGTCACCATTGTTTTCAATTTTTTAAAACATAAATTTTTAAATTTATATTTCAAAATAAAATCGTTAGATGTGATCTATATTATTTTATCTACATGTACATAATAAATTTATCACTTTTTGATTTTATTTTTATATAAAAAATTAATGTTCAGATTTTGTCCATATTGATGTATTTTTGCAAGTTCTTGATACTGATTAAAACAAAGTAGAATTGTCATAATCTTATATATATATATATTTGAGTGAGTCTATGGTACTATGCATAGCACGGATTAGTCTGTACTACGGAGCCATATTTTTATTTTGAAAATTCTAATGGTCGACCCGAACCATTCAACGTGATCTCCACATATGAATATATACTTGCAGACTAAATTTTATATTTTTCGAATTTTTTCATTATATTTTAAGATAGGTAGAAAATTACTTGATCTAAAAATTCTGGACCATCCAAAAACAGTGATTTTATATCTATCTAAAAAAATAGTAAAAAGATTCTAAAAAATAAAAAATTTAGCTCACAGGTATATTCTCATATGAAAATTATGTTGAACAGTTTGGATAGACCGTCAGAATTTTGAAAAAGAACATACGACGTAGTCTTTTATCCAAACGAAGCAATGAATATAGATACAACGGTACAAGCAATGAATGGTTTTTTTTACACAACGGTACAACCGTTAGGATTTTCTAGGTATTTGATGAAATGTCCGAATCAAAACTTTTAATGCAAACATATGACGTTAGTTAACTCAAACACAATCTGAAGAGAAGTTTCATATTATGACTTTGTTAAACTAAAAGCAAAGCAACTTCATGTCACCGAAAGAACAAAGCAATTTTATGAATTAAAATTTGATGAAAATCCAGAGTTAAAGCCATCACTTAGCTTGCTGGACAACCATGTTTGAACACACATTTTTATGAATTATCTTGTTGTAATGTTTTGATATTGACCTATATTAATTTGCAATTTGAAATCAGCATGCAAAACTTCTTCTGTGCCTATAGCATTGCTTGTTAAGTACATCGTGTAAAGCACTAATTGTTCCAATTTTTATCCTAAAAAAATGTAATTTTCTTGCTAACTTCTTTTGTGTTTTTTGTAAGTAAATGTTTTATTCGATATTTAATATGGCGTCTGATAATTTTTATTTATTTTTTTGTAATCAGTTGGTATTTTTTATTTTTATTTTTATTTTTATGATGACTTCTCTAAATTCATGTATAAATTAAGGTTTTGATGAGGACTTTTTTGGTGCAATTTTTTAACAAAAAATATGTAAAAAAAAACCATTCATTGCTTGTACCGTTGTACCTATAATAGAAACTTGTGCAATTTTATATATATATAGAAATGATATAGATCAAAGTGTCGTAGTCTTTTATCCAAACGAAGTTCCAAATGGGATGCCCATTGAGCCAAGGTCGGTCAAGTGAGGGCTTTTACATATTCTTTTAAGAGGTGCACAAGTTTCTATTATAGGTACAACGGTACAAGCAACGAATGTTTTTTTTACATATTTTTTGTTAAAAATTTGCACCAAAAATAGTACCCCTATCGTGCGTTCTACGAGAATAACTTTTTTTTTCCGGCTGACATTGGAGCAGAGAGACCTCTGGTATTATCGGGGTCATGCTTATGTTACTGGATTATTGAGTATCATTATCCTGATCGAGTGCCCCGTCAGTTTGGCTTGGATGCGTTTGTCCCGGACTTTCCAGAGCTGGATCAGTAGCAGACCACTCAATTGCACAAGTACCCACTACTTAATTTCTTGTTTATTGTATTACTTGTTTAGTCTTACACGTTACTAATAATCTGTTTTAATTAATTTATATTGCATGACTAACTACAATAAGCCCAAAGTCGACTAGAGCACGCGTTTCGCGGAGGATTACCATAGAGCACGATATCTGTAGGATCACTTATGGTCCCCGCCTACGGCTGTTGATGTCGGCTTGCCGGT
The DNA here is from genome assembly GCA_025461045.1 of Carex parvula. Lineage (NCBI taxonomy): Eukaryota > Viridiplantae > Streptophyta > Magnoliopsida > Poales > Cyperaceae > Carex > Carex parvula. Next base: position 214,453 of record JAJGRW010000404.1, on the reverse strand, counting down.
AGGGCCTTGGGCATTGAGATATTTAGTTTGGCACACCGCCTTCGGCCACGTATCCTTCTACTTGGGAGGCCGATCCATGGGAGTTGCGTACACAACCGGTGATCCAGGAGGAGCATCCATGGGCGGGGAGGACCCATGGACGCAGGAGGATGTCCAGGATGACGTGGAGGAGGAGGAGATTCACTTGAGGCGTGTGTTGCCGCACAGGGACCGCCATCCACCTTCTAGGTTGGATCTCTCCGGTCGTCGCCCTCGTCCTCGTCGTTAGGATTTTTATGTTTTTTTAGTTTGATGGATTTCTAGTATTTTATGTTTGAATTATTATATTTCATGTTTGGACTGTTATGTTTTATGTTGTAGACTTACCATTTAGATTACCTAGTTTTGCTGTTTATCTAGTCGAAAAAACCAATTTATAACATTAACCAAAATTATAACATATTATAAAACATTAAATATATAATTGGCAATTATAAAAATATAACCGTCAATAAATAAATATATAACATATTATAAAACATTAAAACAAATAAATATATACCATATTATAAAACATTAAATATATAACATATTATTGTTATTTTTGAGGAAGAGAAAGAAAACTCATCGTCCGATGCTGGAGGCGAAGTGGTACCCTTACCAATAAATATATAACATATTATTTATATAGGTTTTATAGCAGACCGTCCCCGAATGGGGCGGTTTGGTGTAGGCAGCGGACCGTCCCACTGGGGTGGTTTAGTTTGAATAGTGGACCGCCCCCACTGTGGGGGCGGTCAGGGTATTTTTAATACAAATTTGAGATTGAGAGCAGATTTGCTATTTCTTTTAGGGTATTAATAAAAATGACGGCATTTAAACTATTCAATTTCAAAGGAAAAAAAAAGGCTCGGCCGTCGAAAAACTCAGCTGCCCAATTCTTTTCTCTCGGTGGCCTGAGCATTTTTATAATTTTTCTAATAATGTGGTATTTCTATTATTTTTTTTATTTAGTTAGATATTAAAAAAAATAACGGGCGACAGAGCTCTAGACTTGAACAATACAAATACAAAAATATTAAATAATTAAAATAATTTCATGATTTCCTCCACGGATTTACAAAGGTCTAATTATCATTCTGTGCCATGAAAAAAATAGAAGTCGTAGAAAAATTGGAGGAAAAAATTGGTTTGCAAGAGATATTAGTTTGCAACCGAGGGTATTTTATAGTGATGTTAAGATGTGTCACTATAAAATAGTGTGTAATTGAATCCTCCTCAAAATTAACTAAAAAATATAAAATGATTTGAACCGGTACAATATGCGGTCTCCGACTATAATTTTTAGTTATAATTTTAAATTTTCCAAACAAATAGCATTTTAGAAAAATCAAAATGCAAAGCTAGCCTGTATTTTTTGAAGTCCAGAAACTCAGCAGATACGCATACTTAATTTGTACGAATCTATATTCTCTCCGTTACCGTAGTCAGTACATTGAGCTCCCAGTCGTTAAAGAAGATTAAACGATCCGTGTCAGATTAAAAACTAAATAGGAGTGAATTACCTCATGCCTAAAAAAAAAAAAAGTAGGTCTGCGTATTTACTCGGTGCGTGGAGCGGAGAAAAACAACTTCAATTCACATGTTGATTTCGCCATTAGAAAGATTAAAAAAAAAAAAACAACTTCAATTCACATGTGCGAGTTTCAATAAAAAATGGGATTAGTGCCTATAGGTGGAGCTCCAATAAAAACACCTATTTAAATAAATGTCTAAACTGCTTTGATAATCCGCTCATTAAAACATTTCTGGTTTGACAAGTCACAATAGCAGTGCAATTTACGTGGGATATTTCTCCATCAAGCAAGTAAAAAAATTCGGAGCAAGCAAGTAAAAAAATGTACAATTAAAGATATTGGTAAATGTTCCTTTTCTTTTACTTTTTTGTACTCTTCAATCTTTAAGGGGTCATAAAAATCAACTGCAACTCAGTTGAAGGCTTTAACTAAAGTAAATAAATAAAATAAATAGCTATAATAAATAATAAAAGGAATAAAAACATCCAAGACTGGGCTAATAATCTAGCTCCTCCTACAATCCTAAAACTAAAACTAGTAACCACTGGAGTTCGTCGTCAACCCAAAACCAAAAGGATAAAGCGGGTCGTAATTCGGGTCACCAACATTCATCGGCAACTGATCAACAGACTTGAACCATGTGCGAGGAAGCTTCCCGGTGAAACCATAATCCCCGAAAAGCACATCTGTGACACCCTGTCCTTCTGAGCCAGGCAACCACGCGGCCACGAGTGCATCCATTGTGCTCACATACGGCTCAATGACAACAGGTCGACCCGTTATGAGAACAACCACACATTTGGTTGCACCGCACACACTCTGGATCGTGCTGGGTCCGGGGTCGGGGAGCGTCAGGTTCAGGCTGTCCCCTGCTGTCTCAACGTAAGGGTGCTCTCCTACAACCACGATTGCATAGGAGAAATTGCCGTTCTTTACAAAGTCTGCATCCGGATTCTCTGCAAACACGATGCTTGTTGAAGGGTCGACGGTGGCTCTGACAGCATCCAGTATTGTTGTTCCTGTAACATCACTTTTTCTTATTAGGGAAAGTCCAACTAACATTATTAGGGAATTATTGCCGTTCTTATTAGGGAATTATTAGTCCAACTAACATTTCATACCTTCAAATCAAGCTTCTTCTTCTTCTTTTTTTTTTCTAAAACTTTATGTTATGTATATAGGTTCACTAGGTTCATAGGTTCAATGACCAACAAGAAAAATAGGTTCATAGAAAATGCAAGGGTAAAATTGGCAAATGTTGGATGTTATTTCAGAAATGTTCAAAATAAACCCCAGTAATAATTATTTCTTAAAAATAATGGAAAATGTAGTTCTAACCTGAAGTAATCCTGCCATTCGGTGGACCAGTAACATCACTTTTACTTGTTAGGGAATTATTAGTCCAACAAACATTTTGTAATATTACATTTCATACCTTCAAATCAAGCTTCTTCTTTTTTTTTTCCCTAAAACTTTATTTTATGTATATATTGCTGTACAAGTAGTTCATAGGTTCAATGACCAACAAGAAAAATAGGTTCATAGAAAATGTTCAAAATAGGTTCATAGGTAAAATTGGCAAATGTTGGATGTTATTTCAGAAATGTTCAAAATAAACCCCAGTAATAATTATTACTTAAAAATAATGGAAAATATAGTTCTAACCTGAAGTAATCTTGCCACTTAGACCCTGCCATTCGATGGTCCAGCCGCCACATTGATAACCCAGGTTATCAGCATGTGTCCCAGCGATAAGTATCTTAGGAGCCTTCTTGGATAGGGGCAATACCGGCTCATCATTAGATGATTTGCCATTTTTCAATAGCACTAGTGACTTTCTCACGGCTTCCCTGGCCACTTCTCTGTGCTCCTGTGGTACATATAAGCAACATTGTAAGAATTACAAACCAAAGTCCTAACTTCTAACTTTTATCTTCATCATATTGTTTTGAATTTAAAATTAATAATATTTTTCTTTTGAATAAACTTCTAGCAACTATAAACTTTATTGATCCTTTCTAATCAAAATAAATTAATCAAAGAATGATCTGTTTCTAAATTTTTTTCATTTCCTTTTAAATTACCTTCTTGCCAATCTGATCTGCCATGCTGAGATCGGCCAAGGGATTCTCAAATAGACCCATGACAAACTTGACCCTCAAAATTCTTCTGACCGCATCATTAATTCTTGCCATGGGAATCACATTCATGTTTACAAGATTCGTCAGGTTGTTGATAAACATATCATAATTGTTCGGAACCATCACCTGCCATGGAATCCCAGATAATAAATAATTAGAGAAAATAAGCACCTGATCCCTAACATTTCACAAAGGAGACTCACCATGTCAATACCAGCAGTTATTGAAGCTTGAACCGAATATGTGTAATTTGATCCAGCAGGGTAGGTAATTCTGTCAATTCCCTCCCAATCTGAGATGGTAAATCCCTGACACCATGTAAAGGGAAGATAAGTAAATGAAATTTAATATACAAAAGTATAATTCTTATAAGGCTTCGAAATTGCTATACCTTAAACCGAAGCTGCTTTTTGAGATACCCAGAAATCAACTCGCGATTTGCATGCATCTTCACACCATTCCAGCTTGAGTAGGAGATCATTACAGTGGACACACTCTTAGCCAATGAGTCGAGATAGGCTGGCATGTGGATGCTTTGGAGCCCCTCGCGGTCAACGATTGTGTCGTTTTCATTTATGCCCTTTTGCGTGCCACCATCCCCGACAAAGTGCTTTGCACAAGCCACCACATTGTTCCTGTCAAATGAATTTGTGTGAGTTAAATTACAGAAAAAAACCAAATAGTAAGATTAAGTTTAAGTTAGTAAAGTAGTGCCCTAGTTCTAACTACTAATTCTTACCCAGGTTCATTCTTACTAAATCTAAATAACTGGTTCTCATGCAAGACCCGTACATTAGTTTATACAACAATTTTTTTTTTTTTTAAGGGTCAGGGGTAACAACTTTCATCATTAGTAGAACCTAGAGGTATTAAATAAAAAAAATCTAGAGAAGGCCAAAATGAAGATATTCTAGTCCTTACTTTCCCGCAACATAAGGGTAACCAACGGTGTAATTGGTCGGGACATCGCCTTGCAAACCAGGAATTATTTCTGTCATGGCCTGAACAATTTTGTGGTCCTCACTGTAGCTTTCATAGCACCGGCCCCACCTTGGATCTCTGCAAACCTGAGTTACAGAAATAGCATTAACAGGCTGATGAGCATTCTAAACATAATAAAGTTGCTAATAATTTTTCAGATCAATCTTTATTTGGTGGTAGTTTTTTTTTTTTTACCGCAATGCAGGGAGCGAAGGCATAGGGAATGCCAGTAGCTCTCACTTCAAGAGCAGTGGCAGCACCAATTCTTTTGACAAGGTCAGGATCCCTGTTGAAATGGAACTATGAAGTTAGATAAAAATAAAGAAGAGCACCAAACAGGATGATTGATACTCAATTAACCAACAACTGTAAGTACGCTTACAAAATTGAACCCCAAAATTATAAAGAAAAAAGGAGTTTAAATAATACCCAAATTGCAACATTCTGGCTTATACATTCTACTCTAATCAGTGGTGAGGTTAAATCAAAAACCAAGTAAGCTAGTATTCTAGAATATACTTGCCTTGAAGCACCGAGACCAACATTGTGAGGGAAAATTGTGGCATTGTACACATTATTATGCCCATGAACTGCATCAATGCCATAAATCATTGGGATCCCGAGACGGGTCGACAGGCATGCCTTTTGAAATTCATTCACCATGTTCACCCAATCTGCTGCCGTCGCTTGCTCCTTCGGAACACTTCCACCACCACTCAAGATGCTTCCTAAAAGAATAATCCCCAAATTCCCAATCAAGTTTAGTTACCCTAAACAGTATGCTCAATCATAGACCATGGAAGCATTGATATTATATCAAACAAGCATCATACTGATTCTAATTAATTATCATCTACAGTTGACAGTCAGGTGTAAAGCAGGAAAATGAAAACCACATATTTGAACCAGTAGTGGACTAGACTGGACCAACTGACAAAATAGGTAATAACCACATATTTGAACCAGTAGTGGACTAGACTGGACCGACTGACAAAATAGGTAATCAACCAATTCTACTTGCAGCTCCATATTTGAACAATGTTTATTTGATGAGGCTCTGAAATAATGTCTGAAGAAATAAAAGATGCATAAAGATAATGTACCTATGTAGTAGTTCTTTAAAACATCAGGAGTCGCAACAACCCTTTCTATCTGCGTCATCTGACCAATCTTCTCGGCAAGTGTCATTCGACTTAATAAATCTTTGACTCGTACCTCAACGGGCTTAGTAGCATCCTTATATGCCATGTAATCAGCCTCTCCAATCGAGGCAAATAGGAGGAGGAAGGGAATAAGTATTAATGGAGCCACCATTTTTGAAAAGAGGAGTAACCACTGGATCCAATTCGGTTCGCCTTTCCTGAAAAAATGTTTCAAAAATTCAAGTACATCTTTGTTGAATTGGGGGCTCATGAAATCAGAGCGCTTTCCCATTGAGAACAACTGAGAAAAGACGACCTTTTAGTGTTGTGGTAGCCATAAATGTTTTATATGGGATCGATTCTTAGACTTTTTCTGTTTTTATTTTTTTTCCTAATCATTGTGGTTGCATCTGTCACGAATTATTAAATAATAACATGTCACGAATTATCTTTTTTCCTAATCATTGTGGTTGCATCTATTTATTAAATAATAACATGTCACGAATTGAATCAATATCCACTATTTGTGAAGCCCATACTTCCATTAAATGGGAACCTTATAATAAAGAAGTGTACAAGTACCGGAGTGCAGGACACGTAGTAAATTGCACCTCCACTATATAACCTTTGTGGGTCTTTCTTGTGTCCTATTTCTAATCTAAAATTGCCCAAGCTTGTAAAAGGCGAAACAGAGAGAAGAAATGAACATCTTAGAAACCATTAAAACAAGTACTAATGGGAACTGTATGCATTTGAGGCACGACTTTCTTATGAGGTAGCTAATTTAGATAGCCTAATCTTATCTACACAGAGAAAAAAAGGTTGCCTAAAGTTCACACCATTTAGTAAGTAGGTAAGAATTTGTCTACGGGTTTCGTGTGATTGGCCTCACACTTTTTGATAAAATTGTCAAAAATGCAAGCAAACGTCCCAATTAATTAACATTAACATTATAAACAAAAATTGCATTGTACAATTTCGCGAAATGTATTTTACGAAGAAACACAGTAGCGACAAAAAAGTGAAAACAATGTGTTATGACTTATGAGGTTATGGGCTTAAGAAATACAAAACCCCTCAAATTTAACCTCCTTGAAGTTTTAGAACTTTAAAATTAGTAATTAAAAAGATATCAATAGTGTTAAAAAGAAAATAAAAAACCTTAACTGCTCCTAATTTTGTCATCGGTGACCACTCACCAATGCGAAAAGAAGAGATCTTTGTACAATTCAAAAACTAAGAAATTGAGGAACTCACCAAGCAAATTGAAGAGACTATTTTGTTAGCCTTTTTCCCTTCTCTTCTTCACTTAGCAAATCCGAGACCAACTCAAAGAAGAAAAGAAAGAGGAGCGGAGAGAGTGGCCACTAAGCTGTTGGAACAAAAATGGTGCTCAATTTTGAAATATGATGTGTAACGACTCTCAAGTGATACTTATAGTCACAATTAATGAATAAAGTACAAGAGAGTTAACGTTCGGAAGAAATAATTTAATGTGGAGAAGGAGACGAAAATGGTGATATTTACTGAAATTAATTAGCGGATCATCGTGGGTTGGGTAAGAAGAACGTGTATCTGCTAACGTTGCCAGGAGAAATAGTAGCGAGAACCGTTTTCTGGAAGCTGCACTTCTCCCGTTCATTACATCGGATTATCCAATCCGGATCGTTGATGGGTTACTGGCTGTCTCCAGTAACTATGAAAGGGAGATGTTTTGGCTCAACGTGCAAAACGGACCGGGTAGAGAAAAATGGGACAAGGGCGATTTGTCCGTTTGTGTGTTAACTGATTCGGTCCGACAAAGGAACGTGGCGTAAAAGTTTTATCTGTTTTTAGAATATTATTATACGAAGAACCGTATTACTGATGAGTGGGCCATATACTTATTTGCATCGCTGTTTCAATGGTACGCGCATAGTTCGAGAGTATTCAACTTCTATTCTGGTTATTTGTTGGTAGTAGGTAGGAAATATAGCCGTTAAAGGGGTCGAGGGACTTTTAGCCGTTTTCATGTACGGCTCACTGCTCATCAGGGGCTTTTTGTGAGAATTTTTTTTATTTGTAGAGCATATTATAAAATAATAAAAGAAAAGAGAAAGAATTATCTTAGTATAAAATATTTTATATTTTGCGTAACCGATATGTCCGGTGCCTGTTCGAGAATGGCGAGGAGGCCACTATTATTTGAGCTTTGAGATTCATGCAGAACGTATTTTAATGGTTGAGAGTTTTCAAAAAATCACGCAAAATATGAGATATCTCATAGCATGCAAATTCATATTTTGATGCATAGAAAAATTAGTGAAAATTTTTCTGATTTAAATTTTGGATCGGTATAATTTTTAACGACTCCAAAATAGATTGGAAAATTTCGACGATCATCGAAATATCAAGATACTCTATTTCTTTTTATTTATTGTTTTATAATATTTTTATAAATAAAAAATTCTCGTTTTTTTAAATAAAAAAGCTAAATAAAAAAGCAGGCCGCATTGTTGTATGGCCCACTTGTCCACACGTTTTATCGGAAAGAAGATGAATTTTTTTTTGTCGACACCTTTACAAGAAATATCTCTTAAGAAAATAATGAACAATATATTAATTTTTCTAAATTTTCTTTAAAAGGGCTGCAATTTTTTTTTCCTGAAATAATGTATCCATTTTTTTTTTTTTTTACAGAAGGTGCGTTCTTGTTTATTTTAATTTAGCCATTTCTTGCATGCATGAGTTTCATGTATACTTTTAACTATAAGATAATAAATAGTTATAGTACCAATTATATGGAACTTCAGTTTTAAACCCCAAGAATATAATTTTTTTTAGATCAGGGTTAAAATGTCTCATTAGTTTTGTGTCTCATCAAGCTCCAATATCGTTATCTCTATTTTCAAAGTTTAAACAGTCGATCCAAACCGCTCAATATGATTTTCATATTAAAATGTGTTTGGATACAAAATTTTATACTTTTGAATTTTTTTTGCTATTTTTAAGATAAGTACAAAATCACTATTTTTATAAGATTTTGGACCATTAAAAATAATGATTTTGTACTTCTCTAAACAATTAGTAAAAAAGTTCTAAAAAGTTCTAAAAATTGTTATCCAAGCACATTTTAGCATGAAGATCATGTTGAACGGTTCAAATCGATTATTTAGACTTTAAAAATGGAGATAATAATGTTGGAGCATGATGGAACACAAAACCAATGAAGTATTTTAACCCTACTTTTTTTTTATACATAAGTTATTACTTTTGATAATGTAAATAATCACTTAGTACAGAAAATATTATCACTTCATTATTATTAAAAAAAATCAAAGGTTTAAATGAAGTTTATCGTGTCATAGTGGAACAGCTAAAAAGATAACGCTATGCACATATTGCGTCGCTATGCACATATTGCGTCGCTGTAGTACTGATAGTGCCATAGCTTTTATGGTCCGAATACGCTATAGCGCGCTATTTAGAACCTTGAAAAAAAAAAGATAAACATGAAAAGTTCCATATTTTTTTTTTCATTTTGTAATGTAGTGAAGAAAATTAGTCATGTCATGACTAGTACTGTCACGGCACCTCACATGTATGTCACAACATGTCATGTCACGTCACGTCACGTGTATTGGTTACATGAAGTCACTTGTGTGTTACATGACGTGTGTCCCTTCAAGCGAAAATGACACATTACGGTACGTCATACAAAATGACTTGATCACGTCACGTCACGTCATGTGTCACGTTATATGACCAATTTTTTTTTTTAACGTTGTTTCTTTATTTTAATTTATATTGCAATATTTTATTATATATTTTTTGATGAACTAATTTAAAATCTGGAAAATAATTAAACATAATCATCATATTTGATCACGTTACGTGTGGCACGTTGTGACGTGACTGTCCTTCACTATTTTAATTACATTACATTACATGAAATAAAATATTAATCACGTGTTGTGACGTGATCAAGTCACGACATGTTAGGGTGTGCTTCAGAAGAGGGGAGAAAAGGGGAGGGAGTTGAGAGAAGGGGTGACTGGATTGCCCAAGAAGGTTTACTTGTTTCACAAACTAAAATTTTGGAGGGGAGCCAAGGAGAAGGAAGGGAAACCAAAATACAAAAATGAATAGAGTTCCCCTCCAACTTTATATCCCAATTTGAAAGGTAGCTCTTTTCTTTACTCCTTCCATCTATGTGTGTTCATCGGTTCGGTTCGGTTGAAACCGAACTGAACTAGGCAAACCAAAATAATAATTCGGTTTCTAAAATAGAACCGAACCAATGTTTTATTTCGGTTTGTTCAGTTTGGTCGGTTCAAACCAAAATATATTAATTTTTTTATTTAAAGCAATTGATTTATAATAAATCGAAGTATATTAAGAAATAAACCGGAGTATTAAGAAATAAACCGGGATATTAAGAAATAAACCGAAGTATTTAAAACAATTGATTAAGAAAATAAACCGGGGTATTAAGAAATAAACCTGGACGGTCCGGACCAAATTCATAATATATAAAAGTTCAGTTGTTCAGTTATTTCGGTTTTGAAAAACTTTCAAACTAAAACGAACGAAAGTTATAATTCGGTTTTAAAAAGCAAACCAAACCAAACAAACCGAACTGTTTGGTCCCAACTAATTTGATTCGGTTCAAAACCGATTAAATCAGACCCAATGAACACCCCTACTTCCATCCCCTCTCCTTCCCTTCTCTTTTCTTCCTTTTGAATTTGTGGAGCACACCCTTAGTCAACATTATATTTTTTCTTTACTAGTATTATATGCATGGATAGCTCTTTCAGCTTACATCTTCAGAGAGTCCCTTACAGAACGAAGCAATCTGCGTACATTTTACACACTGTAGAGAACCGCAAGCATGTCTCAAATAGTGTAGTAAAAAAAAGTTGCTACCCGGGTTTATTACTATTTTGTGTTCAAAATATGTCTATACTTAATGTTAATTGCAGCTGTTTTATATTGTCACCATGTTATAAGCAATTTTCACTTTATTAGGTGTCAATTTATCACTTGTTGCATATGTTATCTTTTGATATAATTGTGCGAATGGAAATAACGGGGACGTTTGTAAGTGTGAGTTGTTACATGAAAATTTTATGGCGTTACTTAATTTAGTAACACAAATTTGTGAAAGTACGTAAGAGTAGTGTTGGACAACGCGGGTGGTAAGATTTTAAAAAATTGAAAATTATATTTCTATTTTTCTTGTAAAAATCTAAAAAATATTTAGCTTGTGGCTCATTACAAAATTTTGTGGCTCCATCCTGGTATTTGACGTCCTACATTCGCGAGAATGGCTGATCGAGCATTCTACTTTTTTCGTTTGTAATTGGGCATTGGCGTTAGTCTTGACTTTCTAAATATGGATTTGGGTAAAGATAATGAGACGATATTGTTGGAGCAAGATCAGGATCCTATTTCATGATTTCATCCATTGGCAAATGTACAGTGGACATGTAATCATATTGGTCTACAGCTTTTAACAATAAACCATGCCTATTAAAAATGGAGTATCAGCCGACTTCAACATCGGTATATATCCATTTTTCTGCGACTCTCCTCTTCTACGTTGCTTCATTTTTTTATATTTAGATAAGCGTATTTTTATTCGTCGCAAAAATGTATGCATAGTAAAAGATACAAAAAACATAGTCGAAAAAAATGCAAGATCCACTTTTTTTTTTACTTTTTCTTTTTCTTTGGTTTCTTGTCGGTTCATCGAGTGATGAAATATATTGCTTCATGATATCTTATTTTATTTGTTTCATAAATTATTCAGTAATACTATCAAATATTTTTTTTTAAAAATGTACTATGTTACGTACAAAATTAAATCAAATTTGATAGATTACTATATAATATTGCAATAATTCGAACCAGAGTTTCAGCAAATAATTTGCAAATTTCGGCAAAAATAAGTTTAAATGAGAATATAATAAATGAAAATTTTAAAAATGACTAATCCCAATGTGTCATTTAGGGCCCTGTGACCTGTCCCCTGTAAAAATTAAAATATGTTTAAAAAAGACAAATGAAACAAGAGTGAGGGTTGCATTACATAAAACTTTGGATCGGTTTGAAATTTCTTTCTAGCCTGTTAAAAAAAAAAAGTGTATCACAAACTTTGGATCGGTTTGAAATCAAACTTGGTCACACAAAAGTGTATCACAAAGTTTCACTACAGCAAGCTGTAGCTTTTAACCCTATTCAACTTTCGACTAGATTGCAAGTGCACAATCCCGTCGTATAGTATAATCAGGTATCGATCCACAGGACGGTTACTTAATCAATTCTGGAACTCTATTCAAATTGATTAGGTACTAGAAGTTGGAAAAATGTTGGTTTGGTTGTTTAAATCCTAAATTCCATCAATAACAAAAGTAATTAAATTGACAGAAAGTAAATTTTGGTTTTATCAAATAGAGAAAAGCATTTCTAGGGTTTTCGATTCATTATCAACCTTGCCTCTCGGTACTCATGCGACCCGCGTGCTTTCACACGCGACCCGCGTACTCTCATACGCGGCCCGCGTGGACCTCGAGCAAATGCAGCAGTTGTCTGTTTTTGCGTTGTTCTTTAATGTAAGGATTCATTGACCGAACCTAATGTTCCTAAACCACAACTCTCGTTTGTTGGCTTAATAAACTTGGTATCGGAAATGCAATCTCACCTTCTTAGGGTTTTAATCTAAGTTAATCGTCCGGTTTACTAAAGGTAACCAATATCTCTCGATAAATGGTAAAGTTCATCTCTCAGTTACTTTTGGTCTAGCCTTGCGGCTCGTAAACCTACCTCAGATACTAAGTTGGTGTGAAAGAAACATCAAGGCCAAAGTACAAGAAAGATGTTATAGGCATCTAACAGTAAACAAACATGAATCATTCAATCAACTTCAACAAAGCAATTAAGATAATACCCAAACAATTAAACACTATTGTTCAACACAAATCCAAACAACATGCATACAAAACAAAGTATCAAACTACATCGTAACCCTAGAAACAAAGAAAACTACTCACTCATGATCAAGAACAAAGAAAACAATAAAGATAAAAGAGTTCATAGAAAACTGGAAGAACGATGAAGATTCGTCGCAAAACTCTCGTCTTGCTCCTCTCAACTTCGCCTCCAAGGTAGCCGTCGAACTCCAACCCTAGAACCTCCTCTTGCTCTCTGGAATGCACAATAATGAATGAGATACCCTTCTGTGGCAAGGGATCCCGTAATATAGCCCATTTGGCCGACCTTCCATCCTTGAGCCTCTGTTTCCTTTTCTGTTTTCTTTTCGAAATAGATTCATGCGACCCGCGTGCTTGTGCTCCTCGTGTGTAGAATAGAGGTCGCGTCTGGTGGTCGCATCAGGGGTTTGTGCGACCCGCGTCAGAAGTGGCGCGGCCCGCGTGTAAGGCGTCAGAACTTCATAATTTCCCTGATTTCGCTTGTTATCTGCAAAGTAAGAATGAAAACATAGCAGTACCACATTCTATAGATATTCAATGTGTTTTCAATGTAAAAGACACGATTCGGTGGTTTGGAACACAGATTTTGGTACAGAAATAGATCGAATTTATAGATATGATAATGAGGCATCAAATTCCCCCAAGCTTAAATCTTGCTTGTCCTCAAGCAAAGATCGTACTTAGGTACCGGGTTGGACTCTAATCTTACCTAAATGCAAATTAAGTCATAAATGTGAAAATTTACATGAGTTGCTTTAATCAGGAACCTTGAGAATTCTTTTGGTATAATTTGGATTTTCCTTGATCAATTTTGATTCACCGCACGGATTAACTAATCAAACTTCAAATTCTGAAATGTTTTAATATTTGCCAAAGCTAATTACCCGAATTGATCAATATTCATTCTTTCACTGAATCTATGCCCTCATTTGTGGTGATTTTTCCCTTTTTAACCCCCCCAAGCTTGGGACAAGCTTAGGTTAGAAAGTCACGGATTTCATGTGTTGATATATGCAAGAGTTTTTGAAAGTTTTAGAGCTCAAAGGCATCCCGCCGGATTGTGCCAGTACTCTTTTTTTTCTAAATTTGGGAGACAAGCTCAAAGGCGCCCAACAGGACTTATTGCCAGTACTCTTATGTTCTCCATCTTTTCATTTATTTCATCACTTTCTTTATTTTTCGCATACACCATGAATACACACATCCAATGGTATTCATTCATACCAATAGATATCCCAATCTTTATTTATTTTAAATCCCCATTTCCCTATTTAAAAGGCACAGTTCGGTTTCAAAATGATTTTTCAATACAATTCAAGCTTTCATCTTTTCAATTTCTCAAAACATCCCATCTTAAGCAGTTCTTTGATCAATTATGGGATTATTTCCAATTCTCAAGGTAATCCAACTCACAAACAAAAGTTTTCAAACAAGTCTCTAATCCTAGCAATCACACAAATTTATCACCTAAAAATGCAAAAATTTTGAAAAATAAACATGTCTAAATGCAGATACAGTTTTCTTCTATTCCACCCCCCCAAGCTTGAATGAAGCATTGTCCTCAATGCTTGAATTTACACAAGAAATAAGTAAATAGAAGAAAATAGGAAACTTACTAGATGGTGAACGAGGGATGAGGCGGGGGCGCCTCACTGGTTGGTGGGAGGTGGATCGGGTGGCACTGGGGGAAGCACCCACTTCTGAGGTACACGGACCACGCGATCGAACTCTTGCATCAGAAGAATCCACAAGATTTCTTTCAAGTCCTTGATCGAGCACCCGATCGCGCATTTGTGAGCTTTCAGTTTCTCCAAGAGCGTAGCAGTCCAATCAGGTTTAAGATCTGCATTTATCGGGGTCCAGGAACTCATACCTGAGGTTAGCTGACAGAGGCTTGAGCTCAGGAGTCAGCTGCTCTGTTTGGGCCTTGATGCGTCCCGCGTCTGGTGCACTCGGCTCGCGTGCGGACCTCGCGTCAGTTTCATCCGAACCGCTTCCTCTATGCTCCAGGTTCTCTGACTGTGGCACGCGGTCTATGCAAGATGCATGCGGTCCGTGTGGTCAGTTGTTTCAGGTTGTCAGCCTCCTTCGACGCTGCCCGCGTGTCAGCAACGAGGCTCGCGTCACAGGTTCTTCAGCTATGACTGCCGGTCGAGTCAGTCGATGCGGCTCGGGTTCTCTTTTTCAGGTGGTGATGCGGGGCGCGTGTCATTGATGCGGCCCGCGTGCAGTGCGGTCTGGTCTGTTGGCTGGGCTGGTCCTTCATATTGGGTTCCACTTCGCAGGGTGACCGCCTTAGCCTCTCCTCTAGGGTTGAGCTCTGGCTGGCTGGGTAGCTTACCAAGTTGTGGTTGGCTTGGGCTGGCTTCGTATCTCAATTGCTCCATCATCATCTTGCTCTGAGCAATCCGAGCAGTCAGTTGTGCATTTATTGATTGCATTTGCTCGAATAGCATCTGGTTTATCTTCCCTTGCTCATGCATGAAGTCGCTCACAGCGGGATCAATGTACGGCTCGGGTGGATTGGATTGAAATATGTGATTGTTCGAGTTATTGAATGGTGCAGTGGTGTAGAAATTCCAATTGTTGTTGCTGAGATAGCTGTCATGCTCCGGTTCCTCATCCCAATCAGCCAGTGGGCAATACTCGTAAGAGTGTCTCATGTCCCCACACATGACACATGGCTGTGGTTGATGGTTAAAATACTTCTGCATGGCCTCCTCCAGCTCGGCAGCTCTAGCAGATAGAGCTGTGATCTGATCAACTCTGGATCGGCCGCCTCCTCCAGCTCGAGAACTGTCGCGGCCAAACCACTGTTGGTTTGTCGCCATGTTGTACATCAGATCCATAGTGTCTTGAGCTCCTCAGATGGTAATCGCCCGTAGGAGGTGGTATGAAAGCCAGTGTGTTCCTGAAAGAGAGAAAAAACAAAAGAAAAGATACAGATTAAAATCTAGATTAATCAAAATAAACAAAAATCCAGAAAAGATAAATGATGCCGTCCCCGGCAACGGCGCCAAAAACTTGGTCACACAAAAGTGTATCACAAAGTTTCACTACAGCAAGCTGTAGCTTTTAACCCTATTCAACTTTCGACTAGATTGCAAGTGCACAATCCCGTCGTATAGTATAATCAGGTATCGATCCACAGGACGGTTCTTTAATCAATTCTGGAACTCTATTTAAATTGATTAGGTACTAGAAGTTGGAAAAATGTTGGTTTGGTTGTTTAAATCCTAAATTCAATCAATAACAGAAGTAATTAAATTGACCGAAAGTAAATTTTTGGTTTTATCAAATAGAGAAAAGCGTTTCCAGGGTTTTCGATTCATTATCAACCTTGCCTCTCGGTACTCATGCGACCCGCGTGCTTTCACACGCGACCCGCGTACTCTCATACGCGGCCCGCGTGGACCTCGAGCAAATGCAGCAGTTGTCTGTTTTTGCGTTGTTCTTTAATGTAAGGATTCATTGACCGAACCTAATGTTCCTAAACCTCAACTCTCGTTTGTTGGCTTAATAAACTTGGTATCGGAAATGCAATTTCACCTTCTTAGGGTTTTAGTCTAAGTTAATCGTCCGGTTTACTAAAGGTAACCAATATCTCTCGATAATTGGTAAAGTTCACCTCTCAGTTACTTTTGGTCTAGCCTTGCGGCTCGTAAACCTACCTCAGATACTAAGTTTGGTTGAAAGAAACATCAAGGCCAAAGTACAAGAAAGATGTTATGGGCATCTAACAGTAAACAAACATGAATCATTCAATCAACTTCAACAAAGCAATTAAGATAATACCCAAACAATTAAACACTATTGTTCAACACAAATCCAAACAACATGCATACAAAACAAAGTATCAAACTACATCGTAACCCTAGAAACAAAGAAAACTACTCACTCATGATCAAAGAACAAAGAAAACAAATAAAGATAAAGAGTTCATAGAAAAACTGGAAGAACGATGAAGATTCGTCGCAAAACTCTCGTCTTGCTCCTCTCAACTTCGCCTCCAAGGTAGCCGTCGAACTCCAACCCTAGAACCTCCTCTTGCTCTCTGGAATGCACAATAATGAATGAGATACCCTTCTGTGGCAAGGGATCCCGTAATATAGCCCATTTGGCCGACCTTCCATCCTTGAGCCTCTGTTTCCTTTTCTGTTTTCTTTCCGAAATAGATTCATGCGACCCGCGTGTAAGTGACGCGGTCCGCGTGCTTGTGCTCCTCGTGTGTAGAATAGAGGTCGCGTCAGGGGTTTGTGCGACCCGTGTCAGAAGTGGCGCGGCCCGCGTGTAAGGCGTCAGAACTTCATAATTTCCCTGATTTCGCTTGTTATCTGCAAAGTAAGAATGAAAACATAGCAGTACCACATTCTATAGATATTCAATGTGTTTTCAATATAAAAGACACGATTCGGTGGTTTGGAACACAGATTTTGGTACAGAAATAGGTCGGATTTATAGATATGATAATGAGGCATCAGCGCCGCTGTAGCGCGCTATTTAGAACACTGGTTTGAAGTATACAAAAGTTTGAGTGAGGCTATAGTCAGGACGTAGTCAGAATTTTTATTTTAAATAGGCAAAATAATTTGTAGATACAACTAGTAGGTTTTTGGCTATAGTGAATTAATTAATTTTGACTGTGAGTTGTTCAGTAATAGACAAATTTTTTTTCAAAGATAGACAACAGTCCGATTATACATAGACATATATTCGGTTTTTAAAATTCAGGAGTAGGTAACTGTCTATCCCTAGTTTAATGTGACTCTACCGCTGGTTATAGTACTTTGCAACACGTGGATCAGTTTGTGGTATGAGATCATATTTTTGTTTTTAAAATCAAAATAGTCAATATGAACCGCTCAACACGATCTTCATATGAAAATTTACTTACAGACTAAACTTTACATTTATTATTTTTTAACTATTTTTTTAGATAGTAAAAATATCATTATTTTCGGATGGTTCAAAATCTTTTGGTCAGGTGATTTTCTACCCTGAAAAAATGTAGAAAAATTCTAAAGAATATAAAATTTGGTTTTAAGTATATTTTAATATGAAGATCATGTTGAACGGTTCAGATCAAATATTTTTGTTGTCCCTAACGGCACCTAGAGGGGGGGGGGGGGTGAATATGAGGCATTTTAAAATTCTAAGCCTAAAAGGTTAATATTAAGTATAAAAGTATATCTAACGTGTGCGTAATTAAGTTGTTCTTGGCGGAAACAAGAAAACTTAAACTAAGCAAGTGTACGTAAAATAAATAGAAGAGTTAATAGACACTTGACATGACAGATGTTTATGGAGTTCGGCACTAACGCCTACGTCTCCAGGGCTTCACGACCTTCTTGATGACGCACATTTCTTTACCCAATGAGAAAGGAGTACAAGGTGGAACCGGTGAGTCCTTACAAAACCCTGAGAAGTCACACGGCCCAAGCACAGAATTGGCTCTTGAGCACTAAAGGCTCTAGTGTTTGAAACAAATAAGAGATCTCATACAAATCACTCTAATTCTTACACAAGATTGAGTTTGGTGGAGTATGCTTGAGATTGTTGTAAGTATATTAAAGTTTAATCCACAAGCAACAATGGTGAATTCTAAATCTGAAAAGAATACGAAATATTGCAATTGGAGGCAACTAGATTGTTATACCAAACCTAGATTTTGCTTCTATTTATAGAGAGAAACAAAACTTGGTAACTGACGTCAACCGTTGCAACACTTGAATAAGCGTTGTAACGGTTAGCCCCAGTTAGTGGGTTTGGTTGCACTGGAAACCCTAACGCTTGTCAAGCGTTACAACGGTTGCTACAAGAGAACTCTCTGCAAGATTTTGGGGTCTGAATTGATTTATTCCGTTGCAACGTTTGATTAACCGTTGTGAGAGAATAAATCAATTACTCTGTGGAATTTTGGATATGAATTTTTCCATTGCAATGCTATCTTAACCGTTGTAACGGTTTATGTAAATTACCTCAATCTCAAGCATATTAACAATTTCACAAATTTCTAATTAATACTAATATTGAGCTAAGTCTTCTTAGTCTATTCCTTGGTTCATCCTTGATATGTATAGCATTTGTAGATGCATCCTTGATGTTTATTGAAACTTTATATCTTCATGAACTTACATAATATCTCAAAACAAAAAAAATGTAAAATTCAACAAATATATGTTTTATAAATCTAGTCAAATAAACTAAGTGAATTATTGCCTAGTGTTTTATAATAAAAATATAGATTGACAGTACAATCCTATATGCACATTGCAAACTAACATAATCTCACACCAGAAGTTTTTAACATAAATAAAATATAGTACAATAAGCAGCGGGACTTTTGGACTTAATTGAAAGGAACAGTAATCATATCCAAACATGCTTTATTTATTTTTGGTCTACTTAAGATAGAAATCCTAAGGTGTTTTATTTGCTTTCCTTTAAAAAATGGCAATCATTATTTGTATAATAATGTAATATGTTATCTAGCGCTTTTATTATGGACTCATATTTATGTTTTTAAAGTCTAAATAGTTAACCTAGACCGATAAAAATGATTTTCATATCAAAATGTACTTGGAAACTAAATTATATTTATTAGAATTTTTTACTATATTTTAGATAATTAGGAAATCACTTGATTTAAAAAAAATTCAGATCATGCCTTCTGAAAGTATGATTTTCTACCGATTTAAAAAATATTATATAGATTCTAAACAATATAAAATTTGATTTCTAAATATATATTCATATGAGTCCTACAATAAGAAAAGAACTCAATTTGGAGTTCAAAGTCAGTCCATACCGAAATTTTTATTTATAACATTTTAAAAAAATAAATTAATAAAATAACCATTGTTTCTGGTCAATTCCATATCTAACACGGCCGCAGAATGCCGGAGTGGACCCCCATATGGGTCCGCATAATGCCGGAGCGGACCCGGGTCCGCACTATGCCGGAGCGGCCCCTGTTCTTTATATTCCGAAAATGACAGCGAAATTTCATTTCACACTCTCACACCTTCTCTCCTGAGTTATCTGTAAGTTTTTTTCTTTTCTTTTAAATTTTTTATTTTTATTTCAGTAGATTAATAATTTAATTAGAATAATTAATTTAGCAATAATTAAATTAGAATAATTTAATTAGAATAATTAATTTAAAATAATTAATTTAGTTAATTTTTAATTGTAGGTTTCTTCTGTATTGAATTGAAAAAATGGCTCTTATGGTATCCATCTACACTGGTGGGGATGTATTAACAGGTCTTAATGGGGTTTACTACAGTATTGGACCTGTTACAGTGATCCCGGTATTGCCAGGTACGGATTATTTGGGACTTAAATCAGGTATATGTCATAATTTGGGGTTGGATCAGGGTCAGTATGACCTTTAAATTGATGCCAAAATTAGCATGCCGACTAGTTCGGCACAAACCTGGTTCCAACTATTTCCAATTCAGAATGAGGGAGTCTGGCAGGTATTGTATAACCAAACCATGAGTTTTTCTGGGGGTGCATACAAGATAATTGACCTATATGTGGAGGTTACCAGAGCCCGGCGTTCGAACCCAGTTCAGAGGTTAATCCAGGGTCGTAGTCGGGGTAACTCATCCGGCTCTAGTCCATCCCCTGTCCAAATTGACCAACCGTCCAGTAGTCGGGCCCCAGTTCAGAGAGACCGACCCTCCCGTCGGGCCCCATCCCAGACTGACCAGCCTTCATCTAGTCGGACCGCTCATTGGGGTCAAACTTGTAATCTGGATGAATCTGATGAAGAAGTGGATCCGAAAATACTAGAGGCAGAGGAAAATTGGGGTCATATTGATCCTGAGGGTATGAGCGATTATTCTGACCAGAAAGATACCGGGCCTGTGCTCGGAATATCAAGGAAATTCAAAATGGATCGCGAGTTTCAGATAATGGATCACGGGTTTCAGCACCCGATTCATGCTTTCAACGACACATCAGGGTTTATGGAAGCCAATTCGGGTTTGTTTGGAAGTAGGGCAGAGTATGAGAATGAATTGTCCGAGGGACAAACATATGACTCAAAAGAGGAAATGAAGAGCGCAATTGCCAGGTTTCACATCCTTTGCAACAAAGAGGTAAAACCTACGCACAGTGACCGCACAAGAATGAGGTTCAAGTGCAAGGACAGTTACTGTGGGTGGTACATACTCGCAAGGGCCACCGGTTATGGAACACAGTGGCGTGTCTCCAAATGCCCAACACAACATTCATGCCACGCGGATGCGACAAGAACATATCACGCCCAGTTGTCAGCTGCTATGGTTGCCGAGTGTATATCCGCTCACATGAGGAACGATGTCGACTTGAGTATTCAGGCTGTCCGAATTGCTGTTGCTGAAAGGTACAACGGTCAGATACCGGCGTACAACAAACTATGGCGTGGCCGTGAGTTGGCAATAGCCCGTCAATTTGGCAGTTGGGAGGGGTCATACGCTCTTGTAGTTCCATTGTTGGAGGCAATCAAAAGAAGCAACCCAGGTACTACATTGTTCCTTCAATTTTTACGTCATTTCATTATCAATCAAAAATTGAACTTATTTTTTTAAATTTATTGACAGAAACATTGTTTGAGGTGACCTCATATCCCACTGGTGAACCTGGACCATGGAGGTATTTTCATAGGGCGGCTTGGGCATTTGGACCGTGCATAGCTGCTTTTCAACATATCAGACCGGTCATCACAGTTGATGCATGTTTCCTGTCAGGCCGGTATAAAGGTAACTAATTTGATTGTTTTCACTTTATTTATTTTAGTTGATTTCAGCTCTTACAAAATTTATTTTACCACAGGCAAGCTGTTGATTGCAACTGGGTACAATGCTGAAAATCAGCTCCTCCCGTTGGCTTTTTCACTGGTAGAATCAGAGAGTTATGATGATTGTGCGTGGTTCATGAAATGGTTGCGCCTTAATGTAATCCGCTCCAGATTCATGTGTGTCATCACTGATAGGGGAAAGGGTATCAAGAAGGTGTTCAGACAAGATGATATGGGGTGGAACGAGGAGGATGAGGATCAATGTGTTCACCGTCTTTGTGCTACTCACATAGCCGAGAACATGAAGAAGAACGGTTGCAGTGATAAGGCAATCCGTTTTTTTAGAATATGTGTGGCTAAGAGGAAGATGAGGAGGTACGAGCAAGGAATGCAAGCAATGGGGCATGCATGTGACATTGCCCTCAATTGGCTGGACGGTGTGGGTAAATATTTGGATCAAGATGAGAACGAGTGCCCCAAACCATGGAAGATATTCCAAGCACTGGACGGTGGTTACCGTTGGGGCATCATGACTACAACGGGTCCGAGTCGCTTAATAAGGTCTTCAAGTCCTCTCGTAGGCTACCGGTTGCAGCAATAATTGAAGACACATTTTACAAATGTATGACATGGTTTGCGCAAAGGAGGGCCAAAGCGGAATGGAAAGTCAGTCAAGGTCAACAATTCTCGTGTCGTGTGCATCAGGTACTTTTATTTGTAGTTCTTTCTTCATAATTTTTAATGAACTTTGTTAAAAAAATCTGACTTCTTCATTATTTTTTAATTTTTCGTAGCTGATCAACAAACGGTTCGAGAGGTCCGATAAAATGAAGACGCTGGGGGGCTTTGGAAACAACAACGAGTTCGAGGTAACCTCCACACAGGAGAGAGTTCACGCTTTCATACCTGACGATTCTGGTCGGTTTACCAAGGCCAATTACAAATACACGGTGATAATCGGGGATGATCACACGGTAACTTGCACGTGCCAGAAGCCTCAATTGGAGAGAATACCATGCTCTCATGTTCTGTCCGTGTGTCGTCTCCGAGGCATCGACCCTGGCGTCTTTGTAAGTCACTACTATCACATCCATACACTGATCAACACATGGAGCGCACAATGGCATGTTTATGGAAATTAGTCGGAATGGCCTCAACACGATGGCCCGATCCTTGTTCCAGAGGAAAAAAATATTTCTGTGGGCAGAAGACAGCACGACAGAATTCCGATGTGGATGGAAGTTCTACATAATAGGAGAAGAGGACACCAAGCCGGCCGAGATACACAAGAAAGACAAAACAGAGCTGCTCGAGCTGCACGAGATTGAGAGTTAATGTTGTTTTTTTAATTGTACTTGTAAAAATATTGTTTATTTTCGGTTAATTAGACGTATGTGTAATTTCCGATAACATTAGCATTGTTCTATTGTATGCTTCTTTATATGGCTCCTTGTTCTATTGTAATGTTTCTTTTGATCAAACAAACGACGAACAACAATTTCAGATTAAACGACATTTCAAACATAAGTAATTACACACAACTTCCAGTACAAACGTTACATTTTTTATAAAAATTTCCAAAACAAAATCATAATCAACTTCAGAATCAGAAAAAAAAAAAAAAAAAACAGGGTCCGCTCCGGCATAGTGCGGACACGGGTCCGCTCCGGCATTCTGCGGCCTCCCCCAAATGGGTCCGCTCCGGTGTTCTGCGGCCGTGTTAGATATAGAATTGACCAGAAACAATGGTTATTTTATTAATTTATTTTTTTAAAATGTTATAAATAAAAATTTCGGCAGTCCATAACACAGTTCGATCTCTAATATGCATATTGCCATAGCCTCACCCTTAACATATTTGTAAATTCATTTAGCATTTTGGCAGTTGTTTGATCTAGATAAAAATTACTATGCAAGTAATAACATTTTTTTTTTTTAATTTCGAGTTGCTTCATTATATATAAGAACTGTCTGTCCACATCACCAAAATAACGCAGCAGAATATTCAAAAGATATACTTAATCAATCAAAGAAAAGTCTCTACTCCAAAAATTTTATTAATCAAAAGATCAGCTAACTCCACGAAATAGATCCAGCACAAGTAACGCTAAATATAGAAAACCATTAGTACTTCTCCTCATTTTAGCACTACCATGCTCGGGGACTAAAAGCTATTGAATAGTCCTCTCACTAGCTATGAACTAGAGACCAATTGGCCATCCTCAAATTTAAGTTTCTACAGGAAACATTAAAATAAATAACTAAATTCACTTTGTAGGCTCAGTGGTGAGTCCGAAACCGAATGGGAAAAGCGGGTCATAGTGTTTATCTCCTACATTCATTGGCAGTTGATCCACCGACTTGAACCAGGTCCGTGGCAACTTGCCGGTGAATCCATAGTCGCCAAACAAAACATCAGCCACACCCTGTCCCTCACTGCCCGGCAACCATGCGGCCACAAAAGCATCCATCATGTCAATGTACGGTTGGACCACTAAGGGCCGACCCGAGATCAAGATGACCACGCACTTGACCATCTTGCAGACCCTTTTGATTATGCGTGGACCGGGTGCGGGAAGTGTCAGGTTCAAGTTGTCACCGGCTGTTTCTGCATAGGGTAGTTCACCGACCACTACAATGGCGTAATCATAATTTTCTGCCTTCAACTCTGATGATTTTGGTTTCTCTGAGAAGACGACCTGGGTCGTGGGATGGATGGTGTCCTTGATCGCTTGAAGGATTGGTGTTCCTGTTTTTAATTGCAAATGGAAATAAATTTAGAGGAAAAAAAACAGAATGAAAAAGGGGATATGATGAGTTATGTTAATTCTTGTTGGGCATAATTGTCTTTACTGAATTAAGTATTTTGTTGTTTTGATTATGCAAATAATTGATCATACCAGCAGTGACATTGTTGCCACTGAGGCCTTGCCATGCTATTGTCCATCCTCCACACTGGTACCCCAAGTTGTTAGCATGAGTTCCAGCAACCAATATCTTTTTTGATTTCTTTGGAAGGGGTAAAACTGGCTTGTTTGGCGACTTTCCATTTTTCAAAAGCACAAGAGATTTTCTCGCAGCTTCCCTAGCTATTTTTCTATGCTCCTGTTAACAGTTTGACAGAGAAATTCTAGTCAAGAATATGATATAATTAGAAATGTAGCAAGCAATGAGATGTGAAGTTCTCAAAAGGATTAACCTGGCTTCCGAGTTGATCGACTAAACTACGATCAGCATAAGGTTTCTCAAAAAGACCCATTGAGAACTTGACACGAAGGATTCTACTTACGGCGTCATCTATACGACTCATGGGGATGAAGTTGTATTTCACTAGGAAGGTTAAATCTTTGATGAAGTCGGTGTAATTATAAGGGATCATTATCTGGAAAAAATCAATACTTCAGAAGAAGTAATCTTGTAAATAATAAATTTATTTATTTTAAATGAGACTGAAAAAAAAATGATAATGGAGCTAGTTGTTGAAGTTCATTTACCATGTCAATGCCAGCACTAACAGAAGCCAAGACTGAATAAGTGTAGTTTTTATTGGGAGGAGAAGTGATCCTATCAATTCCTTGCCAATCAGAGATTACAAAACCCTGCTCGAAACAAACTACAAATTACATCAAACATCGAAAAAACACATAACATCTTGTGAAAATTAAGGTTTATTTTGATGTACTAACCCTGAAACGGAGTTTGTTCTTGAGGAAATCAGTGACAAGGAAGTGGTTCGCATGCATCTTCTCACCATTCCAACTCGAGTAAGAAACCATGACAGTCGAGACACCCTTTCTGATAGCTGTGTAATATGGGGCCATATGGATGCTGAGTAGCCCATGAAAACTAATAATTGTATTATTCTCATCTATCCCATTGTGCGTGCCACCATCACCAACGTAGTGCTTTGCGCATGCTGCAACATAATTCCTGTGATATTGTAGAAGAGTAAAAAAATCTAATTTCTATGTGATGGCAATTACTATAATTTGACCTAGGAAGTAGGAACTTAATTTTTGGGTAGCAACGTACCCTCCTGCGACATAAGGAACACCTTTTGGTGTATCTGGCGGCATATCTCCTTGCAAACCAGGGATAAGCTCTGTCATTTGGCGCACAACGTCTGTGTCCTCACTGTAACTCTCGTAACAGCGGCCCCATCTTGGGTCTCTACAAACCTGAGTTATGTACAAGAATATAAAGTTCAAGAAGGATTTGAAAGGAGATGTAATTTTATTGAATGCAAGCAGATGGAAATAGTCAAACAAGCTTAGAAACAGAGATTACTTACTGCAACGCATGGAGCAAACACGTAAGGAATTCCTGTAGCCCGAGCTTCAAGTGCAGTGGCTCGCCCAATTCTCTTCACCAATTCTGGATCCCTAACATGGAGAAAATCAAACTTATTGGGGAAAAAAAAAATTATTTGAAATTATGGGTGTTATTTACTTCATGAGAATGAAATGATGTACCTGGTAGCACCGAGGCCAACGTTGTGGGGGAAAATGGTGGCATTGAGCACGTTGTTGTGACCATGAACCGCATCAATACCATAGATAATTGGAATACCAAGTCGGGTCGAAAGAGCTGCCTTTTGCATCTTATCTATGCGGTTGGCCCAGTCTTCTGCCATGGCATTTGGTGAAGGCGTGCTGCCACCTCCACTCAATACACTACCTGCACCAAAAATTGAAACTCAATGAAAACAAATTACTACATAAAAATTATTCTAAAAAATCAACATTACTAGCAAGATTAGGATCTTGCCTATGAAATATTTTTTTAGTACGTCGTCTGTTGCATTTAGCCGCTCAATCTGGGACATTTGACCAATTTTTTCAGCAAGAGTCATCCTTTTGATTAGATCGCTGACACGAACCCTGATTGGTAACTTAGGGTTCTTGTACAATGCTCCCTGTGTGGATATAGAACAGCAAAGTAGCAGAAACAGAAGTATCATGACCTTGTTCATTAGCTCCATTTCTAAAAAAAAGAAAAATTATATCAAAACAGAAGAGCAAATAATATGATTGACATTTTCTAAATAATGGGTAAATGCAATGTGCCTAGAACTGTCTGATGCAAAATATCTAAGCTTGAAATTGGTGCATTTCTTGTAAGATGGACAAGCTGAACATACTGAGAATAAAATGGTGATGACCGGAAGATCTGGATTGTTAGAGAGACCAGGGGTTTAATTTATAGAGTGATGCTCTCTGCTTTACCAATTTTAATAACCGAGCCTGTCGCCTAAATTTAGGGGTTTAATTTATGATCACTGCACCTGCACCTCAGATATTTGAGGAATAAATTAACATGTTGTGTTTTACACATCTCAAAATCAACAATCAACTTTGGATTTGGAAAATTGAAAGTTTAAGCCATGTATTTATTACCTAGATTAATTAAGCTAATTGATCCTATCAAGATCAAAACCGTTAACTTTAATTTGTCGAGCATGCAGCAGACCTGGAAGCATAAGGTCAATTGATGCAAGACCCAGACTTATGATTACCATTTCCTACTGAGTTTTTAAGGTGGTAGTGTTTCTGAAATTGTACTTGTCAGCACTAATAGGGACAATCAAAGTTTCGTATATAATCCATTTTTAGGTTCTAAATTCCTACTAGAAAATAACGCAAAAGATGGTCAACCAACAACTGCTATGATTTTGCTTAACTTAAATTTCCTAACTAAAAAAAGGAAAAAACAAGCATAATATTTCATTACAAGCTCTGATAAAATTTGATCACGTTAAAAAAGTAAAAACCCAACACTAAGAACATCATAACAAAAGCAGATGGAATACATTCAGTACATATTATCCGTATTATTTAAGGTAAACCAATAGCTGAACAGTCTCAGTATACATGCTCAACAATGCTTGTGCCTGGGAGGATAAATATACACAAACTAAAAAAGTGTGCATCAATGAAAACACAATTATAAGGCAATCGCAGTACTCATGCTGCCCTGTATTTAACAAGACGAGAAAAGAATGTCGGGCTTTTATGCCTTTTTTTCAAAAAAAAAAAATGCTGCCCTGTATTTAACAAGAGAAAACATTTCTATGATCATTTCCTAGGCTCTGTGGTGAGCCCGAAGCCGAACGGGAAGAGCGGGTCATAGTGTTTATCCCCGACATTCATTGGAAGTTGATCCACTGACTTGAACCATGTCCTTGCCAATTTTCCAGTGAACCCATAGTTGCCGTACAAAACATCAGCCACACCCTGGCCTTCTGTGCCGGGTAGCCAGGCAGCCACAAAAGCATCAATCATTCCAATGTATGGTTGAATCACCAAAGGACGACCGGAGATCAAGACGACGACGCATTTGACATTCTTGCAGACATTTTTAATTATGCTTGGGCCGGGAGCAGGGATGGTCAGATTGGTGTTGTCACCAGCTGTCTCTGCATAGGGTCTTTCGCCAACTACTACTATCGCATAGTCATATTTGCCTGACCTCACATCTGCTGCTCTTGGGTGATTCATGAAAACAACCTCGGTTGCTGGGTTGACAGTGGACTTGATAGCATTCAGGATTGTTGTCCCTGATTCAAGTATAATTTAAAATTAGTTTACGGAGGCAACTAATTGATTAAGATGATAAGTTGATTTGAGTTATTTTTTGATTAGACGACCTATATAGGGGCTGAAATAGAAATATAAGCATTTTGAAAATGTACCGGCCGTGATATTGTTGCCACTTTCTCCTTGCCAGGATATGGTCCAGCCACCGCATTGGAAACCCAAATTGTCGGCATGGGTCCCTGCAACTAGGATCTTGTTTGATTTCTTAGGGAGGGGCAATATTGGCTTAATTGGCAATTTTCCATTTTTCAATAGCACTAGGGATTTCCTTACAGCCTCTCTGGCTAATTCGCGGTGCTCCTGCATAGAATTTGCAACAGTAATATCAGTCAACAAGAATTTAACTTAAAATAATCTAGGAGGAGAGAAGTGAAGAGGAATAACCTCGGCTCCAATTTGATCAGCTAAGCTATCATCTGCATAAGGTTTCTCGAACAAACCCATGGTGAACTTGACACGAAGGATTCTACGCACAGCATCGTTAATGCGGCTTATGGAAATGGCTTTGTTTTCCACGAGGTTGGTTAAATCCGTTGCGAACAAAGGGTAGTTATATGGAATCATTATCTGCAAGGTACCAAGTACATTTGATGAATTTCCAGAATAAATATTAATTCTATGCTAAAGAAATGAAGAGAAACACTTGTATGCTAGAGAGTTTACCATGTCAACACCAGCATTAATAGACGCCTGAATTGAGTATGTGTAGTTTCCGGGTGGAGCAGTGATCCTATCAATCCCTTGCCAATCAGAAATTACAAATCCCTGTTTTTGGTGAAGGATTTAATTTATACTTTTTTAGAGCTTGCTCGTGGAGTAATTAACAAATTGATATTTCTCTGATAAATTAATGCGAGTAATTTTTATTATTCTAACCCTGAATCGTAGTTTGTTCTTGAGGAAATGAGTTACTAGGAAACGGTTTGCGTGCATTTTCACACCATTCCAACTTGAGTAAGAAACCATGATGGTTGAGACCCCTTTTGCAATTGCATCATAATAAGGAGGCATGTGGATTTTAAGAAGCCCCCTGAAATCGATGATGGTATTATTCTCATTTATGCCATTATGTGTACCGCCATCACCGACATAGTGTTTTGCACATGCAGCGACATTTCTCCTGTAAATAATAGAAACAAACAAATTATTGATATTGAGCTATTGAAGTATGGTAACAGTAATAACATACATGGAATTTTAATTAACATTTCTGATCATATCATACCCTCCTGCCACGTAAGGCACACCCTTTCTAGTTTTCTTCACCTTGCAAACCGGGGATAATTTCTGTCATTTGCTTAACAATTACTGTGTCTTCACTGTAACTCTCATAACAACGGCCCCACCTAGGATCTCTACAAACCTGAGTTTGACCCAACAAGCAATTAAAGAAATAGATTAAGCAAGATCTGTCATTATAAATTTAATAATGTAAGTCTAAATTAAGAAAATTATAAGCTGAAGTTACCGCAACACATGGAGCAAAGACATATGGAATTCCTGTAGCTCTAGCTTCAAGTGCAGTTGCTTGGCCAATTCTTTTTAACAAATTCGGATCCCTTTTACATAAATAAAAATAAAAATTTGTGAAAATTCAAAAAAGATATCCTTCATTTGGATCACCAATTAAAACGAAAAATTAATCCTTTTAGCTTGTAAATTTTGTTCATATTTAATATTCATAAAATGTAGTTTTTTGTTTTTCTTTGTATCAGTTTATGTAAGCATATAAGTTCAAACCTGGTAACACCAAGGCCAACATTGTGGGGGAAAATGGTGGCCTTATAGACGTTGTTGTGCCCATGGACTGCATCGATTCCATATATAATCGGAATGCCAAGGCGGGTTGAAAGAGCAGCCTTTTGCATATTATTTATAGCTTTGGTCCATGTTTTAGCAGTTGCCAAAGGAGAAGGTGTACTTCCTCCCCCGCTCAGCACACTACCTGCCGAATCAATTATTCAGTTCAACAAATAAGCATATGCATTCTATCAAATGCGTGATAATGGCTATCAGTGAAACTATTGCTAAAATATAGTTCCATTACAATATTAATTTGTCCAGCAAAAGAAATGCCACATCTCTAAAATTATTACCAAAATATAGCTGTAGTAGGCGAAGTATGTCAGTAATTAAGAAATGTTTCTCAAAATTTGAAGGATAAATGTGCATTGGGAGCAAAGACAATGCTTTAGCTGCTGCTGAACAGTTGAGGGAAAAAAAAAAAATCCCCATAGGTGTTATATTATATATTGATGTGTCCTTGAGAAGAATTTAGGAAAATCGTACCTATAAAGTAGTTCTTGAGCACATCGGATGTTGCGTTGAGCCGTTCAATTTGCGACATCTGACCAATCTTTTCTGCTAAAGTCATCCGGCGAAGAAGATCTTCGACACGAGCCTTGATCGGTATTTTCGGGTCTTTGTATTTCATGTACCCTGCTGCCTCGGTCAGAGCTGAGCAGCAGAGTAGGAAAACTACGAAAGATACAAATTTCTGCCAGACCTCCATATTTTAATGAGAAAAACTATACCTGTACCAGAAAATAAATGTAAGGTAATTAAAAATAAAAAATCAAGAATTAAGTAGTAAATTTTTTAATTAAACTCTGTTTTCCTTGAATGGATTAATGCACTATCCCTAATCCACGTTAAAATGTATAATAGAGCTCTAACCTTAATTAGAAGAGAGAAAAGAAGATATGTTTGACAACAGAGGAGGGTTATTTTTATAGAGAAAAGATGTGAGAAATGCTTAACCTCCTCTTAATGATAGCACTAGTCAGCTAGCTAATAAAATGCTGTATTACCGGTACCAACTAATAAGTAGACACATATGGATGCACCTGTCAGCAATATTGTAGTGAGCCTTGATAGTACCAGTCATTTTTTGTAACCTTCTAAGGAAAAATAGTAAATTTAGTTTGCATTACTTGGTTGTGCTACCTCTTTGGGATAAGCTTGCCACATTAAGCTACATTATATTGCGGATTTGATTTACAGACTTATTTGTCTTCTTAATCCTGTTTCTGTTAAACATGTATGCATTAGGTTAACAGCAATTTATTCGAAATTTACCCGCCTTTTGTTAGAGTATGCTAAATATAGTAGTACCATGACATAAGTATGGTTCATCAAAATGAGAAAAATATTAGGCAACTACATTTAGTTGTAATCTTAATCAAAACTAACTGTACGCGTTCGGGATAGTCAGACTTTTGTGGTTAATAAAGAATTGTGTAAAATTAGTTTACAAATCTGTCACTGATGATGTATTTTTCATATATTAATGACCCATTTTTGTGGCTAATAATAGACAGCTTAGTTAAGTAGTCTGCAACATAATTTTTTTTAATATGCAACGTTGCTAAGCTACTGTGCAGCATTATGCGAACCAATGTAGAGTATAATTATACTAATCACTAATCAGCACCATTGTTAATATCAAATTGTTAACATAGTATTTTAGCAGTAGAATATATTAAACTAATTCAGAATTTCTAGTGTGCCCATACAAACTTTTGAAATAGCCAATTTCCCCATCAAAACACCATAATATCTAAAATCCCCACAAAATCTTAACATTATTTCTTCTATTCCCTTTTAATTATTTAATATTTCATTTTATCATTTTCAAAATTAAATTGACCAATATGCTCTTTAATTTTAAATGAATGTGTCATTTACTAATTGTTTTCTTTCTCTCCAATATTTCCTCCTCTTTCAACCGACTATGGGAGGGTCACCACAATTCGAAAAGTTGCATGCCAAATAATTTATCATTTTGAAAATTTGAAGTTCAAAATTTCTGTTTGTTGCCCGCCCATCTGATTCTCTTATCCTTTCAATCCATCTACACACCCCATCTTTTACTAACGAATAAGAGGAATAAGAAAAAAAAAATTGAACTGACACCAAGGATTTGCTTTTCCAAAAAAAAAACATCTCGAATCGGACCATGTTGGATCATGTATATATGTAATATAATTTTGAATTGTATACTGTCATATGATTGCTACAATTAAGTGATCTAATATGGAATTAAGATATTAGACAATCTATGTATTCAATAGGATGTGGTTCATAAATATGTAGAACAATTTAGGCAAATATCAAATTATTGATGCACTGATTATGAGATTGGCAATTCAGAAAAAACTATTTTTCTGAAAAGGAGGTTTTGCACCCCTGTATAAGGATGAGTCCCCAAGACATAAGATACCACGTGTGTAACAACACAACTCAGATTTCTAAACAACGGTTATATTAGACAGAATCTGAGTGTCTTCTCCTTTCTTCCACCATTAAAGAATTGAGAAGAGAAATCCATTAGAAAATTTGGAGATGATTTCTCAAGGGCCACATCTTGCTGCTTGGAAGACTTAGTCCACGACCATACGATGTAAAGGCGAGAAGGGCTTCTTGTCATTGAAGACTTGTCTCGTGCTCACAGAGATGACTCTTCAGAATTGAGGATTTCATGGCCAATGTTATGAAATTAGGTATTATATTCCGCACTTATAATTATATTTTATGAGTCGGCTTTGGCAATAGGACGGTTCATAGGTTAAGGTGGGGGAACTGTTTCTCCTTATCTGGAATATAAGTATTTGATCCCTAGATGAGATGTAATTGTTTGGTCTCTAGATATAGCGTAATTATTTAGCAAACAGTTTACTAGAGAGAAAAGGTCTGCAATATCTTCAGATTATGTAGTTTACCTTAAAAAACATGAGTTTGATGTTGGCATGTTAGAAAAGGACCCAATCAATTTCAATCAAGTCATGGAAGACTCTAACTCTCATAAGTGGATCGATGCCATGAATGAGAAAATAAAATGTATGGCTGACAATGACGTTTTGGAAATTGTCCCATTACCATCAGGTGCGAGACCCATTGGTTGCAAATGGATATTTAAAACCAAGAGGAATTCAAAAGGCAATGTGAAGAAATATAAGGCTCGTCTTGTCGACAAGGGTTTTACACAAAAGGAAGGCATCGATTATAAAGAGACTTTATTTTCGGTTTCATTAAAAGACTCTTTAAGAATTATATTGGCATTAGTGGTGCATTTCGATTTAGAGCTTCATCAAATGGATATTAAGACAACGTTTCTAAATGATGATATTGAAGAAACGATCTATATGGTGCAACCAGAAAACTATGTGTCAGGAGACACAAAGTTTATGGTGTACAAATTTAAAAAATCCATCTATAGGCTAAAGCAAGTGTCTCGTCAGTGGTATTATAAATATCATAATGTGATTATCTCGTTTGGTTTTGAGACAAATCTTGTGGATGAGTGTATATATCTCAAGTTCTGTGGGAGTAGGTTTGTGTTTCTGGTTTTATATGTGGATGGCATATTGCTTGCTAGCAACAATATAAATATGTTGCATGGAACTAGAACTTTCTGATGAAGAATTTTGAGATGAAAGATCTTAGTGATGCATCATTTGTCCTAGGGATTGAAATACTGAGGAATAGAATCCAATATATATTAGGTTTATCCCAAAGGAATTATATCGAAAAAGTTCTTATTAGATATGGCATGCAAAATAGTAAACCAGGAAATATCCATGTGGCAAAGGGAGACAAGTTTAGTCTTAGCCAATGCCCTAAAAATTCTTTAATAAAGGAAGTAATGCTAAAGTATCCATATGTCTCAATTGTTGGGAGCATTATGTATGTGCAAGTGTATATGCGTCCGGATATTGCATTCATCACTGGCATGTTGGGCCAATACTTATCTAATCTATGTCTAGATCATTGGAAAACAACCAAATGGGTCTTGAGATACCTGAAGCGAACAAAAGACCACATGCTCACGTACCGGAGGTCGGACAAGCTAGAGGTCATTGGGTATACCGATTCTGATTTTGAAGGACGTCAAGATAGCATGAAATCTACATCTTTATGTTAGCTGGATGAGCTATTTCATGGAAGAGTGCTAAACAGTCACTTATCATGAAGCATCTTCTACAATGGTTGCAGAATTCATTGCATATCATGAAGCATCAAATCATGGTATATGGCTACACAATTTTGTCACTAGACTGCGTATAGTGGAATCTATTAAGAGACCACTAAAATTGTTTTGTGACAACAATTCAGTCGTGCTATACGTAGATAACAACCGAAGTTTGTCAAAGTCCAAGTACATTGACATCAAGTTTTTGATTGTAAAGGAGAGAGTACATAATGATTAATTATCCATAGAACATATAGGGACAGACTCTATGTTAGCGGATCCACTTACTAAAGGATTACCACCCAACAAATTTGAAGAGCATGTTGCTCATATGGGTGTAATTTCTGTTAGAGAAATTCAGTTTTAGTGTGACTCTGTTATTTATATTGATGTTCTATTTTACTTATTGTAATTTGGATATGTAACTTGTGACATGGAACAAGTTTTATGTTATATGCATGATTTTGCAAAGGGCTGTTGTTTACATTTTGTCTCTATTTTTTGACCTCAATTTTGGATGTATGTTTTGCAAACGGCTTATTTGGATATATATGCATTTCACAACAAGTTTATAAAATTCAGTTTCAAGTTTTAAGTGTGAGATCTAGTTAGAAATTGGCACGATAGATTACAATTGTGTGTAATTTTTATGCTACACATTCATATCATGATTCATGTCATTTGGTTATATTATTGTAATTTTGATGGTTTAGTTACGAATGAAATAAATGTGATGAAAACCGTTTTAGTCATTTGCTAATGTAATTGATAGACGGAATTAGTTTGGAAATATATAAGGATGACAGAAAAGTATGTGCACATAAGGTTGACAATACATAATTAAAATAATATGACATATTGCTTAAGTGAGAGATTGTTGGATCATATATGTAATATAATTATGAATTATATACTGTCATATATGATTGCCACAATTAAGTGATATAATATGAAATTAAGATATTAGACAATCTATGTATTCAATAGGGTGTAGTATATAAATGTGTAGAATAATTTAGACAAAGATCAAATCATTGATGAACTGATTATGAGATTGCAATTCAGAAAAACTGCCTTTATGGAAAGGCGGTTTTGCACCTCCATATAAGGATGGGTTCTCAAAACACAAGATACCACGTGTGTAACAACACAACTTTGATTTCTGAACAGCGGTTATTTTAGACAGAATTTGAGTGTCTTCTCTCCTTTCTTCCACCATCAAAGAACTGAGAAGAGAAATTCATGGCCAATGTTATGGAATCAGGTATTGTATCACTTATGATTATGTTTTATGAGTCGGCTTTGGCATAGGACGGTCCATAAGTTAATGAGAACTGTTTTTCCTTTCTCGAAATATAAGTGTTTGATTTTTTAGTTGCAATATAATTATTTGATATCTAGATAAGACGTAATTGTTTGGTTTCTATGATTCTCCAACAGACCAAACTAAACGAAGTGAGACACGAAATGACTATCGTTGAAAATTATGAATTTATTCTATGAAAAATGTTTATATATCTTGTTACCGCTCCGTGAACTTCTTTCACTGAGGTGGGTGATACCAGGAATGGAAGCAGGTCAAGCATGGTGGGCAAAATAAAGCCTATCGGTCTCATCATATGCCTTGTTTGACGTTAGAAAACATAGTGTGAATAAGTAATTAAAATTTGGAAAATGTGAGAAACAATAGTGTGAGGGAGGCGAAACTAACTAACTAATAAAGTGGGATATTTTCGGAGTGGCCAAGAGAATAGGTGGAGATAGAGATTGGTAAGGAAGAAAGACAATCCGAACTAAAGAACACCTCCATTTAAAATTAAAGGATATTTGAATCAATTCAACTTTTA
The DNA here is from genome assembly GCA_025461045.1 of Carex parvula. Classification (NCBI taxonomy): domain Eukaryota; kingdom Viridiplantae; phylum Streptophyta; class Magnoliopsida; order Poales; family Cyperaceae; genus Carex; species Carex parvula. The sequence continues at coordinate 178,457 of JAJGRW010000404.1, read as the reverse complement.
AAATAATTAAATAAAAATTAAATATCTAAAAAGAGATAGAAGAAATAATGTTAAGAATTTATAGGAATTTTGGATATTATGATGTTTTGATGGGAAATTGACTTTTTTAAAAGTTTGTATATATGGGTACACTGGAAATTTTCCATAAATTATGAATCGTTTGTTGAATCTATATAAAATTAGGTTCTGATAAGAGCACAATGTCATTATACCTAACAAGTAGTAATGGGTTCGCAACAAGGACCCGGCATGCAGCATCCATGTATTACAAGGACTAAAATTAAATCAACTAATTGTCATGCTATTAATACATTTCGTACCAAGTACTAACGATTGTTCAAACATTAAAAACCTATAAAACAACTATAAATCTGAAATCCCCATTTGTAACCAAAATTTACATATTCTCAATCAATCTTCTTAATTTGTCAGACATTGTTAACGTAATGTTGATTTCCATGCATTGATTGCTCGAACGTTTCGCCATCGCCCTGTTAGAAATATATTTTGAAAACACAAAATTTATTTAAATAAATATTTATGTTAATATTAACGTTTGTTTTAACTTTATGAATTATGGAGCTAATTGTGAATTATTTTCTTAATCTAATTCTTACACAGAAACTCATTGTACACTGCCACAAAAAATCAAATCATATATATAGAAGATAGCAAGCTGTCCTTCCTTTTGATGCATTCCTAAATCTTGTCATTTACTCACATACAATCAATTCCATTAATTGACAATAACTTGCATCAGGTGCGCAAGCAATGAAATCCAATTTCCTTGAGTTTCTGTATGTGCATGTGATTACCATTTATTTAAAAGAAACGGTAATATAATGAATATCAATTTTAATAGTCATAAATGCACAAATTAATTGATATTTATGTTATTTGCCTATAAATAACACATGCCATTTGGAGAGCAGGTATCCCAACAATTTCTATTCTCTTGCTCTTTCTCTTAGCTCCATATTTCATAAACTCAATTTCTATTCTCCCACAAACAAATATTTTCTTTACAAAAAACATATTATTCTGCTATCATTGTTGAAAGAAGCTACATCAACCTCTACCACGGTTGCGCCCGCAGGCAGAGGAATACCGGCGTAACTTGGGGCAGTCTTAATCGATTATTCCTGCGCTTAGGACGGGAAGTTGCCTTAGGTCCGCATTTTGCAGCTCCAGGTAACAAAGTTTTAATTTATATTCTTGATTAAGTTTTAAATATAGTTTTTACTTATTTTATTGATCAATATTCAGATTTAAATAGTTGGTTATTTAATATATTTCCAACAATCTAAGGCAAAAACCCGTAATCTAAATTTGATCAAATTAAAATTCTGATTTTAATTATTTTATAAATTGTAGAATTAATTAGTTTATTAAAAAAATAGTTAATTCATTTTGAATTTTTTGAGTAATTTAATTAGTTGCTGCAATTGAATAATTAATTTAGTGGCTTTATTGAATTTGTTTTGCAGCATATATCTTTCAACTTTTCTCTCTTTTTCATTAGTAAATTAAATATAAAAAAAAAAATGGGTTATGATGATGTATCTAGTCTCAAACCAGAAAAGTTTAGTGGTTCATATTTTGCTAGGTGGCAAGAACAATTACAAGCTTGGCTTGTTACGTTAGGTCTTATAACAGCTGTAGGTTTACCTATGCCATATCAAATTGCTACAAATTCTTATACCACAGTTGATGATACTGCTGATGATACTAGCAAATCTAAAACTAAATCAAAAACTAAATCTGACAAATCTTCCGAAGAAATAGAATATCATTGTAGGTTTAGAATATTAAGTTGTTTAACAGATGATTTATATGAAACATTTAGCAAATACAAAACTGCCAAGGAAATTTGGAATGCATTAGAAGATACGTATAAAAGGGATAATGAAGGAGCCATGCGTTTTACTGTGTCTGATTTTCATAATTTTAAAATGGTTGATAATTTACCTCTAAATGACCAAATTCATAATTTTCTAAATCTAATTCAAGAAATTCACAGAGGAGGTTCTCAGTTAGATGAAACATATCAAGTTGCATGTCTTATAGATAAGTTACCACCGTCTTGGTCTAATTTTGCACGTGATCTTAGAAAAACACAAGAAAAATTAAATTTAAAAACTACCCTAGAATATGTGAGAATTGAACATCAATATCGTCTTAGAGAGTTAAAAGAAAATGAAATGAAAACAAAAGTTAATCTGACCGAAATGCAAGATAAAAATCAAAATCAAAATAATGACAAAAATTATAACAAAAACTTTAGGTCAAAAAATAATAATTTCAAATCTAGGGGTAAAGGTTTTAAGGGAAAACATAATAATTACAATAATCAAAATTTAAAATATAAATCAAATATTCAATCTAATGAGAATAAGAAGAGAAATGATGGGAGATTTTGTCTGATATGCGGAAGAGACAACCATCTTGCTCCAAAATGCTTTTATAGGAAAAAACAGAAGGTTGAATACAAGATTGATCAAAAGAAGAACAAATCTGAAGTGAACGTAATTGACGGAGACAAATCAAATCTAGGAAAATCTGAAACATCGTTTAGGTCAGTATCTTTTATTCCTTCAGTAAATCTTACACATCTTGATTCCGAATGGTGGTTAGATTCAGGTGCTAATGTACATATATGTACTAATCGTGCCTGGTTTAATTCTTATCAGATCACAAGTGGAGGATGTGTAACGGTAGGAAACGGTACTGCTGTCCAAGTGCTAGGAAAAGGAACAATAAATTTGAAGCTTACTTCAGGAAAAATAATTAAATTATATGAAGTTCAACATGTACCTGAGATTAGAAGAAATTTAATTAGTGGATCTTTATTAGTGCAATTAGGTTATAAAGTTGTTTTAGAATCCAATAAAGTTGTAATATCCAGAGGAGAAATTTTTATAGGAAAAGGTTTTGTTCAAGATGGAATGTTTAAAATTAATGTAGAACCTTTACAGTTGAATAAAATTTCAAGTTCATCTCAAGCTGTTATTTTTAATTCAGAATCTTGTGACGTTTGGCATGGCAGACTTGGACATGTTAATTTACAATCAATTAAGAAAATGACATCATTAGATCTTATACCTCAATTTCAAATTAATTCTAATAATAAGTGTGAAATATGTGTCCAAGCTAAACAACCTAGAAAACAATTCAGATCTATAGAATTTAGAAATTCACAAATATTAGAACTTATTCATAGTGATGTGTGTGATTCAAATCGAGGTCCGACTAGAGCCGGAAGTCGGTATTTTGTTACATTTATAGACGATTACTCTAGATATTGCTATGTTTATCTTTTGAAAACAAAAGATGAAGTATTCAATAAATTTAAAATATACAAGGCAGAAGCTGAAAATCAATTAGAAAGAAAAATTAAAATTTTAAGATCAGATAGAGGTGGTGAATATACTTCAAATGAAATGAATCAATTTTGCCAAGACAATGGAATTATTCATGAAATAACTGCTCCCTACTCACCACAATCTAATGGTGTAGCTGAAAAAAAAATAGAACATTATTAGACATGGTTAATTCTATGATTTTAAGTTCCGGAATACCTCAAAACTTGTGGGGGGAAGCACTTTTATCGGCATGTTTTATTCTAAATAGAATTCCTTTTAAAGATAAAAATCAAACACCTTATGAACTTTGGAAAGGTCATATACCAAAATTAAATTATTTTAAAGTGTGGGGGTGTTTGGCTAAAGTAGGAATACCTGAACCAAAAAGAAAGAAAATAGGCCCTAAAACAGTTGATGCTGTTTTTATAGGATATTCACTAGATAGTAATACATATAGGTTTCTCGTAATTAATTCTGAAATTAGTGAACTTTCAAATAATACATTAATAGAATCTAGAGATGCTACATTTTTTGAAAATATATTTTCATTTAAAAACCAAATCAATCCTGAAGTATCAAATTATACTCCATCTGTAGATACATCCAAATCATTAAATGTCATTCCAACTACTTCATCAAATTATAATGATACACATACTCAACAAGAACTTAGAAGAAGTAAAAGAACGAAAATTCAAAAGAATATAGGAAATGACTTTATAACATATATAGTAGAAGATACACCTAAAACTTATAAAGAAGCTATAAATTCACCTGATTATCCATATTAAAGAAGCTATTAATAGTGAAATAGAATCAATTATAACAAACAATACTTGGATTCTTACTGATTTACCGCAAGGCACTAAACCTTTAGGTTGTCGTTGGATATTTAAAAAGAAACTTAGAACAGATGGTTCAATTGAAAAATATAAAGCAAGATTAGTAGTTCAAGGTTTTGGCCAAAAAGAAGGATTTGATTTCTTTGATACTTACGCACCAGTCGCACGTATAACTACAATTAGAACTCTTTTAGCTTTAGCTTCTATTCACAAACTTTTAGTACACCAAATGGACGTAAAAACTGCATTTTTGCATGGTGATTTAGAAGAAGAAATCTATATGAAACAACCTGAGGGTTATATTGTACCTGGACAAGAAAACAAGGTGTGCAAGCTTGTTAGATCACTTTATGGATTAAAACAGGCACCCAAACAATGGCATGAAAAATTTGATAGTGTTATTCTTTCATATGATTTTCAAATTAGTGAGTCTGATAATTGTCTTTATTATAAGCTAGAAAAAGATAAATATATAATTCTTTGTCTTTATGTGGATGACATCTTAATTTTAGCTCATGAATTAGAAACCATAAACCAAATCAAACAATTTTTATTTCAGAAATTTGACATGAAAGATTTAGGAGAAGCAGATGTAATTTTAGGTATGAAAATTATTAGATCGTCAAATTCAATAACACTATCACAATCACAATATACAAGTATGATTTTGGATAAGTTTGGTTACTCAAACTGCACACCAGTTTCTACCCCTTATGACTCAACTGTAGCTTTAGTTAAAAATAATGGTCAATCAATTAATCAAGAAAAATATGCTCAAATAATTGGTTCTCTTATGTATCTTACAACTAGAATGAGACCAGATATTTCATATGCCATATCTAGACTAAGTAGATACACAAATAATCCAAGTAATTTTCACTGGATTGCATTAGAAAGGGTATTTAAATAATTAAAAGGTACAATTGAATATGGACTTAATTATGTCGGATATCCTGCTGTACTCGAGGGGTACACAAATGCAAATTGGATTTCAGATTCAGTTGATACTAAATCAACATCAGGCTATGTTTTTATTTTGGGTGGTGCAGCTATTTCGTGGCAGTCCACCAAACAAACCATAATTGCTAAAAGCACCATGGAAGCCGAATTGATTGCCCTTGATACCACTTGTACAGAAGCCGAATGGCTCAAAGAACTTTTGTCCGATATTCCTTTAATTAAATCACCTATACCTGCTATATCTATTCACTGTGATTCTAGAGCCACCATTGACTTTTGTAAAAAGAAATTGGTGAATTCAAAATTAAATAGACACATTAAAAGAAGACAAAAGTCAGTGAGGCAACAAAGTGTTCGACAAATTATTTCATTAAATTTTGTAAAGTCTGAACAAAATCTTGCCGATTGTTTTACAAAAGGCTTAAATAGGACGAAAGTCCTAGAGTCATCGAGGGGGATGGGACTTAGCCTAATGGGCCAATCTGATGTGGGAACCCAACCTCTGTGATACGTGATCCCTTGAAGGGGGTTCAATGGGTAAGAACAAGCATATAGGTTGGCCAAGGAGCACAAGAATATTTTAGATATGGAACTTCTGTTCCGAACCCATCCCTATGGTGATCAGTGCTCCTGTGTAGTGTAATAAGATGAGTATCCCAAGTCGTTAATTCGCGAGATGTGACTCTACACACATCCCAGAGGGAACTCTTCTATATGAGAATGACCGTACAAGGCCGCGGCTACTGAGTTTAGGCAACCCGTAGAATATTCTCATGAAAAAAAAATCAAGTTAACGTGCATGGCCTCAAACGCACAACCCGCGATGTAGTTTTCTGTATTGTGTGTGTAATAATATAAGTTCCGATCAAAGGAATCGTTGTTCAAGACCTGGTTCACTCCGATCTCCTCGGACTGAAATTATTGACACTAAGCAAAATCAAAACATTTTGCCCAATGCACAATATAAACAATGATAGCAGAAATATTTATATATATATATGTTTTTAGTTTATTTCATTTTATTTTGTTTTAATTAAATTTGAGTTTTGTGGGGGATTGTTAGAAGTATATTTGAAAACACAAAATTTATTTAAATAAATATTTATGTTAATATTAACGTTTGTTTTAACTTTATGAATTATGGAGCTAATTGTGAATTATTTTCTTAATCTAATTCTTACACAGAAAACTCATTGTACACTGCCACATAAAAATCAAATCATATAGATAGAAGATAGCAAGCTGTCCTTCCTTTTGATGCATTCCTAAATCTTGTCATTTACTCATACAATCAATTGAATTAATTGACAATAACTTGCATCAGGTGCGCAAGCAATGAAATCCAATTTCCTTGAGTTTCTCTATGTGCATGTGATTACCATTTATTTAAAAGAAACGGTAATATAATGAATATCAATTTTAATAGTCATGAATGCACAAATTAATTGATATTTATGTTATTTGCCTATAAATAACACATGCCATTTGGAGAGCAGGTATCCCAACAATTTCTATTCTCTTGCTCTTTCTCTTAGCTCCATATTTCATAAAGTTAAAACAAACGTTAATATTAACATAAATATTTATTTAAATAAATTTTGTGTTTTCAAAATAAATTTTTTTTTTAATTAAATTTTGAATTACCATTTATTTAAAAGAAACGGTAATATAATGAATATCAATTTTAATAGTCATAAATGCACAAATTAATTGATATTTATGTTATTTGCCTATAAATAACACATGCCATTTGGAGAGCAGGTATCCCAACAATTTCTATTCTCTTGCTCTTTCTCTTAGCTCCATATTTCATAAACTCAATTTCTGTTCTCCCACAAACAAATATTTTCTTTACAAAAAACATATTATTCTGCTATCAATGTTGAAAGAAGCTACATCAACCTCTACCACGGTTGCGCCCGCAGGTAGAGGAATACCAGCGTAACTTGGGGCAGTCTTAATCGATTATTCCTGCGCTTAGGACGGGAAGTTGCCTTAGGTCCGCATTTTGCAGCTCCGGGTAACAAAGTTTAATATATATTCTTGATTAAGTTTTAAATATACTTTTTACTTATTTTATTGATCAATATTCAGATTTAAAATAGTTGGTTATTTAATATTTATTTCCAACACGCCCCCACACCGCATATGCATCCTCACCGTGCACTGAATCATCTCCAATTGTCATCTCCTCAACACTCAATCTTAACGGTACCAGTAGCTTAATACCCAAACAAATGATGCTAGTCATGACCACATTAAGCACCAAAATGAATGTCATTCCAGCAATCTGCATTCCAATCTGATGGAATCCGGCGGCGCTCCGACCATTCTTGATGGCGTAGATGAGACCAACAAACTTGGGGTCGTCACCGAAGAAGAGACGGTTGAGGTTTGGTTCAGCAAAAATGCCTGTTAGGAGGCCACCTAAGGTGCCGGCAACTGCATGAGTGTGAAAAATGGCCAGTGTGTCATCGACGTACTTCAGAAACTTGATTTTCTTGTGTAACACCATCATGGTGAACCAAGGAATGCTGCCGGAGAATACTCCCATGATCATGGCTGCCCATACTTGCACTAACCCTGCATTTTTACGCAATTAATATCATATTCATTAATTTAAAAATAATAGTTATTATATGTAAGACATTAATGAAACATGTTGCAAAGCTACTGTCATATTTACAAAAAAAAATAAAAATTATGATATTTAGCTTGATTGCCTAGGAAGCATATTATCGTTCAATTTTTATTGACACATATTCTCTCAAAAAAAAAAAAAAAAATTATTGACACATAATACAACATGTCTCGCGTGATTTATACGAACATACTATATGGTACTACTGTTCACAAATAAATCATGAGCATCTGTCATCACATGAGAACGCTTTAATGTTAGCAATGAGCATGTATTAATTTAATTCTAAATCTTATCTTTAATATACTGCATGCATATCTACAGTTTGTCCGTGTTATAAAATCTCGCTCGTCCACAAGCATATTTCTTTTCATAGTTAACATTTTTTAGCAATTTTTTTCATGGATTTGAAAATATATGCTAATTATTTATAATACATATATCTATTTTTATATTGCTTCAAAATAACTAATCTAATTCCTGCAAACATAGAACTTCAATGAAAACAGGGGACAATTAAAAGCAAAAAAAAAAAAAAAAAATTCCGTACCTGCTGCGGGAGTAATGCAAACGAGCCCGGTGATCATTCCTTGAACGGCACCGATAACGGATGGCTTGCCAAACTTCATGAAATCTAGACATAGCCAGACCAAGAGGCTAGTGGCAGTGCAAAGGTGAGTGTTGTATATGGCCAGGGACGTGTCTGTATTCGCGGCATACGGTGCACCACCATTAAAGCCGGCCCAACCGATCCATAACAAGCCAGCTCCTACCAGAGTCAAGATGATGTTATTTGGGGGAAAGCTCTCTCTATCCTTTGCAATTCTTGGTCCCACCTACATAGATGAAGACAACGAGATAAGAATTCATGATGAATTTAATTACAGGACTTTGAATTTTGGTAGTCTTTATAATTAGTTCCAAATATCTTTGGAAAGTTTTTATGCAAGGAAGAATATTACTAGAGGAAACTTGACAATATGCAGGCTGGCAAATTTATGATATTGGAAGAGGGACATGAATTACGGTAATTTATCCAACAAAAAATGATGAAAATAAAAACAAACCAAGGAAAATTTTGCAAAACAAAGAAACAATACTTGAATGATATATATATTAGGTAGAACCGAAGAAGATTTACCCAAAAAGCAGCGGTGAAGCCGGCAACGCCGGAAGAGAGATGGATGACAAATCCACCAGCAAAATCCATTACACCAGCATTAAAAAGAAATCCGTGTGGGCTCCATATACTAAAAGCACCAACTGTGTAAGAGAAAGTAAGCCACAGCGGCACAAAAAGCATCCAGGCCTTAAAATTCATCCTTCCTAGCAAGGCGCCGGCTATGAGAACCAGCGTAATAGCCGCAAAAACAAATTGGAAGAACACAAGCGTGGCTGCAGGGTACTGCCCTGTAAACCCCTGTGCCAGCAGAAATTTTTGGGAGAGCGCAGAGAAGTCAGGCCGGCCAACAACATTGAGGAACAAGGGTTCGCCAAAGGACATGCGAAAGCCCCAAAGACTCCAGAAAACCATGGTTGCCGCAAAGGCATAGAGCGCCATGAAGGCCGAGTTGACGGCCCATTTCTTCTTCACGATGCCACCGTAGATTATGACGAGACCAATCGACTGTAATGCGACGAAGGTTGATGCAGTAAGTTGCCATGCGTTGTCCCCCTTGTTTAGCCAGTCCGGGGTTGCCGTCGACATTTTTTATTTTTACTTGAAAAGAAAGAACTAATGGAATCTCTATCTGTTTCTCTCTTTTAGGTACTCCTTTTAGAGAGAGAGAGAGAGATCCCTTTGGTTTCTTGAGGAACCCTGTAATAGACACGGGCAATATATATATAGTCATAGTCTAGCTGGAATCTTTTAGTTTTATTGCTAAATTTAAACATACAACAATTAGAGCGGTGCTATTTTTGAACTGAGAACGGTGCTAAATTATTATATCTTTATACCCAATATACCTTGGGGTTTATACTCTGTACACTATACTGAGACAAAGAATATTCTATTTTTAATAGGCAATATAATTCAGTTTGACTATTGACTAATTCTGATACAAAGTGTTGACCTTTAGTCAAGCTGAATTATATTGCCTATTAATTTTGGAGGTCTATACTAATTAGAAAGCCATGCCTGCCCAAAAGAACCGACTGCATTCCTTGAACTATCTTCCTTTTCTTTTTTTTCGCCATAATATACTTTCGATCCTTTCTCCAATTCTCCATTTATGTCCGTATGGTTCGGAACTTAACATTTTTAATTTTTATTTAGTGGGCACAAATTCAGATCAACATCTATTTCACATGACCATAGCTTTAATTAGCTCGCTAAATTGATGATGCCGAGAAATAGTATAACAATTCTGACGCAATTTTTACAGAAGCATCGTCTCCTAAATGCAAGAGTGTTTTATTATTATTATTATTTTGGAAAGAGCAGGGCAAGGGATCTGTTTCATAAACAGAAAGTCAGAAAAAATCTACATTACAGTTTGTTAGTAAATAATATAATTTGTTTTAATTTTTGGGTGGAGTTTTTGTTCAAGGTGGACCTAAACTGTCTGATTCGCGTAAATTCGTGCAGATGGTTTAGATTTACATAATCATTTTAATATTTTTAAGTTCTAAATATATATGCATGAATCTCAACTTATGTCGGATGTTTTAAACTCGATTTTCAATAAAATTTGCCCATAAACCTTTAAACAAAATCCAATTCCTTAATGTTTTTCATTTTACCAGTTAACCACTTTGACTAAGTCAAAGTATTTGACTGGTCAACATAAGTTTAATAGTGCTAACTAAAATATCTTAGAACCATTATATCTAATTGATTTAATTAATTAATTATCAATCATTTTTATGCTGATCCGTTACCACCATAAAGAATGCCTTTTATATACTTCATTATTCATTCTCTCGTTTTTTTAGTACAGAGCACGGGAGCTAAAAAGAGGAAGAGAAAATTGAAACAAAAAGAATCTTAATTTAAGAAAAAATTTCAAAAATTGTTATATTATATACGCAACTTGCAAAAGAATTGTAAATATTGATGTGACAATTATAAACATAAATAAATCACAGTAATAATGAAACTATTGCTAATTAATTAAGCAAGTTTGCTAAATTAGTCTAAAAATGTCACATTACCATTTATTATTATTTTCAAGTGACAATTGTGAGATGTAAAAGAATAAATTTCATAAATGAATAAGGAAATGTAAATATATTCAATATGTCTCACAAAATTGAAATTAGAATGCATTACGTAAATAAAGATGGTTTGAAAGGGGTTGAAAAATAATTGCTAAAAAAATACGGATGTGGTAAAAACAGGTATTTTTTTTTTTACAAGGATGGAGATGCTTTTATATTTGAGGAGAATTCAAATGTCTAATATCTTTCGTATCTTATTGTGTCTCATATTTATATCTTCATATTTATATCTGTATTTTTAAAGTCCAAAATGTCAATTCAAACTGTTCAATATGAATTTGCTTGGAGACGAAATTTTGTATTTTCTAAATTTTTTTTATTATCTTTTAAGATAGATGTAAAATCACTGTTTATGAACCATCCAAAACCATTAATTTTCTACTTATCTAAAAAAATAATAAATTTTGTTCAAAAATATAAAATTTGATCTCCAAACATATTTTAATATATATATATAGAGTGAGGCTATGGTGCTATGCATAGCACGGATGGCTAGTGTACTACGGCTCAATATGGTACTTTTTAAAATCCTAACGGTCGATCCGAACCGTTCAATGTGATATCCATATGAATATGTACTTGCAAACTAAATTTTATATTTTTTTGAATTTTTTTACTATTTTTTTAGATAGGTAGAAAAATCAGTGTTTTCTGAAAATTCTGGACCATCAAAATTCTACCTATCTAAAAAAATAGTAAAAAAATTCGAAAAAATATAAAATTTAGTTTGCAAGTACATATTTATATGGTTATCACATTGAACGGTTCGGATCGACCGTTAGGATTTTAAAAAGTACCATATTGAGCCGTAGTACACTAGCCATCCGTGCTATGCATAGCACCATAGCCTCACTCTATATATATATATATATATAATGTTAAGTGGTTTGAATGATGAACTTTGAAAACATAAATATATAATATGAAGTACAATCAGACATAAAATGCACGAACCATTTGAACCCTCTTCTTTATATTTTTTTAATGAAATGTTGGACATTACGTTATTAATTCTTTTGAATTAGTTACCATATGATCTGTACCGTGCTATCAGAGAGGAGACGAGATATATATTTGTTCGTATGTAAAAAGTTGATATAAGGGTATCATTCCATCCTTGTAACAAATACAACTTGATTGCTTGGCGCCCGAATTTATCTAGTCATGTCTCACACTTGATTATTTAAAATTTTACATAAGTTTTCTTCATTTTATTAATTTGCAGATTTTTTACTTATAAAACTATTTCAGCTTGAAGTCCTCATTATTTTATTTAATGAAAATAATTCCCAAAAAATATCCGCAACAGATTAAACACAAAATCTGAACAGAATAAAAAAAAAGTACTGCTTCTTTGTCAATGTCACCGTGACCTCACTTTTTCAGCAAAAGGAAATATAACAAACTAAAATAGCATAATCTAAAGCACTAATGGTCCTTGCCGTTTAAAGTGTCCCAAATTGGCTTCTATTTTGGTCGCCAATCGCCACACCAGTACCAGCCTAAAATTTTGAAAAGCGAACGTTTTACAACAGAAAGACGTTAAAAATTAATTAAGGGAACGATAATTCTGAAATAAAAAATTATTAAAATTTGGATTTTTGGCTTATTTTTTCGAATTTTGAATCTATAAATAAATCTTTTATTTAGAAAATGAGTAAGGCTGTGGTAATATGCATATTACGGATTGATCCGTGCTATGACTCATATCTCCATTTGTCAAGTTTAAACAGTCGATCCGAACCGTTCAACATTATCAAATTTTCATTTTTTTATAATATTTTTACTATTTGCTTAGATTGTTAAAAATTCACTTTATTTGAAAATTCTAGACCATCTAAAAGCAATGATTTTCTACTTATCTAAAATAACAGGGTTCTAAATAGCTAGTTATAGCTACGTTATAGTTTTTTCGAACCTCAAAAGTTACATCAATATTGTCAGATGTTTTCTATGCTGTAGCATTATTTTGACTTTCCGTGATGACGTGATAAACAATATTTAGAACCTTGAAAATAGTAAAAAAAAAAGGCAAATGCTTCTGTGCATACAAGGACCTATTTGTAAAATGAGCATATTTTCATTTTCAAAGTTCAAACAGTCGATCCGACCGTTCAACATTTTCTCCATATTACAATGTACTTGGAGGTCAAATTTTACATTTTTTTGAATTTTTTTACTATTTATTAAGATGGGTACAAAATTCAATGGTCTGAATTTGACTAGTTTTGTAAAATACTTAATAAATAGTAAAAAAATTCCAAAAAATGTAAAATTTGACCTCCAAGTACATTGTAATATGGAGAAAATGTTGAACGGTCGGATCGACTGTTTGAACTTTGAAAATGAAAATATGCTCATTTTACAATAGGTCCTGTATGCACAGAAGCATCCCTCAAAAAAAAATTATAACATTTGGTCTACAAGTTATTTTTATATGAAAATCATGTTTAATGGTTCAGATTGACTGCTTGAAATTTGAAAATAGAAATATGGATTCATACCAACGGGTCATATTACATAGCCTCACTTTTTGAAAAAAATTCTAATTTAATGAATTTGGTTTGTGAAAAAAGTTCGTCCCAAAAATAGGGAATGCCTTTTGTTTTCGTCCATCTTGTTGGATTTAAGACAAGAACAACAATTCTATCCATTTTTTTCTTCTTCACATTAGACTCTTAAGATAGAAGTTTGTTCGTTTTATTTATCAAAGGATGATTTGTTTTATTTCTTATAAGGTCAAAATATAGATTAATTATTGTAAAATAAAATGTAGAAAATTTTGGCTCGCACTAGGTCTCCTGGCAATCGTGACATAGACATGTGTACACCAGACAACTGTACAAATAGAAGAATGCCAGCTCATCAAATTGGTGTAAAAATAAATTTCAATCATTCACATCCAAGCATAGGGTTTTAAACAATTAAGTATAACTCTTAAATTATTCTTAATTGTTCAAGTTTTCTGCAAATAACCATCAAGCTTCACCTTATAAGCATCAAGTTTTTATCAATACAGTATCAATCAAATTTGCTTAAAGAACAACTCAAATATTAACTCTAAATTGACTGACGAAATTTTTGGCTCGTTGCGTCTCAAAAATATTATTCTAAAAATATCAACTACAACAGTGAAATTCTTTACGACAATAATAATAAAACTAGAGCCGGCAAGAAAAACAAAAATCGTGGCTCGCTCGGGATTGTTTTGGAAAAAACTCGCAATTAACTCGTACGATTATGGTTCCGCTCGACATTAGCGCGTTCAAGTTTGATTCAATATATTCTGTTTGAACTAACGCGGCTCGTTTCTTAGTTTGTTGCTAAAAGAAGATCAAGTTATTTGTCGATTTATTTTTGTATCTTTTTGTGCTCATCATGATGAGAGGATGAAGATCGTTGGAAGGAAAAGTGAAAAAGAAAAATCATCTTGCAATCTATGAGTATCTATGTGCAGCTCACAGCACAAAAGAGCGGGCTTGGCTCAGTTATAATTGGATCGGCTAAAATTAAATTCGGCTTAACTCGTGGACAGCCTTACAAAACATATTGTTTAAAAAAAGAATTATAAATTATAAGCCGGTCTCTACTGAAAATTTTAAAAATATCCTCAATCAAAAAATAATAAACCAAAAGACCACAGAGTGGTGAGAATTTCATATTTACCCGAGCCGTAACGTGAAATGGCAGCCCCACATTGCAGCCCCGCAAAAACCAAAATAATTCAACTGTTTTGGGTGAAAATATATTGATTTGTTTAATAATTTTCAAAAATAGAAAGAACAACTAATAATTTGAATATGTTAAAAAAGAACATAAAAAAAAATAGATAAAATATCTTATAATTTAGATGTACTAGAAGGACTCCGAAACATTTTTAGGCAGGATTTTTCCTGGCTATAAAAAAATTAAACTATTTCTTAGTGTGTTGGTGTGTTACTAGGAAAACAAAAATGCTTTGGATATGAATTATTGATCCCGGTTCAAAATTCACTTCTATTAGATAAAGAAATTATCGTGGTCCTTCTAGTACATTCAAATTCTAAGATTCTCTATCTATTTTCAAAAAAAAATTTGCCATATTACGAAATGTCATATCAATTTTTTTCAAAAATAGATGAGGTATCTTATAATTTGAATGTACTAAAAGGACCACGATAATTTTTATATTTACTAGAATTGACTTTTGAACCGAGATCAATAATTCAGATCCAAAGCATTTTTATTTTTTTCTTAGTAACACACCAAGAAATAATTTAATTTTTTATAGCTGGAAAAAATATTGCTTAAAAAATGTTCGGAGTATTTCTAGTACATCTAAATTATTAGATTTTTTATCAATTTTGTTTAATGTTCTTTGTGACATATTCAAATTATTATTTGTTCTTTCTATTTTAAAAAGTATTAAACAAATCAATAAAATTTATCAAAATAGTTGAATTATTTTGGTTTTTGCGGAGCCGCAACGTGAAATGGCGCCCACCCACCCCCCCCCCCCCCCCCCCCCCCCCCCCCCCGCGAGGCCGCCATTCCACCAGGATAAATTTGAAATTCTGCAAAAAAAAAAAAAAATTGGCCTTTTTTTTTGTTGAGGGTATATAAAAATTTCGCGGTCTCTATACAAGCAAAGGCCAGTTGTTGATGGGCCATTATTAACAGGCCTCGACAAAATAAAATAAAATAATTTCGGGCACGACGAGTAATTTCAACTACACGCGCCTTTTCCATGACCCATTATTCCTCCTAATCTCTCACTCTCGTTAAGCAATTTCAACAATTCCAGAGCGAAATCTTGTCGTACCGTGAGAGGGTATGAGCTGTGACAACCACCGCCTCCGATCATATGTTGGAGAAATTCAACTTGACGGGAAGAGATTTTCGTCTTTCCAGTCCAAGTTCGTGCACTTGTTTCTTTCTTTTTATTTTTCTTAAATTTGCAAATTATACTATACTCGGTTAAGGTTTGAGTTGATATATTCTTTAAATTATTATTTATATTTAAAGTAGTTATTCTTTAAATCATTGCAGGTTCGGTGAAAAACTGAATTGCTCGAGTTGAAGCTGCCGCAGCGAATGTCAACCCTCCAATGACCTTGAAGGTATGATTTTTGCACAATTGCAGTGATACATTTCCTTTACTCTTATTTGAATTATCCCACAATGTTCATATCTTGTGCATGGTACGTTTTGTTAACATTATACATGCAATTACTGATGGAGAGAGTCAGAGAGATATTGCGAGCCAATTAAATTTTACAGCTGGGACAACCAATATGGAAGTTCTTAAAAATTGGGGGAAAAAGCTTCTAGGTGTGTTCATTATTACTAGTTCCATAGATTGAGTATCAAATTTGGTGAATTTAGTGTATTTTGAACTTTTGGTCATCAATCAAATGCTGATAAATTAAAATATTAAATTTTCAACTCGCTTGATACGTATCATTCATTTTCAAAATTGCACCTCATTAGATAGGTGGTCTACTAAATCATAGAGAATATATCTATGCTTCTAATTAATTTTTTATTTTATTTTGGTACTTGTTGAGCCAGTTGCCACGAGTGCAAAGTTGTTCTCAATATAAACTATCCAACAATGAATATAGTTAATAAATTATGAGAATTAAATTGGGATAGTTTTGTTAAATGATCCAACATGTGTTATTGATCTCAATCGCATGTTAACATAATTTAGTCAGTGTAACTAATATATTAATGCTAGTTAGTATGACTTGTATAGCCAACATTTTTATTAATATCCAAAGTTAATTAGAAATTAATATTTATGCCCAGAATTCCCGACTTTCGCCAAAAATGTCCAAACCGGCCATTTTATGGCCGATTTTCTCTTCTTCTTTTTTAACTTTTTTTTTTAGAGACACTATGAAGAGCAAAATAATGAAATCTAACACTGAAAATTTGAATTTTTTGTTTAAATTATTTGTTATATTACTTCTTTTAATTTATAATTAGCATATTTATACAAAAATACACTAGATTACTTGAAATTATGTTAAATTACACTATATTACATTAAATTACGCTAAATTATGTTAAATTACGTTGAATTATGCTAAATTACACTAATTTCGCTAATTATAATGAAATACGATAAATTACGCTAAAGTAGACCGATTTTGTGTCATCTTTCATGAATCATAAAAAATAGTAAAAAAATTCGAAAAGTAAAAATTGGTATTCTACAAGTTCATTATGTAACTAATTTACTGAGCTACTTAGATTGAATAATAGAAATAAAAATCTTAATCAGAAACTTCAACTCAAGTTCTGAGGCTCTTCCCTTAGTTTTTTTGGCAATTCTGAATTTTGAAATCCGGCGTAACGGGCACGGACGCATGCGTCTTTCCGCAAGCTTTCCAAAAAGTGGTCATTGCTGAAATCGGACACTCGAGCACCGTTTTATGACCGTTTGAAGTTTCGTAGTCGTTTTTCGCCTTTTCAGTGAAGATATGTTCCTATTCATATGTAATTTAGCGTAATTTAGCGTATTTTAGCGTAATGTAATGTAATTTAGTGTAATTTAACTTAATATAGTGTAATTCAACATAATTTCAAGTAATTTAGCGTATTTTAGTATAAATATGCTAATTATATATCAAAAGAAGTAATCTAACAAATAATTTAAACAAAAAAAGTTCAAATTTGCAGTGTTAGATTTCATTATCTTGCTCTTTATAGTATCTCTTAAAAAAATAAAAAATAAAATAAAAAAAAAGAGAAAACTGGCCATAAAATGGCCGGCTTCTGGGGAGAGGAAACCGGTCATTTTATGGCCGGTTTGAGCATTTAGCGAAAGTCGAGTATTCTGAGCATAAATATTAATTTCTAATTAACTTTGGATATTAATAAAAATGTCGGCTTGTATAGTTGCAATGATTGAGATAACTGCCCTAATGTTATTACTGACTTACAAAAATCAGTCTTTGATCTAGTGATAAAGGCAATACCTCTAGTGTGGGAGGTCGTGGGTTCGGAATCCGGATTAGGGGGGAGGGGGGGTCCTTTATGGACAATTTAGTAAAAGTTAGTAGGCTAGACCTCCAGAATTCTATCTTAAAAATTGCTATTACTGAATTACATCTGAAATGGAGGTACCTTTCGTAATTTATTCGGTATACATGCATAGGTTGATAGGTACTTTCATAATTTTAGGGTAAGTAGCTAACTTGGACAAGTGAATTTTTTCTATCCCCTATAATATTAAGTATGCCATAGATAAAAAATATGGTGCGCCTACATAATACAGATCCTAGCAAAAATATTGTTCTCCAATATTTTTACACAGAGATTTCTGAGTTCTTAAAGATGAGATTACTATGTTGCTAGGAATTCATATTTTTATTCTGTTTATATGAGATTAAATTGGTCCTTAAAATATGTGTCTTTGTAATTAATGAAAATCAAGTAAAAAATTTGGTGTGTCATGCTTTATTTTACCTGAGATTTTTTTATTATATTTATCCAATAATTTTGTAGTGATTGTACTTAAGTCTTAGTTATCAGATCAGAGAGTATATTTTTTTCGTGGAAAAATAGTATACACCATGTGTATTATTACCAAAAAAGTCTGGGTCGGGTAACCTCGCTGATAGGCATTTCTTCATAGCCCAGGGGAAAAGCAAAAGCAACATGTTTACAGATCCAACAGACAAGAAAAGCAAACTGAGCTCAATAAAGCACTTCCTAAATGGTGTAATACCTAGTCTTAGACTGTTTACACAATTAATCCTCATTGGAGTTTCTCAATTCAATCCCCATATATATTCCTAACAGTACCAGCCAAGGTGGGACTTGTTATTATAGAAGTCAAAGAGAAACAAGTCAGATTTTTCCTCTTCTATCATCGTCCTTGTGTACACCGCTGACAGTAAAACCAACTAGACTGGTACCAGCTGTCCTCCTCATAATTCTAAGGTTTAATAGAACTCCAAATGAAGTATCAGAAGGAAATAATCAGCTTCAATTTTGCATATTACCCTGCTCATGATTTTGCTTGGTTCTTCCATAAGCCTGCCGATACCAACTGCAACCCAGACCTTACAGTCTTCCTCCAGCTGCAGTTTTCAATTACCTGCCCATTAGCCACAATCAGTAAAATTACATTTGTGACAGTTTTAGGCTTTTTATTTTTGTAAAATTTCAAGGTATTGCGTGCCTCCCACAATTTCCATCAAACTGCAATAAGGACCAACAAATAATTTTTGAAATGCATTTTGGAAAGAGTTCACAAATTTCCAAATATCATCCCATGTGGGCAATGCCCGGACAAAAATCCTATTTTTTGGTGGTCATGTAATTAAGCAGGTGATCTATTGTTTCAATTGTGTCACAAAAATGACAATCGTCTTCTACCCAACCCTTTGAAGCTGAATGTGTTGAATTCTTTTGGAACTACTTGCACTTGTTTTATTTAACTATGTTTTTGATAAACTATTTTAATTATTCTTTTGGTCTGAAAATTTTTAGGGAAAATTCAGATTTTGAATCTTGTTAAAGGAAAGAAATTATAGTAATTTTAATAATAGCTGTAATTTGGTAATAACTGTAATTAGGTAATAGTTGTTCTTTTCTATTATAAATTTTCTTTTGGTCTATATATTTGCACAGTATTGTTAATTGAGAGATATATAGAAATTCCAATTTCCACTTTCATGGTATCAGAGCCCTAACCAAAACCTAGCCGCCGCACTGTTCCGCCAGCACACTATTCCACACTGTAGCACTGCACTGTTCTGTTGCACTGTAGCAGTTCCACCACACTGTAGCGCGGTTACTGTAGCTCCGATCAGCCCAAGATGTTGTACCATGCAGCTTTCAATCTGGCTCGCAAGTTGTGCGATCCGATCTGACCACACAATGATCGCTCTCTCACACCACTCTCTGACTCGAAATTTAAATAGAGATTGATCCAAATTTTAGGTGCTCGAAGAATGTGCAATGTCATTATTGCAAAGAGTGGGCACATCAAGTGGGACTGCCCGAAGCGTCCTAAGGGTTCTCCACTCCCTCGTGCTTAGGTGGCCCCTGTCGATCAATCACCCTGCGAATGCTCAAATTTAGATAAAGTTGCTACAATTGTTCAGCGACTTGAGCAGCTGGGCACTCATGCTGACATGACCTCTCAGACACAGATTCCGAGGGCTACCTTAGCCCACTTAGATATGATTTGCAACTGTTTTGTAGCATCAAGACTATCATGGATTGTTGATTCAGGTGCTACTGACCATATGATTGGTAACAAAAGTATATTGTCAGGACTTATCACTATCTCATAACTACTTGTCCAAATAGCCAATGGTTCTACCTGTAATATTGAAGGAATTGGATCCACCCAGATTTCACAAAATATGACCTTATCATATGTCTTATATGTCCCTTCTTTTTCTGAAAATCTTATGTCTGTAAGCAAAATAGCAGAACAGCTATATTGCTCAGTTACCTTCACTCCAACTAAATGCACCTTTCAGGAACTGGGGATGAACAGGTTGATTGGCGAGAGAGGAACATAAGATTTTTTTTTTCGGACAAACAAAGAGTGGTGCATTGCTTATAAATGATACGGCTCTTGAGATCTTTCTATAAATGAGCTCTGTTTAGATACGGGCAAATCTGGTTTGCCTTTGTATTATGTGAGGAACTTGTATAGCTAATTTAGGAGCTATTAATTAGGGCTCGTAATTAGGACCTTTTGTAATAAACTTTTTATAATAATATATTTGTTGGTGGTTCTCCAGCCAACCATAAAAAATAAAAAAATCAAAAGTTGATGCATGCAAATGTAAGCTCAAGGTCTAACTTGGTTCTTTTCTAAAAGTTTGAGGACCAAAACTTGATTTTCCCTATATTTTTATGTCTTCACTGTTTCTCAATCAAAATAGGGAAGCGTATCCTCTGCGGAGCTGTGCGGAGCTTTTAATCTGGTCCGTTCGTTTTGACTTGGCACGAATCTCAAAGCCCAATAATACAGCCCCCTCCGTTAGCCCGAATATCAAAGCGGCTGAGAGTTAATCTGATCCGTTCGTTTTGCTCCGCAGGTGCGGAAGTTTACACTTTTCCGCAGAGGATACGGGTCCATCAAAATAGTGGGTTGCTTTGCCTCTGTGATTTCATGGGTGTGTGCCGGAGCATGTCCAAAAAAAGGAATAGAAAAATTTGCAATTGCAACGTACAAGTGCTGTTAGGAAATTAATTTGACTAGTAGAAGGTGTGCTAGTTGCTTACAGCATGGTTTGTGTTTCTTGTCTTCATGACATATTGCTTTAGAAATTGGAAGTCCTTTAAATTGTCTTAATAATTTTTTTTTTTTCAGTCAGATCAGTATACATAGTTATACTGCAAAGTGCAAACCACTATTAGATAAATTAAGAATGGGGGATTTTTATCTGCTATCAGTCATCCCATGGTTAGTAGGAATAGTAGGGAGATTTAGATAGTGTATTGATTAAACCCGCCCGGGTCGACCCGGACCGAGCAAACCCTTGACCCAAACTCAGACTGGCCCGAACCCGTGCCTAAACCCAGACCGGACCGTCCTAACGGGTGGGCCGGGTTAAGAACAGTTCGGATCCGGTTTTCTTGGCGAAACCCGCCCATATCCTACCCGTTTGAACCCGCCGACCCGAACCCGCCCCGGACCGGACCGCCCGAACCCGAGCCAAACCCGCCCCAAACCCCCGGATCCGGGTCTAACCCGGCCGAACCCGAGCCAACCCGCCTAACCCGAGCCTAACCCGGGCAGACCCGTCCGAACCCCCCCATACCCGACCCGAACCCGCCGAAAACCCGGCGGGACCCGAGCCAACCCGCCCCAACCCGGGTCAACCCGCCCCAAATTCAAATTTTAAAAAAAAAATATAAGTTAATTAGAGGAGTGTAGTTACACGGTTACAGTAGAACCAGGGCTATTAACGATAAGAACATAGGGTATCAGAAAGAAAAAAAAAAAAAAAAAAAAAGGCGCTCATACATATAAAAATATAAAAATTGTATATTTTATCAAATTAAATCATGTAATAGAAAAGAATCTTGAGCCCCAGGTCAGAACAAAATTTTATTCGAATATAACTAGGGACAAAAACAGGTTGTTTTTGCTTCGGATATAATAAAAGCTTGACAGAAATGTTAAATTTTTTTTACCTTAATTTTTCTCTATTTCTAAACTTCAATAACTTTAAATTTTAAAACTGAAATGTTAAAATAATTTATCATTTAGTGACTATGAGGCAACTTCCCAATTAGTTTTAATGAAAAATATTTTATGGAGAGTTCAGATTTAAATTAGACAGTTCAGATTTAAATTCAAAATTGGAGTTGTCTCAGAGAATCCGGATTGATATATTGCTAAGGTATTTCAAGACATTGTGCAATTTGGATCATTTAATTTAATTTTACATACAAGTAGATTTTTTTTTAAATATAATTTTTTTAAATTTGCAATGAATTGTCCGAATATTATTTACCTAGTAGGAAATAAAGATCAACTGTCATGTATTGACTTACAAAATTTCAACTTTCTACACAAAATAATAATATAACTAACTGTACTAGTTGCATTTTTTCTAAACTATTTTTTAGTAGTTAGAAGATATAAAATCCTTTAATTTGAAAAAAAAAAAGATTAAATTTGATTGGACTTTGGAGTAAAAAATAAGTCCTAGTCACAGTCAACGTTTCAAACCCAATGAATTATATTTTCGATTTTATTATTGTGTGTTCTAGTTTGAAGCCCCTGGATTTTATTTTCATGTTATATATACCATGGATTTTATTTTTCTGAGGAGACAACTAAACATAGTTGTGTGCACAAATGGAGAATGCCAGAGCTCCTGAGACATATATTAATTAAATTAAATTAAATGCTCTTTGATCCAATTAACAAAAAAGAACATGCATGGTTCTTCACTAGTGGATGCCTATAAGTTGACCGAATTTAATGCCCCAAAAATTATTATTACATAAAATAATTTAATTTCAAAGTCTTAACTAAGAGTTCTTAATACTATAAAAAAATGGTACCAATTGAATGCTTATATAAAATAAATTACAGTATTATTATATTTTAGTAGAAAAAAAATAATATAACTGATGTATAAATTCTTTCATTCACATGTAAAGTTTGCTCATTAATTTCTTTCTTTCGTCATAAGAGGTTTTGGATTATATTCATTTTTTCAAATTTTCGCATTTTTTTTTCTAGCAATCAATGTTATTCATTTTTCAATTGGAAACGGTTATAAATCAATATGATGTGCGAATTATAATGAAGCGATTCTAATTTTTGAATGTATAAAGCGATTCTAATTTTGGACCCATATATATGCTCACACTAAAGTTTAAACATGTCACATTTATGTAATAATAAAACAGAAAAAAAACAGAAACGAAAAACCATAAACAAAACAGAAAAAAAACCGACCTGGCCCGGACCGGACCGTGGAACCGACCCGACTCAGACCGGACTGACCCGACCCGCCGGGTTTGGGTTGGCCGAACCAAAAAAAACCCGCCTAACCCTATCCGACCTAACCCGCCGACCCGAGCTAACCTGTGCCCGGGTCAACCCGTGGACCGGGCAGGTTTGGACCGGACCGACCCGACCCGACCCGTTTTCAAAACACTAGATTTAGACTGGCCGATCAACCCTAAGATTTAGGTCATATTTCCATATTGAAACCACTCTATAACATGCATGAATAGGAGAAGACCAAGGACGTCCTAAGGAATGCGTAGTTGCCAAGAAACAGTAGCCATGGAAAATAATTTAGTACGGTATTAGAATTCAAGCCCCATGAAGCTGACTAAAGCGAACAAGTTCATTCTTGTAGAGATGTGCTAATTGTGATGTTTTTACTTCATTATCTTTCTTAATTAGTATATCATTGACGGTATTAGTATTGCTTTGAAATTTGCATTACCCTGCAAAGATGTATGCGTAGACGCGCGGATGAGAGTTGGATTTCAGTTTTACGTTACTTTGCAAATTCTATGGAAAACCTTTTTTTATAATATATTTGGAGTTTGGAGTTTGAGACGGTTTGTGCATGATCCTTCAGTGGGACATGAGATAGACATGTCGCTTGAGTGTGGCAAAAGCAATACTAGCTCTGACATGTCACTTGTGTTAGTAATGTAAGATACTAATTAAGAGCTGATACAAAATCGCGCAAATGCAAACAAGTTAACAAAGAAATTAGATAGATTACTAGAAATATTTTCTCTCGTGGTATGCCAGACCGTAAAGTATCTATAATGAGAAAACAGATTCCATTTTATACAACGAAGCACCATCCTGAGCACAGCCCAATTACATATTTTTGTGAGCATGTACAACCTTTTAATTTTGTGACCTTCCGTACGTAGAAATGTTCAGATGCTTTTATTTTTTTGCCTCAATCACTCTTTTATTTTTCAAATTTCTAATAACAAAAACTCTAATAAGCGTATATTCTATGAACAATCATTGTAGAGTGCATGATTGGGCTCATTAGAGTTTTTGTTATTAATAAAAGAGTGATTGGGCTCATTAGAGTTTTTGTTATTAGAATTACAATTAATATTTGTTATTAGAATTACAATTAAATTAATATTATATTACAATTAATATTTAAACTAATATTTTATTGAATACTAATCTAATCTAATATTATATTTATTTAATACTAATCAAATATTTTATTTAATACTAATTTAATATTTAAACTAACTCTAATTGAGAGAGAAATCAAATATTTTATTAATATCACTAACCCTTCTAGTTCTATTCTTACTAACCCACCATTTATATGGGTTAGTAGAATAGAGTTATTCTTGAGCTAACGCAATTGCTAATTTGTGTTTGGATCACTAAGGTTTGAAAATAATAAAGCTAATTTAAGGTTAGCTCTATTCTTGAGTGATCCAAACGCACCCTAAGTTTCTTTAATGAAACGGACTGTCTTTTTTTCAAACACACACACATATTCAGTTTTTCTAGTAAATGTTGGTTTTTCCGTTTAGCTTTCGAGAGCAATATTTTTGCTACTAAACTAAAAACTTGTCGAATATACGCTTAGTTATCTATTATAATGATAAAATGATTCATTTCGGCCGTGTGTGCATGTTTTGGTTTCTTCTTAATTTCAAGTGTGTATTTTTTGTGTGGGTGTGTGGGTGGGAGGGGGGGTCTCTTCAATAAAATATTTTGATTTGTTTTGTGCTTAGCAAGAGAAAAACATTTATATTTTTACTTAAAAGGAAAAATTGTGTAACAGAGGACACTAATTAAATAGCTTGAGCTGTAACTATTGTTTTTCTTTAAGATAGGTAAGAAATTATTTGCCCATAATACAATTAAATAATTGAACCAAAAGAAATTATTTTCAGTAATTACCTATCCATTTTTCAGTTTATCTCTTTGTTCCTCTAATTAAAATCATTGTCAGCATTATCTTTTGAGTACACTCTTCTTCTTTTATAACAAATGATAAAAAAAACCCGACAATGACATAACATTTCAACGGATCTTTTGTATTTTAGATGTGTTTATCGACGTTGTATTGAATATTTCATACTAAATTCAAACTAGTATGTATATTTATTCTTATATATACATCACGCTTACTTTCTCCAAGGCAGAACTGTGTTGATTAAGTCATCTCTACAAATTAAAAATTAGCAATTTAATTCTTATATTTTATAATTTTTATAAGTATTTATATCTTTTTAACCCCCTTGTAAATAAAATTATACTATAATAACTTATTTAGCTCCCCTCCAATCTCAATTTTCCAGTCCTTAAGTGTCCCTCCACACCAGTATTATTCTCACATGACAAGTACCAACTACCAAGTACCCCTTTATCATACATTATGTGTGATTCAGTTTTAGGTTATTGTAATTTTTGAATTAATTTAAGTTGAAAACTTATTTTGTAGTTATCACACAAAAAAAATTATCTCAAGGAACGCTTTAATTTTAATAGTTTATGGTGACAACTTAATTCCTTTTTTCTTGTTGTCTTTGTAGACAAATTTGATGGTTAACTTTGAAGTTCTTGAATCGTTCCGAATGTTTAGTTAAAATTGCTTTCTGAATGTTCAACTAACATAGATATTATATATCATATTTTACATATTTTTGTCACACAACGTCACAAGATTTCTTTCTCATGATTTGCAATTGGGATTCAATTTGCATTTTGATCGTCGTCAGAAATAAAAACAAATTGGAGATTCCAGAGGATGGATCAAATTAGCAAACAGAGAAATGGGACCCAAGATGGTGCTGCCATTTCAAATTTTCAATGCATTGAAAAGGAAATAACAGCATTGGTTTTTCTTTGTTTTTTTTTTTTAATTGACTTGGCAGTGGCTGCTATTTTTCTTTGCTTTCAGTGGACACTTTTGCCCTCGGCACCTCATCCTCAAACGTCTATTTTTATACTATCCAGATATATAATATGACACCAATTTTTCGTGACCCAAAAGTTATCTGAATGCTTCATGAAATAAAATTTTAAGAATGTTTTACTCGATCGTGGATGGTAAACTGGATTAGGATTTCAAGCAAATTAATAAACAACGAACTATTATTTTATTTTGTAAAGACCATGATTCTAATGTTCATCATTTGTGCCATCTATAAATGTGTAATTCACATGCTTTTTTTACTTAATTTGAAAAGGAAGAAGTGAAAAATGAAAAAGCTATACAATTAATGAAGCATACCTTTTTGCACTAGATGATTAAAAGTCCAGTACATATAAATTATGAGGTTTAACTTCTTCTCTTCTTAAACCTTCTTTTCCCCACACGACTTAAGCATGTCCATGATCTTATTCTTAAGTCCTATATTTTCACATAAATGTATCTGGCTTAAAGCCTCATTAAGGAGGCTGTAGTTTTCTCCATTTAAATTTTGTTGCCCGGCAATCCGGCATGTTCTTCTTGGCAGGAATTTAAAATTTTTAACTATGTATCGTTACCAAACGAGTTTGGATTTGGCAAGAGTGAAATACATCAATTTTAAGGATTGCTAGGGGTGGACACATGATTTCTATCAGAGAGGGACAGGAATTGAGTTAAAATAGCTTATCGGGTTCAAACCCATTAACTAATCGGATACTAGATAAAAAAACAATTAACATAATAAGAAACAATAAAAATAGTATAGTCTTACATAATAAAAAACAACAAAATAATATTATTTTACATATTAAAAAACAACAAAGTTGGTCCATATCCGTAAATTTCTATAAAATTTCTATAAAAACAACAAAGTTTGTCATTAACGGTGCTTTTGGACTGGTCTGACGGGTTTTCCAGTTCCAAAGAGGGGCAAAACAATATCCAGGGAGAGGCAAAGTGGTACCGAGTCTGTATTTTTCCACTGAAATTCAAAATCCAGAGAGGGACAGCTGCCCCCCTCTGACTGTGTGTGGGTCCGCCCATGAGTGGGACATGAGATAGACATGTCGCTTGAGTGTGGCAAAAGCAATACTAGCTCTGACATGTCACTTGTGTTAGTAATGTAAGATACTAATTAAGAGCTGATACAAAATCGCGCAAATGCAAACAAGTTAACAAAGAAATTAGATAGATTACTAGAAATATTTTCTCTCGTGGTATGCCAGACCGTAAAGTATCTATAATGAGAAAACAGATTCCATTTTATACAACGAAGCACCATCCTGAGCACAGCCCAATTACATATTTTTGTGAGCATGTACAACCTTTTAATTTGTGACCTTCCGTACGTAGAAATGTTCAGATGCTTTTATTTTTTTGCCTCAATCACTCTTTTATTTTTCAAATTTCTAATAACAAAAACTCTAATAAGCGTATATTCTATGAACAATCATTGTAGAGTGCATGATTGGGCTCATTAGAGTTTTTGTTATTAATAAAAGAGTGATTGGGCTCATTAGAGTTTTTGTTATTAGAATTACAATTAATATTTGTTATTAGAATTACAATTAAATTAATATTATATTACAATTAATATTTAAACTAATATTTTATTGAATACTAATCTAATCTAATATTATATTTATTTAATACTAATCAAATATTTTATTTAATACTAATTTAATATTTAAACTAACTCTAATTGAGAGAGAAATCAAATATTTTATTAATATCACTAACCCTTCTAGTTCTATTCTTACTAACCCACCATTTATATGGGTTAGTAGAATAGAGTTATTCTTGAGCTAACGCAATTGCTAATTTGTGTTTGGATCACTAAGGTTTGAAAATAATAAAGCTAATTTAAGGTTAGCTCTATTCTTGAGTGATCCAAACGCACCCTAAGTTTCTTTAATGAAACGGACTGTCTTTTTTTCAAACACACACACATATTCAGTTTTTCTAGTAAATGTTGGTTTTTCCGTTTAGCTTTCGAGAGCAATATTTTGCTACTAAACTAAAACTTGTCGAATATACGCTTAGTTATCTATTATAATGATAAAATGATTCATTTCGGCCGTGTGTGCATGTTTTGGTTTCTTCTTAATTTCAAGTGTGTATTTTTTGTGTGGGTGTGTGGGTGGGAGGGGGGGTCTCTTCAATAAAATATTTTGATTTGTTTTGTGCTTAGCAAGAGAAAAACATTTATATTTTTACTTAAAAGGAAAAATTGTGTAACAGAGGACACTAATTAAATAGCTTGAGCTGTAACTATTGTTTTTCTTTAAGATAGGTAAGAAATTATTTGCCCATAATACAATTAAATAATTGAACCAAAAGAAATTATTTTCAGTAATTACCTATCCATTTTTCAGTTTATCTCTTTGTTCCTCTAATTAAAATCATTGTCAGCATTATCTTTTGAGTACACTCTTCTTCTTTTATAACAAATGATAAAAAAAACCCGACAATGACATAACATTTCAACGCATCTTTTTGTATTTTAGATATGTGTTTATCGACGTTGTATTGAATATTTCATACTAAATTCAAACTAGTATGTATATTTATTCTTATATATACATCACGCTTACTTTCTCCAAGGCAGAACTGTGTTGATTAAGTCATCTCTACAAATTAAAAATTAGCAATTTAATTCTTATATTTTATAATTTTTATAAGTATTTATATCTTTTTAACCCCCTTGTAAATAAAATTATACTATAATAACTTATTTAGCTCCCCCCTCCAATCTCAATTTTCCAGTCCTTAAGTGTCCCTCCACACCAGTATTATTCTCACATGACAAGTACCAACTACCAAGTACCCCTTTATCATACATTATGTGTGATTCAGTTTTAGGTTATTGTAATTTTTGAATTAATTTAAGTTGAAAACTTATTTTGTAGTTATCACACAAAAAAAATTATCTCAAGGAACGCTTTAATTTTCATAGTTTATGGTGACAACTTAATCCCTTTTTTATTGTCTTTATAGACAAATTTGATGGTTAACTTTGAATTTCTTGAATCGTTCCGAATGTTTAGTTGAAATTGCTTTTTGAATGTTCAACTAACATAGATATTATATATCATATTTTACATATTTTTGTCACGCAACGTCCCAAGATTTCTTTCTCATGATTTGCAATTGGGATTCAATTTGCATTTTGATCGTCGTCAGAAATAAAAACAAATTGGAGATTCCAGAGGATGGGACCCAAGATGGTACTGCCATTTCAAATTTTCAATGCATTGAAAAGGAAATAACAGCATTGGTTTTTCTTTGTTTTTTTTTTTTAATTGACTTGGCAGTGGCTGCTATTTTTCTTTGCTTTCAGTGGACACTTTTGCCCTCGGCACCTCATCCTCAAACGTCTATTTTTATACTATCCAGATATATAATATGACACCAATTTTCGTGACCCAAAAGTTATCTGAATGCTTCATGAAATAAAAATTTTAAGAATGTTTTACTCGATCGTGGATGGTAAACTGGATTAGGATTTCAAGCAAATTAATAAACAACGAACTATTATTTTATTTTGTAAAGACCATGATTCTAATGTTCATCATTTGTGCCATCTATAAATGTGTAATTCACATGCTTTTTTTACTTAATTTGAAAAGGAAGAAGTGAAAAATGAAAAAGCTATACAATTAATGAAGCATACCTTTTTGCACTAGATGATTAAAAGTCCAGTACATATAAATTATGAGGTTTAACTTCTTCTCTTCTTAAACCTTCTTTTCCCCACACGACTTAAGCATGTCCATGATCTTATTCTTAAGTCCTATATTTTCACATAAATGTATCTGGCTTAAAGCCTCATTAAGGAGGCTGTAGTTTTCTCCATTTAAATTTTGTTGCCCGGCAATCCGGCATGTTCTTCTTGGCAGGAATTTAAAATTTTTAACTATGTATCGTTACCAAACGAGTTTGGATTTGGCAAGAGTGAAATACATCAATTTTAAGGATTGCTAGGGGTGGACACATGATTTCTATCAGAGAGGGACAGGAATTGAGTTAAAATAGCTTATCGGGTTCAAACCCATTAACTAATCGGATACTAGATAAAAAAACAATTAACACAATAAGAAACAATAAAATAGTATAGTCTTACATAATAAAAAACAACAAAATAATATTATTTTACATATTAAAAAACAACAAAGTTGGTCCATATCCGTAAATTTCTATAAAATTTCTATAAAAACAACAAAGTTTGTCATTAACGGTGCTTTTGGACTGGTCTGACGGGTTTTCCAGTTCCAAAGAGGGGCAAAACAATATCCAGGGAGAGGCAAAGTGGTACCGAGTCTGTATTTTTCCACTGAAATTCAAAATCCAGAGAGGGACAGCTGCCCCCCTCTGACTGTGTGTGGGTCCGCCCATGAGTGGGACATGAGATAGACATGTCGCTTGAGTGTGGCAAAAGCAATACTAGCTCTGACATGTCACTTGTGTTAGTAATGTAAGATACTAATTAAGAGCTGATACAAAATCGCGCAAATGCAAACAAGTTAACAAAGAAATTAGATAGATTACTAGAAATATTTTCTCTCGTGGTATGCCAGACCGTAAAGTATCTATAATGAGAAAACAGATTCCATTTTATACAACGAAGCACCATCCTGAGCACAGCCCAATTACATATTTTTGTGAGCATGTACAACCTTTTAATTTTGTGACCTTCCGTACGTAGAAATGTTCAGATGCTTTTATTTTTTTGCCTCAATCACTCTTTTATTTTTCAAATTTCTAATAACAAAAACTCTAATAAGCGTATATTCTATGAACAATCATTGTAGAGTGCATGATTGGGCTCATTAGAGTTTTTGTTATTAATAAAAGAGTGATTGGGCTCATTAGAGTTTTTGTTATTAGAATTACAATTAATATTTGTTATTAGAATTACAATTAAATTAATATTATATTACAATTAATATTTAAACTAATATTTTATTGAATACTAATCTAATCTAATATTATATTTATTTAATACTAATCAAATATTTTATTTAATACTAATTTAATATTTAAACTAACTCTAATTGAGAGAGAAATCAAATATTTTATTAATATCACTAACCCTTCTAGTTCTATTCTTACTAACCCACCATTTATATGGGTTAGTAGAATAGAGTTATTCTTGAGCTAACGCAATTGCTAATTTGTGTTTGGATCACTAAGGTTTGAAAATAATAAAGCTAATTTAAGGTTAGCTCTATTCTTGAGTGATCCAAACGCACCCTAAGTTTCTTTAATGAAACGGACTGTCTTTTTTCAAACACACACACATATTCAGTTTTTCTAGTAAATGTTGGTTTTTCCGTTTAGCTTTCGAGAGCAATATTTTTGCTACTAAACTAAAAACTTGGTCGAATATACGCTTAGTTATCTATTATAATGATAAAATGATTCATTTCGGCCGTGTGTGCATGTTTGGTTTCTTCTTAATTTCAAGTGTGTATTTTTTGTGTGGGTGTGTGGGTGGGAGGGGGGGTCTCTTCAATAAAATATTTTGATTTGTTTTGTGCTTAGCAAGAGAAAAACATTTATATTTTTACTTAAAAGGAAAAATTGTGTAACAGAGGACACTAATTAAATAGCTTGAGCTGTAACTATTGTTTTTCTTTAAGATAGGTAAGAAATTATTTGCCCATAATACAATTAAATAATTGAACCAAAAGAAATTATTTTCAGTAATTACCTATCCATTTTTCAGTTTATCTCTTTGTTCCTCTAATTAAAATCATTGTCAGCATTATCTTTTGAGTACACTCTTCTTCTTTTATAACAAATGATAAAAAAAACCCGACAATGACATAACATTTCAACGGATCTTTTTGTATTTTAGATGTGTTTATCGACGTTGTATTGAATATTTCATACTAAATTCAAACTAGTATGTATATTTATTCTTATATATACATCACGCTTACTTTCTCCGAGGCAGAACTATGTGTTGATTAAGTCATCTCTACAAATTAAAAATTAGCAATTTAATTCTTTATATTTTAAAATTTTTTAAGTATTTATATCTTTTTAACCCCTTTAAATAAAATTATACTACAATAACTTATTTAGCTCCCCTCCAATCTCAATTTTCCAGTCCATAAGTGTCCCTCCACACCAGTATTATTCTCACATGACAAGTACCAACTACCAAGTACCCCTTTATCATACATTATGTGTGATTCAGTTTTAGGTTATTGTAATTTTTGAATTAATTTAAGTTGAAAACTTATTTTGTAGTTATCACACAAAAAAAATTATCTCAAGGAACGCTTTAATTTTAATAGTTTATGGTGACAACTTAATTCCTTTTTTCTTGTTGTCTTTGTAGACAAATTTGATGGTTAACTTTGAAGTTCTTGAATCGTTCCGAATGTTTAGTTAAAATTGCTTTCTGAATGTTCAACTAACATAGATATTATATATCATATTTTACATATTTTTGTCACACAACGTCACAAGATTTCTTTCTCATGATTTGCAATTGGGATTCAATTTGCATTTTGATCGTCGTCAGAAATAAAAACAAATTGGAGATTCCAGAGGATGGATCAAATTAGCAAACAGAGAAATGGGACCCAAGATGGTGCTGCCATTTCAAATTTTCAATGCATTGAAAAGGAAATAACAGCATTGGTTTTTCTTTGTTTTTTTTTTTTAATTGACTTGGCAGTGGCTGCTATTTTTCTTTGCTTTCAGTGGACACTTTTGCCCTCGGCACCTCATCCTCAACGTCTATTTTTATACTATCCAGATATATAATATGACACCAATTTTTCGTGACCCAAAAGTTATCTGAATGCTTCATGAAATAAAAATTTTAAGAATGTTTTACTCGATCGTGGATGGTAAACTGGATTAGGATTTCAAGCAAATTAATAAACAACGAACTATTATTTTATTTTGTAAAGACCATGATTCTAATGTTCATCATTTGTGCCATCTATAAATGTGTAATTCACATGCTTTTTTTACTTAATTTGAAAAGGAAGAAGTGAAAAATGAAAAAGCTATACAATTAATGAAGCATACCTTTTTGCACTAGATGATTAAAAGTCCAGTACATATAAATTATGAGGTTTAACTTCTTCTCTTCTTAAACCTTCTTTTCCCCACACGACTTAAGCATGTCCATGATCTTATTCTTAAGTCCTATATTTTCACATAAATGTATCTGGCTTAAAGCCTCATTAAGGAGGCTGTAGTTTTCTCCATTTAAATTTTGTTGCCCGGCAATCCGGCATGTTCTTCTTGGCAGGAATTTAAAATTTTTAACTATGTATCGTTACCAAACGAGTTTGGATTTGGCAAGAGTGAAATACATCAATTTTAAGGATTGCTAGGGGTGGACACATGATTTCTATCAGAGAGGGACAGGAATTGAGTTAAAATAGCTTATCGGGTTCAAACCCATTAACTAATCGGATACTAGATAAAAAAACAATTAACATAATAAGAAACAATAAAAATAGTATAGTCTTACATAATAAAAAACAACAAAATAATATTATTTTACATATTAAAAAACAACAAAGTTGGTCCATATCCGTAAATTTCTATAAAATTTCTATAAAAACAACAAAGTTTGTCATTAACGGTGCTTTTGGACTGGTCTGACGGGTTTTCCAGTTCCAAAGAGGGGCAAAACAATATCCAGGGAGAGGCAAAGTGGTACCGAGTCTGTATTTTTCCACTGAAATTCAAAATCCAGAGAGGGACAGCTGCCCCCCTCTGACTGTGTGTGGGTCCGCCCATGAGTGGGACATGAGATAGACATGTCGCTTGAGTGTGGCAAAAGCAATACTAGCTCTGACATGTCACTTGTGTTAGTAATGTAAGATACTAATTAAGAGCTGATACAAAATCGCGCAAATGCAAACAAGTTAACAAAGAAATTAGATAGATTACTAGAAATATTTTCTCTCGTGGTATGCCAGACCGTAAAGTATCTATAATGAGAAAACAGATTCCATTTTATACAACGAAGCACCATCCTGAGCACAGCCCAATTACATATTTTTGTGAGCATGTACAACCTTTTAATTTTGTGACCTTCCGTACGTAGAAATGTTCAGATGCTTTTATTTTTTTGCCTCAATCACTCTTTTATTTTTCAAATTTCTAATAACAAAAACTCTAATAAGCGTATATTCTATGAACAATCATTGTAGAGTGCATGATTGGGCTCATTAGAGTTTTTGTTATTAATAAAAGAGTGATTGGGCTCATTAGAGTTTTTGTTATTAGAATTACAATTAATATTTGTTATTAGAATTACAATTAAATTAATATTATATTACAATTAATATTTAAACTAATATTTTATTGAATACTAATCTAATCTAATATTATATTTATTTAATACTAATCAAATATTTTATTTAATACTAATTTAATATTTAAACTAACTCTAATTGAGAGAGAAATCAAATATTTTATTAATATCACTAACCCTTCTAGTTCTATTCTTACTAACCCACCATTTATATGGGTTAGTAGAATAGAGTTATTCTTGAGCTAACGCAATTGCTAATTTGTGTTTGGATCACTAAGGTTTGAAATAATAAAGCTAATTTAAGGTTAGCTCTATTCTTGAGTGATCCAAACGCACCCTAAGTTTCTTTAATGAAACGGACTGTCTTTTTTTCAAACACACACACATATTCAGTTTTTCTAGTAAATGTTGGTTTTTCCGTTTAGCTTTCGAGAGCAATATTTTGCTACTAAACTAAAAACTTGTCGAATATACGCTTAGTTATCTATTATAATGATAAAATGATTCATTTCGGCCGTGTGTGCATGTTTTGGTTTCTTCTTAATTTCAAGTGTGTATTTTTTGTGTGGGTGTGTGGGTGGGAGGGGGGGTCTCTTCAATAAAATATTTTGATTTGTTTTGTGCTTAGCAAGAGAAAAACATTTATATTTTTACTTAAAAGGAAAAATTGTGTAACAGAGGACACTAATTAAATAGCTTGAGCTGTAACTATTGTTTTTCTTTAAGATAGGTAAGAAATTATTTGCCCATAATACAATTAAATAATTGAACCAAAAGAAATTATTTTCAGTAATTACCTATCCATTTTTCAGTTTATCTCTTTGTTCCTCTAATTAAAATCATTGTCAGCATTATCTTTTGAGTACACTCTTCTTCTTTTATAACAAATGATAAAAAAAACCCGACAATGACATAACATTTCAACGGATCTTTTTGTATTTTAGATGTGTTTATCGACGTTGTATTGAATATTTCATACTAAATTCAAACTAGTATGTATATTTATTCTTATATATACATCACGCTTACTTTCTCCGAGGCAGAACTATGTGTTGATTAAGTCATCTCTACAAATTAAAAATTAGCAATTTAATTCTTTATATTTTAAAATTTTTTAAGTATTTATATCTTTTTAACCCCTTTAAATAAAATTATACTACAATAACTTATTTAGCTCCCCTCCAATCTCAATTTTCCAGTCCATAAGTGTCCCTCCACACCAGTATTATTCTCACATGACAAGTACCAACTACCAAGTACCCCTTTATCATACATTATGTGTGATTCAGTTTTAGGTTATTGTAATTTTTGAATTAATTTAAGTTGAAAACTTATTTTGTAGTTATCACACAAAAAAAATTATCTCAAGGAACGCTTTAATTTTAATAGTTTATGGTGACAACTTAATTCCTTTTTTCTTGTTGTCTTTGTAGACAAATTTGATGGTTAACTTTGAAGTTCTTGAATCGTTCCGAATGTTTAGTTAAAATTGCTTTCTGAATGTTCAACTAACATAGATATTATATATCATATTTTACATATTTTTGTCACACAACGTCACAAGATTTCTTTCTCATGATTTGCAATTGGGATTCAATTTGCATTTTGATCGTCGTCAGAAATAAAAACAAATTGGAGATTCCAGAGGATGGATCAAATTAGCAAACAGAGAAATGGGACCCAAGATGGTGCTGCCATTTCAAATTTTCAATGCATTGAAAAGGAAATAACAGCATTGGTTTTTCTTTGTTTTTTTTTTTTAATTGACTTGGCAGTGGCTGCTATTTTTCTTTGCTTTCAGTGGACACTTTTGCCCTCGGCACCTCATCCTCAAACGTCTATTTTTATACTATCCAGATATATAATATGACACCAATTTTTCGTGACCCAAAAGTTATCTGAATGCTTCATGAAATAAAAATTTTAAGAATGTTTTACTCGATCGTGGATGGTAAACTGGATTAGGATTTCAAGCAAATTAATAAACAACGAACTATTATTTTATTTTGTAAAGACCATGATTCTAATGTTCATCATTTGTGCCATCTATAAATGTGTAATTCACATGCTTTTTTTACTTAATTTGAAAAGGAAGAAGTGAAAAATGAAAAAGCTATACAATTAATGAAGCATACCTTTTTGCACTAGATGATTAAAAGTCCAGTACATATAAATTATGAGGTTTAACTTCTTCTCTTCTTAAACCTTCTTTTCCCCACACGACTTAAGCATGTCCATGATCTTATTCTTAAGTCCTATATTTTCACATAAATGTATCTGGCTTAAAGCCTCATTAAGGAGGCTGTAGTTTTCTCCATTTAAATTTTGTTGCCCGGCAATCCGGCATGTTCTTCTTGGCAGGAATTTAAAATTTTTAACTATGTATCGTTACCAAACGAGTTTGGATTTGGCAAGAGTGAAATACATCAATTTTAAGGATTGCTAGGGGTGGACACATGATTTCTATCAGAGAGGGACAGGAATTGAGTTAAAATAGCTTATCGGGTTCAAACCCATTAACTAATCGGATACTAGATAAAAAAACAATTAACATAATAAGAAACAATAAAAATAGTATAGTCTTACATAATAAAAAACAACAAAATAATATTATTTTACATATTAAAAAACAACAAAGTTGGTCCATATCCGTAAATTTCTATAAAATTTCTATAAAAACAACAAAGTTTGTCATTAACGGTGCTTTTGGACTGGTCTGACGGGTTTTCCAGTTCCAAAGAGGGGCAAAACAATATCCAGGGAGAGGCAAAGTGGTACCGAGTCTGTATTTTTCCACTGAAATTCAAAATCCAGAGAGGGACAGCTGCCCCCCTCTGACTGTGTGTGGGTCCGCCCATGAGTGGGACATGAGATAGACATGTCGCTTGAGTGTGGCAAAAGCAATACTAGCTCTGACATGTCACTTGTGTTAGTAATGTAAGATACTAATTAAGAGCTGATACAAAATCGCGCAAATGCAAACAAGTTAACAAAGAAATTAGATAGATTACTAGAAATATTTTCTCTCGTGGTATGCCAGACCGTAAAGTATCTATAATGAGAAAACAGATTCCATTTTATACAACGAAGCACCATCCTGAGCACAGCCCAATTACATATTTTTGTGAGCATGTACAACCTTTTAATTTTGTGACCTTCCGTACGTAGAAATGTTCAGATGCTTTTATTTTTTTGCCTCAATCACTCTTTTATTTTTCAAATTTCTAATAACAAAAACTCTAATAAGCGTATATTCTATGAACAATCATTGTAGAGTGCATGATTGGGCTCATTAGAGTTTTTGTTATTAATAAAAGAGTGATTGGGCTCATTAGAGTTTTTGTTATTAGAATTACAATTAATATTTGTTATTAGAATTACAATTAAATTAATATTATATTACAATTAATATTTAAACTAATATTTTATTGAATACTAATCTAATCTAATATTATATTTATTTAATACTAATCAAATATTTTATTTAATACTAATTTAATATTTAAACTAACTCTAATTGAGAGAGAAATCAAATATTTTATTAATATCACTAACCCTTCTAGTTCTATTCTTACTAACCCACCATTTATATGGGTTAGTAGAATAGAGTTATTCTTGAGCTAACGCAATTGCTAATTTGTGTTTGGATCACTAAGGTTTGAAAATAATAAAGCTAATTTAAGGTTAGCTCTATTCTTGAGTGATCCAAACGCACCCTAAGTTTCTTTAATGAAACGGACTGTCTTTTTTTCAAACACACACACATATTCAGTTTTTCTAGTAAATGTTGGTTTTTCCGTTTAGCTTTCGAGAGCAATATTTTTGCTACTAAACTAAAAACTTGTCGAATATACGCTTAGTTATCTATTATAATGATAAAATGATTCATTTCGGCCGTGTGTGCATGTTTTGGTTTCTTCTTAATTTCAAGTGTGTATTTTTTGTGTGGGTGTGTGGGTGGGAGGGGGGGTCTCTTCAATAAAATATTTTGATTTGTTTTGTGCTTAGCAAGAGAAAAACATTTATATTTTTACTTAAAAGGAAAAATTGTGTAACAGAGGACACTAATTAAATAGCTTGAGCTGTAACTATTGTTTTTCTTTAAGATAGGTAAGAAATTATTTGCCCATAATACAATTAAATAATTGAACCAAAAGAAATTATTTTCAGTAATTACCTATCCATTTTTCAGTTTATCTCTTTGTTCCTCTAATTAAAATCATTGTCAGCATTATCTTTTGAGTACACTCTTCTTCTTTTATAACAAATGATAAAAAAAACCCGACAATGACATAACATTTCAACGGATCTTTTTGTATTTTAGATGTGTTTATCGACGTTGTATTGAATATTTCATACTAAATTCAAACTAGTATGTATATTTATTCTTATATATACATCACGCTTACTTTCTCCGAGGCAGAACTATGTGTTGATTAAGTCATCTCTACAAATTAAAAATTAGCAATTTAATTCTTTATATTTTAAATTTTTTAAGTATTTATATCTTTTTAACCCCTTTAAATAAAATTATACTACAATAACTTATTTAGCTCCCCTCCAATCTCAATTTTCCAGTCCATAAGTGTCCCTCCACACCAGTATTATTCTCACATGACAAGTACCAACTACCAAGTACCCCTTTATCATACATTATGTGTGATTCAGTTTTAGGTTATTGTAATTTTTGAATTAATTTAAGTTGAAAACTTATTTTGTAGTTATCACACAAAAAAAATTATCTCAAGGAACGCTTTAATTTTAATAGTTTATGGTGACAACTTAATTCCTTTTTTCTTGTTGTCTTTGTAGACAAATTTGATGGTTAACTTTGAAGTTCTTGAATCGTTCCGAATGTTTAGTTAAAATTGCTTTCTGAATGTTCAACTAACATAGATATTATATATCATATTTTACATATTTTTGTCACACAACGTCACAAGATTTCTTTCTCATGATTTGCAATTGGGATTCAATTTGCATTTTGATCGTCGTCAGAAATAAAAACAAATTGGAGATTCCAGAGGATGGATCAAATTAGCAAACAGAGAAATGGGACCCAAGATGGTGCTGCCATTTCAAATTTTCAATGCATTGAAAAGGAAATAACAGCATTGGTTTTTCTTTGTTTTTTTTTTTTAATTGACTTGGCAGTGGCTGCTATTTTTCTTTGCTTTCAGTGGACACTTTTGCCCTCGGCACCTCATCCTCAAACGTCTATTTTTATACTATCCAGATATATAATATGACACCAATTTTTCGTGACCCAAAAGTTATCTGAATGCTTCATGAAATAAAAATTTTAAGAATGTTTTACTCGATCGTGGATGGTAAACTGGATTAGGATTTCAAGCAAATTAATAAACAACGAACTATTATTTTATTTTGTAAAGACCATGATTCTAATGTTCATCATTTGTGCCATCTATAAATGTGTAATTCACATGCTTTTTTTACTTAATTTGAAAAGGAAGAAGTGAAAAATGAAAAAGCTATACAATTAATGAAGCATACCTTTTTGCACTAGATGATTAAAAGTCCAGTACATATAAATTATGAGGTTTAACTTCTTCTCTTCTTAAACCTTCTTTTCCCCACACGACTTAAGCATGTCCATGATCTTATTCTTAAGTCCTATATTTTCACATAAATGTATCTGGCTTAAAGCCTCATTAAGGAGGCTGTAGTTTTCTCCATTTAAATTTTGTTGCCCGGCAATCCGGCATGTTCTTCTTGGCAGGAATTTAAAATTTTTAACTATGTATCGTTACCAAACGAGTTTGGATTTGGCAAGAGTGAAATACATCAATTTTAAGGATTGCTAGGGGTGGACACATGATTTCTATCAGAGAGGGACAGGAATTGAGTTAAAATAGCTTATCGGGTTCAAACCCATTAACTAATCGGATACTAGATAAAAAAACAATTAACATAATAAGAAACAATAAAAATAGTATAGTCTTACATAATAAAAAACAACAAAATAATATTATTTTACATATTAAAAAACAACAAAGTTGGTCCATATCCGTAAATTTCTATAAAATTTCTATAAAAACAACAAAGTTTGTCATTAACGGTGCTTTTGGACTGGTCTGACGGGTTTTCCAGTTCCAAAGAGGGGCAAAACAATATCCAGGGAGAGGCAAAGTGGTACCGAGTCTGTATTTTTCCACTGAAATTCAAAATCCAGAGAGGGACAGCTGCCCCCCTCTGACTGTGTGTGGGTCCGCCCATGCTGCTAGGGATGTTACGTCCAACAACAAATTAAGTTTAAAATGCTAAAAAACAATTTGAAACCATGGATACATTTGGCTTCATAATTTGAAAATATATATATAGGATGAGAATCCATTGAAATGAATTAATTTAACAGTTTTGATAACCGTCAAATATAACTTGTAAGTTTAAAATCCGACATATAAAATGTAATTAATACATTATACACATCATATGTACGAAAAAATGATGAAATTTGATACAAATTTACTGTTCATCAAATGACATAAAATTTACAACGGTCCATATATATTTAACAGTATTTGATGAAGCATCAAATAATTTTAGAATATGTATATTCATCTCCGCACTTCAGTCCCCTCTCTGTCCCCACAACTACAGTAGAGAAAAGTTGTACTATCGTCCCTACTAATTATATGGTTCTCTTTTTCAGTCCCTGCATTTGTCCCCGCTTCAACCTTCATAGTTATAAGTACTTGAAAAATAACAGATTAATACTTGTAAAGCAAGATATTAATACTTGCATACGTAACTTGATATGATATTTTTCTTTTCCACTCCCCTAATGGTCCCTGACTCCCTGTGTGAACCTTCCTCTAATGAAGTAGTGGGGACCCCGTATTCCTGCATCAACATTCCTATAACAAAAATAGTTGACCTCATAGGTATAAATACTTCAGTGCATAGGTATCAATACTTGCAAAATAAGATATTAATATTTTCATGTGTAACTTAATATGATTAAAAGCCTGAAGTTTAAACTTTGTACAATGTATATACATATAAATACTCTATTACATAGATATAAATATTTTCAATACTTAATATTAATATTTTCAGACGTCATCTAGCGTCATATGTAAACAAATATTTATTGTGGTCCCCCATATAGTTATGGCAATATTGATATTTTAGAAACGTGTATGGTACCCCTAGCCCCCCCCCCCCCCCCCCCCCCCCCCATTTAGTTCTAGTGGTCCTCCACAGATAGTTATGGTGCGGAGACAGTTTGGGAGATTTTGTTGGATAGATAATTATTTACGTTAAAATATTTTCATGCATAGGTATAAATATTTCCATGCATAAGTATAAATATTTTCGTTCATATGTATTAATACTTTAAAAATTGTGCTGGAACGATACGAATTATATAAGGAAATTGTGCAGGGACGGTCCCCCAGATTAGTTACGTGCGGAAACAGTGCGGAAACAGAGGTGCAGGTCAGTTATCAGCATCCATAATTTTAAAATTGCATGAACTTATACACTACCAATCTATTAAAAAATAATATATCTATATTTTTTTTATTTGTAAAAGT
The DNA here is from genome assembly GCA_025461045.1 of Carex parvula. Classification (NCBI taxonomy): domain Eukaryota; kingdom Viridiplantae; phylum Streptophyta; class Magnoliopsida; order Poales; family Cyperaceae; genus Carex; species Carex parvula. The sequence goes on along the minus strand of JAJGRW010000404.1, from coordinate 136,177 downwards.
TCACTTCGCATGATTTACGAAGACGTTCTTAATTGTTTAAAATAAAAAGATGAAGAGATCCTAATCCAAAGAATTACAGAGATATTAATTATGTCCTATGAAGAAGAACATGTTCAATAAAATTGAACTTAATTCCTTAAAATGATAATATTATCGAAATTAGACTAATTATTAAGATCAATAAATTATAATAATTCATAATTATCTCTTGAAGCAAAAATCATGAGAACAACACTCCACCAACTTTTATAAGTACCAAGCATTGGTTCTCTTCTGAATACACAGAAAAATCTCAAACTCATACACAGTACACACCACCGTGCTTTACAGAATCTCACACCCGAATTGGAAAAAGCATACCTTGAAATGGAGGCCTTAACGACCACCTACCTCTCCATCAACCCATCATACAACATAATAAGAACAAAGAGATCACCTCTGCTCCCGGTATCTGCTGTTTTAAGAAAGGGCAGACCAGCTCCATCATCACAACCGCCACTGCCGAATTCAAAATATCCCGCCCAACCTCTTCCGACGAAGGTAGCAGCCCCGGAGAGAGCAAATGATGCTCGTTCAAGTTCAACGACTACAGTTGCCACTAGACCTAGATATAGATCAGCAATGCTGCCGGAAGCACCTCTGTCCCTGCCGATGGCATTTTGTAATGCCCTCGAAGACATAATCAGCACCTTCATTGATCCACCGGCGCTGCGTCCCTCTGTTGATCCTCGCCACGTCCTCTCTGATAACTTTGCTCCTGTTGACGAGCTCCCTCCGACACGCTGCCCAGTCATTCGTGGCTCCATTCCCCCCTGCCTTGCTGGCGGCACCTACATCCGCAATGGACCCAACCCACAATACCTGCCCCGTGGGCCCCATCACTTGTTTGATGGTGATGGAATGCTTCACTCCCTGCTCCTCTCTGCTGATGGCAACGCTACACTCTGCTCCCGTTATGTCCAAACCTACAAGTACCTTACCGAGCGTGATGCTGGTACTCCTGTGATGCCCAACGTCTTCTCTGGATTCCATGGCTTTGCTGGAATGGCGCGTGGTGCTGTCACAGCAGCAAGAGTGCTTACCGGCCAGATGAACCCTATTCAAGGTGTTGGTTTGGCGAACACAAGCCTTGTGTTCTTTGCGGGCCGCCTTTATGCCCTGGGTGAGCCAGACATGCCATATGCCATGCACGTTGACTATGCCACAGGAGAGATCTCCACCATCGGAAGGTGTGATTTTCGTGGTCGATTAGTGATGGGGATGACTGCTCACCCCAAGAAGGACCCTGCAACACGAGAGACCTTTGCCTTCCGCTACGGGCCTGTGCCTCCCTTCCTCACGTACTTCCGCTTTGACCCGGCAGGCAATAAGTTGGCTGATGTCCCCATATTTTCCGTGCAACAACCATCCTTCATGCATGACTTTGCAATCACTGAGAATTATGCGTTGTTTGCTGACATCCAAGTAGTGATGAAGCCCATGGACATGGTAATGGGCAATAGCGCGCCTGTGGGTTCTGATCGAGGTAAGGTGCCACGACTTGGAGTGCTTCCACGCTACGCGACAAATGAGTCTGTGATTAGATGGTTTGAAGTGCCAGGATTCAACATGATGCACTCGATCAATGCATGGGAGGAAGAAAATGCGGCCGGCAAAAAGTATCTTGTGCTGGTGGCACCGAACGTTCTGTCTATCGAGCACATGCTCGAGAACCTGGATCTTGTGCACAGCTGTGCGGAGATGGTCCGGATCAACCTCAATACAGGGGCAGTCTCAAGGAAGCCTCTATCTGCCTGCAACCTAGACTTAGGAGTGATCCACCCAGGCTACCTCGGCCGGCGAAACCGATATGCCTACCTAGCGGTGGGAGATCGCTTGCCCAAAGCTTCTGGGGTTGTGAAGCTCGACTTCTCACTGATTGGCACCGGGAACTGTGTCGCTGCAAGTCGTGACTTTGGCCCGGGATGCTTCGGAGGAGAGCCCTTCTTTGTACCAAATGATGGCAGTGAGGAGGAAGATGACGGGTACTTGGTGTCCTATATCCATAATGAGGGGACTGGTGAGTCAAGGTTTGTGGTAATAGATGCGCGTTCCGCAAATCTTGACATCGTGGCGGAGGTGCTTCTTCCACATCGTGTACCGTATGGTTTCCATGGTCTCTTTGTCTCCAAATCTGAGCTTCTTTCTCAGCGACATTTCTCATAAATTTTAGTTCTATTGTCTATACATGTATCATACAAAAGTAAGTACTTCAACACAAGAATCAGAGTGCTAGCATGTAGCAATAGAGCACAACCCTGAAGCATTAGGTGATTTTCTACCTATCTAAAAAAAAAGTAAACAAATTCTAAAAAATATAAAATTTGGTCTTCAAGTACATTTTTATATGAAGATTGTTCGGATGAATTGTATGAATTTTTTAAACGGAGATATTGATCCATAGCACGGACCGTTCTGTGCTTTGCAATGTCTCCTAGCTTTACTCTGATGACAATACTATTTCTCAATGAAGAACTAAAATGTTGCCAGCTTATATGTGAAATACATGAAATTGAATAGACTTTATACAAATAAACAATAGAAAAGTGGTAGCATTGTCACTTAACTTGGCCGTCAGATTCGACACAGCAACCTGAAACTTCCATCAGGTCTTTATGCCAGAAAATTGACCAGCTCTTGCTACCTTACTAAAAGCCTCATTTAACCAGCTTGTACTGGCAGCTTATATGTGAAAAACTAAAATATTGCCAGCTTATATGTGAAATACATGAAATTGAATAGAATTTTAAACAAATAAACAATAGAAAAGTGGTAGCATTGTCACTTAACTTGGCCGTCAGATTCGACACAGCAACCTGAAACTTCCATCTGGTCTTTATGCCAGCAAATTGACCAGGCCTTGCTACCTTACTAAAAACCTCATTTAACCAGCTTGTACTGGCAGCTTATATGTGAAGAACTAAGATGTTGCCAGCTTATATGTGAAATACATGAAATTGAATTGACTTTTAGACAAATAGACAATAGAAAAGTGATAGCATTGTCACTTAACTTGGCTGTCAGATTCGACACAGAAACCTGAAACTTTTATCTGGCCTTTATGCCAGCAAATATACCAGATCTTGCTACCTTACTAAAAGCCTCATTTAACCTTAAAAAAAAACAGCTTGTACTGGCAGTCCAGTATCTAAGCAAGGTAAAGTTAATTTATTATGTGTAGGATGCATAGTTATTGGTTTAAGTAGTTACATCACTATGATCTAGGGCTACAAGAGGGATAGGTCATAACAATTATGCCAGAGCACCTGTAAATACTTTTTTATCCCAATATATCTTAGTGGAAACTTCCACTAACCTTCAAAAAAAATTATGCCAGAGCAAATCCTTGAAAAGTTGAAAGACTTGGTCCAAAAGCATTAAGGCTCAGTTCAAATATTTACATTTTCCAGCTAGGCCGAAGGCCCAACCATTTAAATCCAATTCTCCATTTTAATTCCATTTTAAATTTCTAATCATAGCCCGAAAGTCCAATTCAATTCAAATTTCAATTCCTTTATCGGCTCTCATATATTTGCATTAAGGCTCCTCTGACAACCTTTAATTGCAAGCTTGTATGAATTTAACAGATTGTACCTCCAATACCATTTTGCCTTACAAATAAGTCCCTGAATCCATAACAGTATTACCAGTATCGAAAATTGGCTGATTGCAACAACATAGAATAATTATTTTATTTTTTTTGAGCAAAATTATAGAACAAAATCATATGTGAAACTCTCATTATATTATTCATATATGATAAAAAAATAAAGCAAAAATCTTCACTCTGAATCAGAATTACCCTTTCTTTGTACTTGATTGTTATCCATCCGGCAGATCGAAATCCATGTGTATAATAAAATAATCAAATCAACAAAAAGTTCGATGAAAGGACTAATGTAGTCCCTTTCGAAAAGTGAAGGGACTAATTTGGTTCTTCTTTTTTTTAATTCAAGAACCAAGTTGATGCATGTGAAAGTTCAAGGACCAACTTGGTTCTATTGAAAAAGTTTTTGAGGACTAAAACTTAAATTTTCCTATATTTTTATGTCTTCACTGTTTCTCAAATCAAAATAGTGGGTCACTTTGTCTCTGTGTTTTCATGGATGTGCGCCAGAGCATGTCCAAAAAATGAATAAAAAAGTTTGCACAGGACAACTTACGATTGCCATTTGGAAATTAATATGACTTGTAGCTTGTAGGAGTGCTTAGCCTCTTTTGCTGAAACCCAAGCGACGGGGACAGAGAATCCTTCATCGTCTGTTTAGCACCTATTCTTTACCAGGTCTACTCGGCTATTCCATGTTTTGGAAACGTTGCTTACAACATGATTTGTGTGTTTTGTTTTCATAATTATATATTGTTTTAGAAATTGGAAATTTATAGGTTGTCTTAATTTTATTTTTTTCAATCAGATCAGTAGTGGTATGAACTGGTAGCTTGCACCAATTTGTACACAGTGACATAGACATACTGCAATACCCTATTAGATAAAGAATGTGGGATTATCTGCTAGATTCATCCCATTGTATTTCGAACAGTAGGGATTTTGACACGTTGGTTTCGAGTTTTCTACCCTATTATTTAGGTCACATTCCATTATGGAACCTCTCTGTGCCATGAATAGGAGAAGATAAGGCCGAAATTTTTATTAATAGAAATATAAATAAAAAAATATTGGCAATGAGGAAGGGTTTTGCGGAATTTCGATATATAGGAAAAACGTGATAGTCTATAACGTCCCCTGGACGTTATAGATCATCACGGTCAGCTTAGCTAAAAGATTAACAGCGAAAAAATAAAAAAACATAATCCCTGGACGTGATGAACTATGAAGTCCAGAGTTTTATTATTTTTTTTTTTTTGCCTCTCTTGCCGTGATGGACTATGAAGTCCAGAGTTTTATTTTTTTTTCTGCCTCTCTGGCCGTGATGGACAAAGACATCCAGGGATTATTTTTTTCGTTTTTTCATTGTTTAGTTAAGGAATAATTTTTTGACTAAGCTGGCCATGATGGTCTATAACGTCTCCTGAATGTAATAGAGTATCACGTTTTTTCTATATATGAAAATTCCGCAAAACCCTTCCTCATTACCGATATTTTTTTATTTATATTCTTATTAATAAAAATTTCGGAAGATAAGGACCTAAGCAATGTGTAGTTGCCAAGAACAGAAACCATGGAACAATAATTAAGTACGGTGCTAGAATTCAGGCCCCATGGAACAGAAACCATGTGCTAAATGTGATGCTTTTTACTGCATTATCTTTCTTAGCTTAGTAGATTTAGTCAAAAACTTTACAAATTTAGTAAAGCTTGTGATGGTTTTTGCTTTTGCAATTGAATGTTAGCAGATATAACCAAAAACTTCACAAATTTTAAAGCTTATCAATTCATTTAACTTGCCATATTCTGTAAATGTTGCCCTTAATTATGAAAATTTGGCGAATTAAGTTACCTTAAATATTGATTAATTTAATTATTCAAGTAGTGGTGCAAATAATCTTGGAATTCATTCATTTGTAACCTTCACAATATTTTTTATGTTTAGAATTTAAAAATTCAAATTATCGGAAACAAGATGATGATTTTTCAATCCCGTAGATGGGATTGAACTAATGATTAAGTCCAATTGCGATATCTACAGGTATCAAATCAATTATTCGATCCCTTGTAAATTGCAACGTTTCTTCGCCACAAAAAATTTGAAAACTACTGTGACCATTGATTTGGTTCCAAACTTCCAGTTAAAACCCGGAGGCAAGTGGGATCGAATCAATTGTGAAAATCAGTCATATTGAATAATTGATTTTGTTGCATCTATTTATCAAGGAAATAAAAATAAAAGCAATATAACTTATTATTTCTGACCAATTTATTTTTAATTTCTAATAATAAAGAAATTGCGCATATCATTGTCGGACTGAGAAATTAATTGTGTGGCAGCTGCATGTCCGCTTTACTATTGCTTTGCAATTTGCATTATCTGACAAAGATGTATGCGTGAACGGACAGAGAAGAGTAGAATTCAGTTTTAAGCTATGTTACTCTAATACTTCATCTAGGGTCCCGTGCCCGTATCAGGTACGTATTGGATACGGATACGCACCCGATACGGTCTCGATACGGGTCTCGATACGTGTCTAATACGCCAGCTGGCGTATCGACTTACATGGCGTATCCTACACACCTCCGATACTCCACCGATACGCTCCAATACTTCCCGATACGCCACAGATACTCCCCGATACGCCATAGATACTTGTACATCCCGTGGACCACACCCGTACACCGCAAGAATTGTGTACCATGAGCCGCACAAGAACCCAAAAAATTTCCCAGCAGCGTGAATCGAACCTGGACTTGTTGAGAACCAAAGCAACTACCACTACACTATACAAGCATTTGTTGCTAATATATGTAACTATAGTATAATATGAGTGTTTAATTAATAATATAATTAAAATAATAAAAAATAATATATTTAATTAACGTATCGTATCCGGGATTTTTGAAAATTATCGTATCACTGTATCCGTATCGTATCCGATACGATACCCGTACCCGTATCTAGAGTGGAAAAAACATGCCGTGCCGTGACTAACACGCCGTGACTTTGGTCTCGTGTCGTGCCGTGACCAAGTTAATTTTTCACGTGCCTTGCCGTGCCGTGACCAAAATGTCAAGGGATGGTCACAGCACGCGAATAGTCACACCGTGCCTAAACGTGCCGTGACCATACGTGACTCGCGTGACCATTTAATCATAATTTAGATTAGTTTATTCAAGATTCACCATTAAATCAATATTTAATGACCTAATTATACGTGACTCGCGTGACTACGTGCTGTGCCATGCTGTGCCAAAGTTTCAAAATATGAGTACGGCACGGGACACGCGAGTCACGACATGTAACTGACACGCATGCCGTGCCGTTCCGTACCGTAACCATGCTGTTCCGTGACGGAACCGGCTTCGCCGTGCCATTTTTCCCACTCTACCCCCGTATCTTTGCAACATAGGTTTTATGTTACTTTGAAATTTGAATGTAATCCTCAATTTTCCCCTTTTTATAATACTTTTTTATAATACTTTTTTGTAAGTTCGGAGGTTGAGATGGTTTATACTTTATTCATGATCGGTCAGTGGGACCTGTGATAGACATCTATCAAGGAAATAAAAATAAAAGCAATCTATCTTATTATTTCTGACAAATTTATTTTTTATTTCTAATAATAAAGAAATTGCGCAGATCATTGTTGGACTGAGAAATTAATTGTCTGGCAGCCGCATGTCGGCTTTACTATTGCTTTGCAATTTGCATTATCTGACAAAGATGTATGCGTGAACGGACAGAGAAGAGTAGTATTCAGTTTTAAGTTACTTTGAAACTTGAATGTAATCCTCATTTTTCCCCTTTTTTATAATACTTTTTTATAATACTTTTTTGTAAGTTTGGAGGTTGAGATGGTTTATACTTTATTCATGATCGGTCAGTGGGACCTGAGATAGACATGTCGCTTGAATGTGTGGCAAAAGCGATACTGACTAATTAAGAGCTGATTAAAAATCACGCAAATACAAATAAATTAACAAAGAATTAGATAGATTACTAGAAACATTTTCTCTCATGAACATTTGCAATTAGAAAACTTATATAAGAAATACTATCCGAAAATCCTTATCAGCCAGATTGAACTTGCGATTTCCAAAATACAAGAAACCATTTTTTCTTTAAGGTTAACCGGCGAGACGTCGGTAACAATTGTATTAATAAAAAAAAGTTTATTTACAAAATCCTAGTTCTAAACTCCTCCCATATCAATCACCTAATTACAACACTAGTGATTAAATAGCGTGGCTTATATAGTATTGAAGGAAGGATCAAGAAAATTAAAGAAAAATTGAATGAGAATTAAAAAAAAAAGTAAGACATCAATAGTTTTTTCATTGCAACACGGTTAATTTAAATTTATTTAATTTTAATTCTAACTATATCGTGTGCACAGTTTGTGTGGCGGGTACGTGTCTAAATAAATTAAGACTTCTACAAGTAAAAAAACATCAAAAAGATGCATTGAATCTAAAGAAGACAGATTATTTAATTAGAGAGCTGATATTCAATCCAAAATTTCATCTTTTAATCATAACCAGTGGATCAAGACATCTATGTACTTAGTATAACAATGGAGAAATGGAGATACGGTTGTTGGTGTTTTTACAACAGTGAAATATGTTAGGTGATTTTGGCAAGTCTTCAATGGTTTTGGTGCTACAGAAGCTAGTTAGTGATAACAATTATAGCTAGTGTAACAATTATTGGAAAGAAGAAGAAACAAAATCTAGATAATAGTACCAGGGATCTGATATACGGCACAAAGGACAATGAGTGGACTTAGGGATGGCAAAAAAGTCCAATTGGCCCGGAGGCCCGGTCATAGTTGCCCGACTCGCCTTTTACCCAGTAGGCCCGACACTGTGATGGGCCAGATAAGGTCAGGCCTAAAGACGGGTCAGGTCAAGCCTGGGCTTAAGCTGAAGCCCACAGGCAGCCCGTTGGGCCTATATGTTAATACAACAGAGAAGTTTTTGAGTTTAGGGTTTTATACTTTTATTCCGTGAGCCGTTGTCGCTCACGTCATCTCTTTCGCTCTCTTTGTCACTCTCTCTGTCTCTTTCATTTCTCTTTTTTGCTCTCTTTCTGCTCCAGTCAAGCCCCACCGGCCACCACAAATCTGAGCTGCCTCCGCCACTAGTCCTCCGCCACAGTGCCACTAGTCCTCCACCACGACGCCACCATTCACGCCCTCAAAATCGATCTGTGTTGCTCTTCTATATGATTAGTTTGCTCCCTCTCTCTTCCTGTTCATTGAAGGCAGAAAATAAATTTTATACATTCCCTTTTTCTTCTATCAGTATTCCTTTATTAAGGTTAGTTTTTTTTTATGCTAAATTCAAATTCAAACAGAAATCAATCAATGTGGGTCCCACCTGTCAAGGTTGAGCAGGCATGCAGTCTCGGGTGCCAGCTCAGTTAATTTCGACAATGCGTCAGAGGTTTTCCCCTTTGCCATGGACTCGAGGTACGGATCTCTAAATTTGGTGTTTGTTGTTTAAAAGAAAGTAGCAAATTTGCATGGAATTATTGCATCACGAAAGGGTAATAAACAGATAACATATATTATGAAGTATACCAATATTCTCAAAAAATTGTTTCAAAGCTGCACTGTGTGTTAGAGTAAGCAAATTTTGTCACTTTGCTTCACTGTTGTAAGATTAGAAAATAATCTGGGGAAGTGACTTTCAATTATTTATGTTTAGGAAGTGCAGGTCGGAGCAAGAGAAGTTTTAGGCGAAGAGTGGTTGTTGCTTAAGTGCTAAATACTATTTGTGTAAGTATAGATTTTAATTTTCTTATTTTAAACTAGTTTGTATAAACTAGTTTACAAGAGCACAGATTGCTTTTAATTTTCTGAATTATATGTTTTTAAGAACAATGTGTTAAATGAATGCAATTTGGTCTAATACTCTTCTTTTTTAGGTAAAATGGCAACCCTTATAGATATTATCATGGCAACCACGCAAGAATCGACTAATGAAGAGGAAGCAACCTCTACCCCTAGAGTGGACTCTGCTCCAACACCTACAGCAAGTGATGCTGCAAATGCGACACCCGCAACAAGTGCGACACTTGCATCAGGTGCTGCTGCAACCGCAACACCGACATCAAGTAAGCATGATGTTGTGGATACATCCAAACTAAAATCTGATGTGTGGGAGCATATGACAAAGAAGGTGATTGGTGGCAAGATGAGAGCAGTATGCAAGTACTGTAATAACGATCTTGCAACAAGCACCAACAGTGGTACACGACATCTATAGAGTCTTGTTTAAAGAAAAAACAACAAAAATTCCCTCAAGCTTTCCAAAAATTGATAGTCACTGAAAAATCAAAGGGGAAAACTACCATATCAAATTATGAATTTGATCAAGGGATTTGTAGAAAAGATCTTGTGCAGATGGTAGTGTTGCACGAGCTTGCAATCATTATTCAAAATTTCAAGTCGTAACACTGTGAGGAGTGATGTTCTTAAACTTTATACGGATCGAACAAAGAAGACTATGGCCCAATTGGAGAGGAATGAAGGGAGAGTGGCAATTACAACTGACATGTGGACGACAGACAACCAAAAAAAGTCCTATATGGCGGTTACTGCACATTTTGTGGATGATTCATGGCATCTACAACGACTATTAAGGTATTGACACTTGTTATTTACTTATGTGTTGAAATTAAATGTTAATTGTGCTGAAATTAAGTATTAATTGTAGGTTCCAACACGTACCTTCTCCCCACACCATAAATGTACTCGCGGAGCACTTGATGAATGTTCTTTTAGATTGAAATTTAGATAGTAAGTTGTCTACTATAACTGTTGACAATTGTAGTATCAATGATGGAGTAGTTGAAACTTTGGTTCATAAACTTGAAAGTGAACAACTCTTGCTAGGTGGGTCTATTTTGCACATGTGTTGTTGCGCGCATATTTTGAACCTAATCGTAAAAGATGGGTTAGATGTAATTGGTCCAAGTTTAGAAAAAAAAAAGTTCGTGCTAGTTGTGTATATTGGTCCTATACTCCTAAAAAAATAGAAAATTTTGAAGAGACGGCACGGCAATGTAAAATCAGTTGTACCAAAAAGTTATGCTATGATGTAAGAACACGATAAATTCAATCTATAATATGTTAGAAATAGCCCTAACATATAAGGATGTTTTCCATCGTTTGAAAATACGTGATACACAATACAAAACTGTGCCGTCGGACAAAGATTGGGAGAATGCTAAGATTATAAGTGAAAAATTAAATATTTTTTACACTACAACAGATTAGTTTCCGGGACAAAATACACAACAGCCAACCTTTATTTTTCAAACATTTTGAAAAAAGATTGGCTTTGCAAAATTGGATGTTAGATTCTAACCCAACATTGCGAATATGGCATCAAGAATGAATGAAAAATATGAAAAATATTGGGGTAAGATACATAGTATTATGGAGGTTGCCACACTTTTGGATTCAAGGTCTAAGACAGTTCTCATAACTTATTACTATAAGAAGATTTATGGTAATGATTATGAGAACGAAGTTGAAAAAGTTCTTGATTCGTGCTGTCGATTGTTTCGGGAGTATCAAAGAAGAGATTCGACACAACAAGTTGAGGAACCAATCGTAAGGGTAAAGAACCAAAAATTGGTTTCCCAAAGGATTACAACATGTTTGTCGAAACTATGAAGAATATGAGATTTGATATAACTACAAAGTTGGAACTTTACTTAGAAGAAGGCTTGGCTCCAAATGACGAAGACGACTTTGATGTGCTAGCTTGGTGGAAGTCTAATGGACCCAAATTTCAAACTTTGCGACAAATTGCTCGAGACATATACGCAATATCAGCTTCAACAGTCGCCTCCGAATCAGCTTTTAGTATGGGCCGACGAATAATTAGTCCACAAAGAAATAGACTTCATCATAAACTTGTTGAAGCTCTAGCATGCGCACACAATTGGTTAAGGCTGATTTCGAAGGTATAATATCGTATAGTCTCATTTTGTAGTATTTTAATTAAATATGCTCATATTTCCATTTAACTCTTACTTATCTTTTTTTTCATATTTGGGAGAGGGTAATCCATTTAAAACATATTGTGATGATTTAGATGGAGATGAAGATGTTGAGGTAACTCTTCTTCTTCTTCTTTTTTATAGTGAAGTTCTAAGTATGCATAAATTTTAAATACTGTTCCAAGTAATTAATAGGGGCCGATATGCATAAATTTGATTAATCTTGATTAGTTTATATTAAAATCAGTTCATATGAAACAACATAAACGAACTAATTATGCAGGTCAATGCACTAGAAGAATTACAAGAGTAGTGGTTTGGTGCTTTGTGCAGGTTTGTCGTACTTTGTTGTTTAGATGTTTAGATGTTTGTTATGTAATTCATTTATTATTTTGATGTTAAACTATGTAGGTTGTTGTTGTTTGTTGTTTGCTATTAAATTATGAATTATTTTGTTGTATAAACTTGGTTAATTGATACTTGAACTGTAGTTTTATATGTGTAAGGCTGTCAGTTATGTAGTACTTTTAATTTCTAATCATGTTGTAGTTTGATATGTTGTGCCTTTTTGTTCATCACTTTGTTGTTGCATATATTTAGTTAGATCGAGATCTACTTGCAATTTATTTTTGGATTCTCTCATGTTTGCTATGACAAGGTCAAAAGGTAAAACATTAAAGGCTCTGTATAATATAATTGAAAGAGAATGTTAATTGTGTTTGGAGATTATAAAATGGGCTGGAAAAAATAATGAAGTCATGGGCTGTTTTCTTGGGTCGGAAAGAAAAAGATAAGAGATATTGATCAGGCCAGGCAGGCCCATGGGCAAGGGCAGGCAGGCATGGGTTTGGGGGAAAGGTCCATGGGCGAGTCGGGCATAGATTTTCAAGCCCATCAGATTGGGTCAGGCAAGTGGGCCATCAATTTTTAACAGGCAGTCCAGATATGGACTTAGTAAAATACCTGTGAGTTCGGCCCATTGCCATCCCTAACTGGATTCCTACATTTCTCCTCCAGCAAAAAAAAGGACAATGAGTGGAGTTTAGAAAATGAGATAGCAACAGAAGACTAGGGACAGAAATTTTTTTCTATAAAAATTAATAAAAAGAAAGAGAGAAAAATAGAAAGAGTATATCAGGTTTTTTATTGGTAGAAAGATCGGTAGGAATTCTATTTATTCTAATAATTCATAAGTTTGGTAGAATCAGTAGAATTCCGTCCATCTATGAGTAGAATTCCTATCGATCCAAACCAGTTTTTTATTTTTATTTGTAATTTTTCCTAGTAAAACATAAAAAGATTTTAAGAAGACAGATAAAGTATTTTAAAATTTAGATGTAATAGAAGAATTCCATCCATCTATGCGTTATATTAAAAAAAATAATTAAGTTAGAATCAGTAGGAATTCTACCTATCAAAACTTTTCAATTATTAGGATCGGTAGTACAATTGGCTAATTTCTCTTTCTATCGATCTTTCTACCAACAAAATTATGATGTACTTTTTTTATTTCTCTCTTCCTTTTTATTAATTTCTATAGAAAAAAAATCGAATGGGGAGTGCTTACGGAATCTTAAGCATCGCCTCTAGTTATGGCTTCCAACTAATTTTAACGGAAATCAAGGTTCTAAATAACGATTATCGCGTCATCGCGGAGAGACTAAAAAAAATAAGCTATCAGGAATAGCATAGCTATAGCGAAAACTATCATACATAGCATTTTTTTTTCTTTAAAAAAATTATATTCTATATTTACACTAATTATTGAATTGGAGTAACAACTAATCTAATTCTATACTTTTTTCAATCATGCAAATAAAAAAAAAATGATCTACAAGGTAACATTATTTAATAGTTCATACTCATATTATTGAGCAATTAATTTTATAAGTGAAACTAAGTCAGTACCTATATGATTATGGTACATATTACAATAATCGAAATCAGCTTTCAATTGAAACGAATGGCAATAATTTTACAAGTGAATACTAGACGAAGAGCAAGTAAAAGAAAAAATTAATATTTGAATATTTTTCGATATTAAGGAAGAACAGAGTTCGGTTTAGCATACCTAGCATAGCGGAAAATGTAGCATCACAAATAGGAAATCTTTTACAATTACTTGATCTGGACCGTTCTTTTTAACTTGGCATGAATCTCAAAGCCCAATAATACTGCCCCCTCAGTCAGCCCGAATCCCAAACCGGCTGAGAGTTAATCTCAAACCGTAAATAGCTAATTGTAAAAGGGAATCTTTTACGGTACCATTGAGGATATGGATTCGCACATAAACCCATACAAATTGCAAAAAATAAATAAATAAGAAGCTCATGTAGCATAGAGGTCAGCAATAGGGCATAGCGTGTAGCGGTAATAGCGGTAAGCTATTACATCTATAGCGGTCGTAGCTGGATTAGCGAACTTTAGTGTAGCTTTGATGGTCCAAGAAAAACTATAGCATAGCTATAGCGTAACTATAACTAGCTATTTTGAACACTGACGGAAATAGATAGAACGGTAGTACTGTTGGCTAGCAGAAAAATTCTAAAACTGTGGTTACTCAAAAGTCGAGAATTTGAACCTCTCTCGTGACTTCGCAGTTTCCGCAAAGATTTAAAAATAAATAAAATAATAATAATAATAATAATAATAATAATAATAATAATAATAATAATAATAATAATAATAATAATAATAATTTTAAGGAAAACCGTTAGCTCATCCATTTCAACAATGAAAAGACACGCATATCCACCACCTCACGGCTCATACTCGCATCCAGCACCTGGCGTTTTTGACGAATTCACATCTCCTACTCCTAAGGTATCTCAATTTTTGAGTTTGAATCCGATCCATTCGTTGGATACTATGGATCCTGAAAGCAGATTAAATTAATCTGGATTCTCATCAGAAAGTCCGAACTGAAATTCAAACTGCACATTATCTCAGAAGATCCGATTTGAAATTCAAACGGTACATTACCTCAAAAGATTTGAATTAGAACTCAAATGTTATACCTTCATTTTGTGCCTCAGAATTAAATTTACCTTATACTAGATATTTACAAAAAAAATATCAATATTTATATATATATTATCAGGTGTTAATGTTGGACTTCTAGATATTTATAGTTACAATCGCAGTATATAAATACAAAAACGCGTCTTTTTTAATGCTTATATTAGCACTGTCTATTGTTTATAAACTTGTACCATCTAGTTAAAGACTTAACTTGATATTCGTATATATACAACTCAACAAGCTTATTAGTGCGGAATCTTTGTAACAACTATATATATTGAACACTAATTACATAAAAAATTGCAAAAAAAATATAATGAGCAGTGACAAGTTTAACTCTTTCCACTCAAGAGAAAAAAAAAAAAACAACAAAGCTGCCGATACCGTTTCCTCTTTTCTCCTTCACATCTCTCGTCTTTTTTGGCGAAAAATGAGAGACCCCTTGGAGCGACAGGCAGCGACTAGGCTGGCGGCATTGAAAGCGATACAATCCACCACAAAAGCAGCGATCCTCCGGCGCAAGACTGAGATAGCAGCTTTCAGACGAGACCCCTATGCGCAGGTCCTCACTGCGGCCATCAGGAGGGAACAAACACACCAGCAGGTGCACGCCACACAACAAAACCCTCGACTTACAAACGATGTATGCAATAACAACGGCAACAAGACGACAACTGAAAGACAACACAACACCACAGTCCCTAACAACAGTGAAGAAGGTTGGACAGTAGTCAGGCGGAAAAAACACAACCGACAGGTTAAACCACAGGCCCTACAGAACTTGGCCAAATGCAAGCACGATCTCCTAGCACAAGGCCGCTGCTTTAGATGCCTACAGAAGGGGCATAGGCGGTTTCAATGCAGAGGGAAGGTCAAGTGCCTTAAATGTGGGCATACAGGGCACACAGCGGGTAGATGCATTCACCTCAGGGAGCAAAACGTGCCACCTGCAAAGCCTACGGTTGGACACAGACAGAACGAGGAAGCCAGAGGAGTTAATGCAACAGAACCACAACCTGCAGTTATTGCTCAACCAACCCCACTAATGGCCCTCCAGCAGCCTATTTATCCCCCACTTACCATGGTGAATGTCACGCAACAACCCACACAAACACAGATGTCTCAACAACCTAACATGGA
Source organism: Carex parvula (assembly GCA_025461045.1). Classification (NCBI taxonomy): domain Eukaryota; kingdom Viridiplantae; phylum Streptophyta; class Magnoliopsida; order Poales; family Cyperaceae; genus Carex; species Carex parvula. The sequence continues at coordinate 120,350 of JAJGRW010000404.1, read as the reverse complement.
AGCTCTCGCAGACTGGGAAACCATGCCCCTAACGGACCCGGCATATATACAAGATGGCAGATCAGACGACATGCGAGTTTTTCTGCCAAAAAGAAACACACTGACACCGACAATCGAGTGGATAGACAGGTCCGCAATCATCCTGACGGGACCCAATCACAACGATGACCACCTAAGTAGAAGGATTGTCAACAAACTGGCGCACCACTTCTCACGGCACCCACGGCAGTTCGAGGTGCGTAAAATACTACCGGCACAGGGGGATCTTTTGGCAATATTCCCAGATAGAGATATGATGAAGCAGGCAGTGCAAGTCGGCGCCTTTACACTCAACCCGGGGGTGCAAGTCCAACTCATGGAATATACCAAACACGCCGGTATGTCATACGACCCGACAACCCATAAAGCAAGGATTCTAATTCATGACTTACCGCACTGCTTTTGGAACTGGGAGGAGCTGGCACAGCTCGTTTCCGGATTTGGGGCATTAGAGAGGATGGCACCGGTCTTTGTTAACGGGAACTACTCGGAGCTGCGCATTCTGGTTGCATGTTACCACCCCACCAAAGTGCCACCCTACATAACCGTAACCCAGGACCCACTAACCATCACGTGCGGTATTGAATTGGAGGGATGGCTGCACAATGAGGTCTTGCATGTTGAGGCGCCCTACACTGGGGGAGAAAGGTCAGACGAAAACAATTTTGATGGAGGCGAAGGTGAAGCTACATACTGGGAAAACGAGTGGAGAAGAAATCTACGAGGAGCACGGAATCATTCATTTGACTCGAGGCAATCCTCAGGGCCGGTCACAAGATTCAACAGAAGCAGCAGACAAACTGGGGCTGAGAAGATACTGGAGGGTTCGGTCATCACCAACACTGGAGAGCACTTGCGTACAGGGATTTTCAAAATAGGCAACACAATGGTAACTTTACTTCAAACTAGCTGTTACCAACTCCTGTTACAAGCCAGGTGCATTAATGGTTCGCAGAGCACGGAGCTCTATGTGGACATCACACCTAGCCTATTTGCACAGCTAAGAATTAATGGTCTCCCCAGTACGTGCCTAGCAAGAGAAGTGACAGCAGATTCAACACATCCAACCAACTACCAGCAGATCCAGCAGCAAACCACAGGACTCCAAGCAATATCTTCACCGCTGGGCTCTAACCCACTTCAAGCCAGATTAGAGAAGCAGAAGCCTGTTTACGGGCCATCTACTCAAGGCCTACCTACCGACAACCCATCCCAAACAGCAGCTCCAATCGGGCCAGCGCAGGACTTTGGGCCAGCGCAGGATTTTGGGCCAGCTCCAATTGGGCCAGCGCAGGTTTTTGGGCCAGCTCCAATCGGGCCAGTACAGGACTTTGGGCCATACCCTACAAACCCAAACAATTCAGACGGGCCAGAACAGCAACAAACCTCAAACGACCCAGCACAACAGCAAATCTTAGATGGCCCAGAGCAGCAATCCACAGCCGGACCAGCACATCTCTAAACCCTAAACCCTAAACCCTAAATCCTTCACATCTCTCCATTTCGTCACTCTCACTTCTAGTCTTCACCTTCAACATAATGATATTTTCTCTCATGTTTCTATCTCTCGTTTTTATCGGACAAAAGCGAATCCGATTTTGGAGAGAGATAGAGAAAAAGAAAAGTGTTTAAGAGTATATAATTAGAGTTAGTTAGAGTAGTTTACGTGATTTCGTGAGAATAAATGAGTTTAGATATAAGAATGAGAGTCATTTAATTCGTTGTAAATCTATTTTACTAGAATTTTCTCACGGCTCAAGCGGAATCATTTTGGTTGAAAATAAAAAAATTAATAAAAAGATCTTTATTTTTTATCAATAAATTTGTTTTTAAATATTTAAAGTCACTAATTTTAAAGAAAATTTAAAAATGAGCAAAGAGATACAGACGACTTTCCTAATATCAAGACGGAAGAGAAAAACAGACCAATAAAAATAGTGAGAAATTAGAGAATAGAAGCAGGGATCAAAAGATTTCCACCAGAAAATTTGTTCTTAAGCAAGAACCATAACATTTGTGGAGGGAATTTATTTAACTTTGGATTGGACGATCTATTCCACAGGTGATATTAGAGTTTATCCTTTAATTTGAATCATATGATTCATATCTAGATATTTCCTAGTTTTAGCAATGCCTTGATTTGTTGGTAGTAATAATTGATACCATCGCATTAACTGTATGAGAGAGACTGCGGGACACAGGATTGTGATTGGGCCATTGGGGGTCCATACTCTAAAATAATTGTTTATAGAATATACGCTTAGTTATTTATTATAGTGATAAAATAGTTGATTTCTTCTTAATTTCACGTATGTATTATACTTGGAGGCCCCTCTTCAAATAAAATATTTCGATTATTTTTGTGCTTAGCAAGAGTGGGGAACTTTCATATTTTTACTTTAAAAGGAAAAATTGTGTAGCTTGAACATCAACTATTGTTTTTTTTTAAGATAGGTAAGAAATAATTTGCCGACAATATATTTAGAAAAGTAATGATACATAATAAGAGAAAATAAGAGGAATTAAAAAAATACAAAGTAACAAAAAAAAGTAAAAAATTTAAAATTTCAACTATATTTTGTTTATCCATTTTCAATGATAAAAAAACGGACAATGATATAACATTTCAACGAGAAATGAGAGGTAGCACAGTTGGCCAAAGGTCAAGAATTCGATTCCTTCTCACAACTTCGCAGCTTCTGCGAAGGTTTTCAAAAAAAAAAAAAAGGACAACATTTCAATACAACTTTGAATTCTAAATATGTGTTTATCGACATTGTATTGAATATTCCATATTAAATTCAAACCAGCATGTATATTTATTCTTATATATACAATGCAGTCACTTTCTTTATTGGAGAACTATGGGTTGATTATGGGTGGCTTAGCCACCCCTATAAATTAAAAATTAGCAATTTAATTCTTTATATTTTATAATTTGTAACCCGACCCCCTCCAATACGTTTCTAGTTCCACTCCTGAATCTTTCACTCTTGCTCCACACCAGTATTGTTGTCATACGACAAGTAATCTATTGTAACCTTTTATCACACATTATGCATGAATCAGTTGTAGGTTATTGTAATTTTTGAATTAATTTAAGTTGAAAACTTATTTTGTAGTCACACTAAAACCTTTATCTTAAGGGACGCTTTAGTCTTTCAGAGTTTATAGTGGCAACTTAATTCCTTTTTTATTCGTCTTTTGTAGACAAATTTGATGGTTATCTTTGAATTTTTGAATCGTTCTAAATGTTTAATTAAATTGCTTTCTGAATTTTCAACTAACATAGATATTATATTATCATATTTCCCATATTTTTGTCACGCAACATCACAAAATTTCTTTCTCATGATTTGCAATTGGGATTCAATTTGCATTTTGATCGTTCTCAGAAATGAAAACAAATTGGAGATTCCAGAGGACGGATCGAATTAGCAAACAGAGAAATGGGACCCGAGATGGTGGTGTCATTTAAAAATTTCAATGCATTGAAAAGGAAATAGCAGCATCGATTTTGCTTTGCTTTTAGTGGACACTTTTGCCCTCGGCACCTTGTCCTCAAACGTCCATTTTTATACGAATTCAGATCCTCCCGGTACCGTAATAGGATATCTTTTACCATTACAGGATCTGGACCGTTCTCTTTAACTTGGCACGAATCTCAAAGCCAATAATACTGCCCTTGCGCTAGCTTGAATTGGCTGAGAGTTAATCTCAAACCATAAAGTGAAGAGAATCTTCTACAATTTTGAAGAAAATACTTGTTCTTTTTATACTACCGGATAATTAATATGACATCAATTTTATCTTGGAGCTGGAATGTAAATATACTGTTATTCCAAAAGGATCACATGACCATTTATTTCTATTACAACTGTTCAAAGTTTTTTATGAGCGAATCTCAAAGAAAAAAGTTTTTCGTACCCGAATATCGACAAAAGTCAACGGCTGGGATCGGAATAACAGTGTTCTGTTATCTCTTTGGAATAACAGCAGATTATTTCCGGAGCTGGAACAGGTTAACGGCACGGAAGCAATTTCCATCTAATATCAAGCTGGAAATTTATCAATAGTTCATAGTTTGACAGTTTTGATAATTATCTAAAATAACTTATAATTTTAAAATCCGGCAAGTAAAATCCTTTTTAATACTTATAATTTTACATATTCTATTTTATCCGCTCATTTTGGGTTAAACAAAAGGGCAAAGTCGCCAAAATTATCAACAAAAATAAAAATTGGGATAAGGCCTGTCAACACCATTAACCATTTGGTGGGATATTGTAGGTCCCACCCCGCAACATTTCATTTCATTTGATATCCCCGCACAGGCAAAAGAATCTGCAGTATAAAATTTCTACGGCCATCGTTTTTTTTTATGATATCTTTTATCCATGGAAATATCCGACTTAGACTAATTATTACGGATGTTAATGAGCCCGTTTATTCGTTTTTGTAGTTCTTTATTGTATTTGATAAAATGGATACGATATGATCATATGAGTATGGGTAAAAAAAAAATTACATTATCTTATCTGATATGGATGCAAATATGAATACATTTAAGAGTTATTTTGTACTCGTTATTATATAAGATAATGGATCAATATAAAATTATATATGATCATTTTTTATTTGTGTGTATAACTATAGTGTTTCTATTTATTTTGATTAGATTGATATACACAACATTTTATATAATTTCTTTCATTTTCTATTATATGATAAAATTGATTTATCAAATTTTTATATATTTTTTAATTAGTAATTTGGGGAAATTTTAAGTAAAAATTTTATAATATTTTTAATTAATAATTTAATTATATATTAGTACAAGATGTGTTTTATATATTTATGTATTTGTCATAATTTTGAATGAAATTTCGTATAACGGACGGTCCGGATTCAAACTCACTTCTGACATTTTTATTAATATCCAAAGTTTAATAGAAATTAATTAATATACACAGATTCCCTGAGTATTTATAAAAATACCCATACTAGCCAGAAATGGCTGGTACCCTATTTATTTAAATACCGGCCATTTTCTGACCGGTATTCTATTTATCTAATTACCAACCATGTTATGGCTGGTACACTATTTTTTTTTTTTGTTTTACACCCTATAAAATACTCATATTTCTCTCTCTCCCTTTCACAACTCACTCAACTCAACCTCGAATTCTCCTCTTCTTTCTAGTTTATTTTTCTTTATTTAATTTAAATTTATTATTTTATTTTATTTATATTATTATTTTTAATAATTAATTTAATTATTAAAAATAATAAATTTAATTATTGAAACTATTAATTTAATTATTAAAAATAATTAATTTCAATTATTAAAAATTATTAATTTAATTATTAAAAATAATTAATTTAAATTATTAAAAATAATTAATTTAAATTTTTAAATATAATTAATTTAAATTATTAAATATAATTAATTTAATTATTAAAATAATTAATTTACACTCATTTAATTTTTAGGATTTAGTGGACTGACCATTACATGTATACAGACATGATCCATTTAATTTACACTCATTTAATTTGTAAATTAATAAAATAATTAATGTATTAAAAAGTGAGATATCATAGGGAATCATAAATGAATTAATTGCCTCTTTGGAGTAATAAGTCATGTATGCATTACTAAGAATCTTCCCTCCATAGTGTAATGAAATCAAAGCCATGGCAAACAAACTATATTTTGGAAAATGGTAAATAATTGTCAGGTTACTAATCTACATATATAGGTTACTGAGAAATAATTAAAAATAAATAAAAAATTAAATATATCAATTATTTTATTAATTTACAAATTAAATGGGTGTAAATTAAATGGATCATGTCTGTATACATGTAATGGTCAGTCCACTAAATCTTATAAAATTAAATGAGTGTAAATTAATTATTTTTAATAATTAAATTAATTATATTTAATAATTTAAATTAATTATATTTAATAATTTAAATTAATTATATTTAATAATTTAAATTAATTATATTTAATAATTTAAATTAATTATATTTAATAATTGTAATTATTTATTTAATAATTTTAATTAATTATTAATAATTATATTAATATTTTTTAATAATTAAATTAATATTTTAATAATTAAATTAATTATTAAAAAATTAAATTAAATAAAGCAAAAATATACTTCGGGTTGAGTTGAGTGAGTTGTGAGGAGGAGAGAGAGAGAGAAAGATAGGTATTTTATAGGGTGTAAAACAGCAAAAAAAAAATAGAGTACCGGCCAGAAAATGGCCGGCAATTAGATAAATAGAGTACCGGCTAGAAAATAGCCGGTATTTAAATAAATAGGATACCGGTTATTTTCTGACCAGTATAGATAATTTTTATAAATACTCATATATTAATTAATTTCTATTAAACTTTGGATACTAATAAAAATGTCGGAACTCACTTCGTACATCAGCTAATAACCTATCATAGATATTTTTTGGTCCAATGCGCGCTAAGGAACTTGCATCTATTCATAGATATCTGTTATATAACAATGGCACAGGAAGAATCAGTCTTTGGTCTAGTAGCAAAAAGACAACACCTATGTGTGGGAAGTCGGGAATTCGAAATTCAAATAGAAAATTTTTTATGGACAATTAAATAGAAGTCGATCAGCTAGACCTCAGTCTTTCTATTAAAAAATAATTGCACGGAATCTTAGCCTCTCGTTAGTTATCTTGCACAATTATATAAAATTTCTAAAAAAATCACATCACTTAAATCAGACGGTTAAATTTGTGTGTCATAATTGCACTGCCATTGTAGAGCGAATATGGTCTCACTACCACATAAACAAGTTCGGGACTTGGAAATATTCAGAAATATTCTGAAGTAGTTGTATATGTTTTGTAATGTAGTTATATGGTCTCATTATTTGTTTCGTCTATTAAAAGTAGAATATAAATAAAATTAATATTAACGGATCATAATAAAATATGATTAAGACTAATTATGAACATAAAAAAGTATCTTCGTCCAATCCGATCCGTACCATATATCCATCCCCCACTGATTATTAAGATTAATAAATGATAATAATTCACAATTACATCTTGGAGCAATTACATCATGAGAATAACAGGCAACCAACTTTTATAAGTACCAGGGGACCGCATTAGTTCCCTTGTGAATTCACAGAGAAAAATCTCATCAAACTCGTACGAAGTACACACCACCACACCACCGTGGTTCCCAGAATCTGACACCCGGAGTTAAAGCACAGATCTTGAAATGAAGACCTTAACGACCTCCTACCTCTCCATCAACCCTTCAAACAACAAATTAATAACAAAGAGATCACCCCTCCTCCGGGTATCTGCTGTTTTAACCAAAGACAAACCAGCTCCATCATCACCACCGCCACCGCTGAATTCTAAATATCCTGCACAACCTACTACGACGAAGGTAGCTGCCCCTGAGAGAGCAAATGATGCTCGTTCAAGTTCAAGGACTCCAGTTGCCACTAGACCTAGACCTAAATCAGCAATGCTGCCGGCAGCACCTCTGTCACTGCCGATGGCATTTTGTAATGCCCTCGAAGACATAATCAACACCTTCATTGATCCACCGGCGCTGCGTCCCTCTGTTGATCCTCGCCATGTCCTCTCTGATAACTTTGCTCCTGTTGACGAGCTCCCTCCAACGCGCTGCCCTGTCATTCGTGGCTCCATCCCCCCCTGCCTCGCTGGTGGCACCTACATCCGCAATGGACCCAACCCACAATACCTGCCCCGTGGGCCCCACCACTTGTTTGACGGTGATGGCATGCTTCACTCCCTGCTCCTCTCTGCTGACGGAGATGCCACACTCTGCTCCCGTTATGTCCAAACCTACAAGTACCTTACCGAGCGTGATGCTTGTACTCCTGTGATGCCCAACGTCTTCTCTGGATTCCATGGCTTCGCTGGAATGGCGCGTGGTGCTGTCACAGCAGCAAGAGTGCTTACCGGCCAGATGAACCCTATTCAAGGTGTTGGTTTGGCTAACACGAGCCTTGCGTTCTTTGCGGGCCGCCTTTATGCCTTGGGTGAGTCAGACTTGCCGTATGCCGTGCAAGTTGACCCTGCCACAGGAGAGATTTCTACCATCGGAAGGTGCGATTTCGGTGGTCGATTGGTGATGGGGATGACTGCTCACCCCAAGAAGGACCCCGTAACAGGAGAGACCTTTGCCTTCCGCTATGGGCCTGTGCCTCCCTTCCTCACGTACTTCCGCTTTGACCCGGCAGGCAATAAGTTGGCTGATGTCCCCATATTTTCCGTGCAACAACCATCCTTCATGCATGATTTTGCAATCACCGAGAATTATGCGTTGTTTGGTGACATCCAAGTAGTGATGAAGCCTATGGACATGGTAATGGCCAATAGCGCGCCTGTGGGCTCTGATCGTGGTAAGGTGCCACGACTAGGAGTGCTTCCACGCTACGCAACAAATGAGTCTGAGATTAGATGGTTTGAAGTGCCAGGATTCAACATGATGCACTCCATCAATGCATGGGAGGAAGAGAATGCGGCCGGCGAAAAGTATCTTGTGCTGGTCGCACCGAACATTCTGTCTATCGAGCACATGCTCGAGAAGCTGGATCTTGTGCACAGCTGTGTGGAGATGGTCCGGATCAACCTCAATACAGGGGCAGTTTCAAGAAAACCTCTGTCTGCCGGCAACTTAGACTTCGGAGTGATCCATCCAGGCTACTTGGGCCGGCGAAACCGGTATGCCTACCTAGCGGTGGGAGATCCCATGCCCAAAATTTCTGGGTTTGTAAAGCTCGACTTCTCACTGACTGGCACAGGGAACTGCGTCGTTGCCAGTCGTGACTTTGGCCCGGGATGCTTCGGAGGAGAGCCTTTCTTTGTACCAAATGATGGCAGTGAGGAGGAAGACGACGGGTACTTGGTGTCATATGTACATAATGAGGGGACGGGTGAGTCAAGGTTCTTGGTAATGGATGCGCGTTCCCCAAATCTTGACATTGTTGCTGAGGTTCTTCTTCCACATCGTGTGCCGTATGGTTTCCATGGTCTCTTCGTCTCCAAAGCTGAGCTTCTTGCTCAGCGACCTTTCTCATCAATTTAGTTATACGATATATACATGTATCATACAAAAATAAATACTTCAACACAAGAATCAGCTGTAGCACGTACGTAGCAATAGAACACAACCATGACGCAGACAAAGATTACTATTAGCAAGACAAAATTGGTTGGTCGTATACATTGTAACATAGTTACTGATAATATTTTATCTAGCAGAGAAAATGCATCCTCTGAGACCGAATCAAAAAGTTCCTGGGCTCATGTTATCGAGTTTTACAGGAAGTGAATTTGCCTTTTTATCGTGCAAATTCTTCTGCTGTTTATTTCCTCTAGTAAAAGCCCTTGAACTTAATTACAAGAATTAAGTCATATATGTGCAGTACACCATCCTAGATAATCATGTCACAGTGATTGAAAATTTCTAACATAGGCTACTAAAATGGAGGAGTGATACGCTCTAAACCGGAACTTCTTTCAAAAACATTGAAATGGAAAGAGTACATGCCACACTAGTTAGAAAGCGGAATAAATTTTTGTAATATTCCATCACGTCGATTTTTATTATTATTTATCAATAAACCTAGAAGCGAATAATCCTCATACTTAATATAGATGTAACGTTCAGTCATGTTCGGAAAAATTGAGTCATTATTGAATATTAATCATGGATACAAGGTTTTTCATAATATAATAACGATTATGTGTCTTTCGTAACTTATTTTGTTCATATTGATAACACTAGTATATCTCTTAAAAAAATATTTATAAACCAATATAATTGTTAATAAAAAAAAATAATGAAATAGTTGAGTTGTTATTTTTCCTTGATTCCCTGAATCATGGATTTGTCAGCATTTTCCATATATTAAAATTATAGATCAAAAATATTAATTGCATAATAACCAAATATTAATTTCTATGTCAATTTTATCGCATTAAACAAAAACACTGTTAACTCAGATTGATTATTTTCTGATAGAAGGTAATGATTAAATTCTACAATCGATTTAAGTTTTGTTAAATGCAGAATTAATATTATATTTTTCTGATGGTATAAGAGTAGTGTATTCTAATTATTTTCTTTCTCTCATGTCTCATCTAGTAATTGAAGAGAGATATGTGCAACTTAATTAAGGGATTAATTGGTTGTCACTTAAATATTGCACTACATTTAGAGAAAGAACCATTCACGTATATGAAGGAATTTATTAATTATCATTATTGGAACAGAGAAGTAAATGCATTTTTTTTCCATTATGCACAAGATTCGAAAATTCCTTTTCTGACATTTCTTGATCCCATACAGCAAGCTATTTCCTAAATCTCTAATTTTGCATTAAAACCTAAATTACTATTTCTTAGCGCATGAACAACTCGATTGAAGAATTGATTTCATTCCATTTTGACCTAATTGTCATTTTTTTCTTAGGAGCCGTCCAAATAATATAAAGATGTATTCTGAATAAAGGAAATGCTCATTATTCATTCTATCGTACATTTCTCTCTCTTTAAATAAAATTTGCGGCAGCCACCAAACAAGGGCAGCAGCCCACCGCGCGCAGCCCCAGCAGCCACCACGACCCTGTGCCCAAAACGTTGACCGCAAGGTGCTACTCCTCCGTACATGACCTGAGGCCGCTGCTTCTACTCCAACCCGCAGCCGCCATCCTCTTTTATGTGCGTTTCAAGCTCTCGAGGTAACCCAAGACCGCTAATTAGATTCAAACGTTTAAGTTAGTGTAGTGATTCAATCTATCTCAAATAATGAATATAAATTATAGTTTGTGCGTTTATTATAATATTTTGCTCAAGACCATAATCAGTGAATGAACTATTTAATTTAACTGCATAAAAATAGTTTGAGTCATTTCTATAGAAATTATAATTCAGTGAATGAACAACTATATTTATAAATAATATAGTATATTTTGAAAACCGTAATGTGATTTTATTCTTTAAACATATGTACTTGTGCTAATATACATATGCTTTAAAGTATTAATTTACTTTTAATATTCAGACTATCATGATACTTTTTATAATTAATACTTTTTATAAATTGATTTCAGTATCTTCATAAGTATAATGAATTAATGACATGTTCTGGAATTGAGAATTATAAATGCTTACCTGTTATTTAAAATTCGAATATTAAAATTGTTAATTTATATTTTTAACAATAGATATTTAATTTAAAGTTTCGGCAAAACATGAATTAAAAACTTTATATTTTTCCTACGGTAAATCTTGTAGATTAATAATTAAGTTTCGACAAAAATAAATTAGGAGAATTCTTTATAAATTAATTTATTGTAGATTAAAAGATTAATTTTATAATTATAGATATTCGTTTATTTCATCCACATTAATTAGTACTGAATGCATTATTTTCTGGATTTGTTACTATCAATAATAAAAGTTAAAAAATTAGGATTCATGACATGTAACTATAAAGTTTCAGATTTACTTTTGATTATTTTCTTTTCTTTCCTTCGATTTTTTTTTGTCTCGGCTTGACTAAAAGTGTATATATTATAAAATGATTAAACCAATTAAAGTTTAGGGTTAGGATTAATAGTATGTGAATATAATAATAAGTAGTATTAAGGAAACTTTAGAAAATGAGAACACGTGAATTAAAACATTACTAATTAGAGGTATGTGTATTATCTAGGTTCAGACTTTTGAAGAATTAGGAGACGTAAGAAAGGACCAAGGATTTGCTAAGCTAACAGGTGCAGGCTAGACTTTATAAAACTAGCTTACTTGCTTATTGTTATTCATCTGTTTATTATTATGGCATTAGTTGGATTTATACATGTTGTTTTCGAACCATTCGTATTACTTGAGTAGAAACATAAATAATTTGCATGAAATGATACGATTCATACATTGACCAATGGGACTTGCATGAATAGGATGTGTTGAGCATGACATGAATTGTGTGATTGAATAAATGTACGTGAAATGAACGAATAAGGAAACTGAACAGGGGGCCGATATGCTTGCATATTGGGATGTATACATTGGATCTAGTGTGTTCGACTGGACCCTTCTTTAACGTGACTGTAGGCGAAAGCGGTCATGTCACGGATGTAATTGTAGGCTGACGTGGTCCTTTCATGGACGTGATTGTAGGCGGAAGCGGTCCTATCACCGCCAAGACCTAGCGGCATATGAATTCACCGTCTAGTGATGCAAACAAAATAGATTAACAGAATTTTGAAAGTAAATGAAAGTAGCAAGTAATGGTAGGATATGCATTGCATTAGAAGAAGCATGCACATTTTAATTATGTGTGTTCATATTTGTGAGAATAAGTAAAGATTTTATAAGCTCTAGGCTAGAACTAAATCTGTGATCGTAATTTGTTAAACTCTTTTAATTTAAATAAATTATTCATAATGTATGTGATGTGAATACGTCTTACGTAGAAATACGTGGCAGGTTGTTCCGGGGTGTGACAATGAACTAATTTGTTAAACTCTTTTAATTTAAATAAATTATTCATAATGTATGTGATGTGAATACGTCTTACGTAGAAATACGTGGCAGGTTGTTCCGGGGTGTGACAATTTCATTGCCACCAATCTTTCCAATGCAGTTGAAGTTGGAAAATAAACATATGTACGCGTGTTTATCATCATTTAATAGACACCGACATTTTTATAATATCCAAAGTTAAATACAAATTATTAATTTTGCCCAGAATCCCGCTCTTTCGCTAAAACTACCCAAACTGGTCAGAGAATGGCCGGCTTAGGTACCAAGTAAACCGGTCATTGTCTGGCCGGCTTAGGTACCAGTAAACCGGCTATTTTCTGGCCGGCTTACTCTATTTTTTTTTATTTTTTTTTTAGAGAGAGACACTATGAAAATCAAAATATTGAAATCTAATACTGAAAATTTGAAATTTTTGTTTAAATTATTTGTTATATTACTTATTTTGATGTATAATTAGCATATTTATACTAAAATACGCTAAATTACTTGAAATTATGTTGAATAACACTAAATTATGTTAAATTACGCTAAATTACATTAAATTACGCTAAAATACGGTAAATTGCGCTAAATTACAAATGAATAGGGACGATATCTTCACTGAAAAGGTGAAAAACGACGATGAAACTTCAAACGGTCATAAAACGGCGCTCGAGTGTCCGATTTCAGCAAATGACCACTTTTCAGAAAGCTTGCAAAAATGCGCATGCGTCTGTGCCAGTTATACTGGATTTTAAAATTCAAAATCGCCAAAAAATAAAGAGAAGAGCCTCAAAACTTGAGTTGAAATTTCCGATTAAGATTTTCATTTCTATCATTCAATCCAAGTAGCTCAGTAAATTAGTTACATAATGAACTTGCAGATTACCAATTTTTACTATTTTTGGAATTTTTTTACTATTTTTGGAATTTTTTTACTATTTTTTATGATTCATGAAAGATGAGCAAAATCAGTCTACTATAGCGTAATTTTGTGTAGTTTAGTATTTTTTTTACCGTATTTCAGCATAATTAGCGAAGTTATTGTAATTTAACGTAATTTAGTATAATTGAACATAATTTATTGTAATATAGTGTAATTCAACATAATTTCAAGTAATCAGCGTATTTTAGTATAAATATGCTAATTATACATCAAAAGAAGTAATATAACAAATAATTTAAACAAAAATTTCAAATTTTCAGAGTTAGGTTTCAATATTTTGATCTTCATAGTCTCTCTCTAAAAAAAAAAAAAAAAAAAAAAAAAATGGAGTAAGCCGGCCAGAAAATGGCCGGTTTACTGGTACCTAAGCCGGCCAGACAATGACCGGTTTACTGGGTACCTAAGCCGAACATTCTCTGGCCGGGTTGGGTAGTTTTAGCGAAAGTGCGGGATTCTGGACAGAATTAATAATTTGTATTTAACTTTGGATATTAATTAAAATGTCGGTAATAGACAGCACTTCAAACTTGATGCTATGAATTTCAATTTTACATGAAATGTACTTTAACTCGACGCATGTTTTAGATGCAAGAACACAACAACAGCGTTCGTTTTTCATTTTCAACGAACTTCTATGTTGGTTGTCACTTGTCACAGCTGCAACAATTTGGCTGATAATACAAACCTATCGCAAAAGTTTAACCAACATGTGTAAGATTACTAAGGTTAGGCTAACAGAGTAACAATTCTTCAAAGGAAGAATCGCGATGTACCATAATAATTATTTTTATAAAAATGCTGCCTCAGAATTGAAGCATAAAGTGAATAATTCCAGAGAAAATAAATCAACATGTAAGGTGCAGGTTAGTTGTTCCTCAATCTCACAAAAGAATGCTTTCAGTATGGCCAACACATCAACAGCTTTCCACGTGGATACAAGCAGCAAAAAGGGAATGACAGGTTAATATTAGATATACAGATCTTACTTAAGCCATGAAGGGCAATTCAACGTATTAACCAACTCCAAAACTTCCGATAAAATACAACAGAGTATTCATTTAGTTATGAAGAATCCACTCGGGAAAAATAATATAGTTCCTTTAGACAACAAATTACTTTGATAACAATACTATTTCTCATTTTTTGAGAAAAATAAATCATTGGCCACAACATTTTGACATACAAACAATTGAAAGAATGGTAAGTTGTCTAATATAACTTCAGACATTTACACAAAAACTGGCAAAGCCACTTCCTCAAACTGGAGGAGGGAGACGGATGGATAAATCACATTCAAAACAATGTATTGACTGGAGGTTTCTTAAATCTTTTCCTGCAACTCAAATCCACCAAGCTCAGGCTGCAATAGGATCCTGGATAGGGAAAATGAGTTCAAATTAGAAATAATAAAAAAAAAAAAAAAAGCAAAAGCAAGACTACTCTAAGAACAGTGATGTGGTGCCAATGTAACACACTGCACTACTGCAGTATGTATTGACAACCACAAGCAAGACCTAACAGTGGAATACTCGGAGCAAAATAACAAAGCTGGTAAACTATGATCAAAGCCAAGCCAACAGCTCCCACCTTGACCATAGTTTATATTGAAATAAAGAATAAAAGTGGACCAACCCAATTGCACAACCTTAAAGACCTAAGCAACCATACCAGATCTGACCAGATTCACCAAACCCAACCCAATGAAGAACTAAAATGTTGCCAGCTTATATGTTAAATACATGAAACTGAATAGACTTTTAAACAAGTAAACAATAGCAAAGTGATAGCATTGTCACTTACTTTGGCAGACAGATTAGACACAGCAACCTGAAACTTCTCTCTGGTCTTTGTGCCAGCAAATTGACCAGCTCTTGCTACCTTACTAAAAGCTCCATTTAACCAGCTTGTACTGGCGGTTACATATCTAAACAAGGTAAAGTTAATTTATTATGTACTATGCATAGTTATTGGTACAAGTAATTACATGACTTGTGATGTAGCAAGGGGGATAGGTTTTAAACTTTTAACAATTATGCCAGAGCAAATCCTTGAAAAATTGTATACTTTATAGCAGGAAACAAACATACAGGCACTGAGGCTGATCAATTCACAGCAAGTTTTTTGTTCAGAACCTGCCATTTCTTCCCTAATTCATGCAAGAACCCACAAAATAGAACAGATACAAATAAAAGTAGCACAGAAGTTGAACAGACAACATAACAAATTACCAATAAAAAACCAACCTGCTGGTTTTCACAGCCGTGCCAGTATCAGTTAATTTTCTCTCAGCAACAGTTATTGCAGCCATGGTTTTATCAGAGACTTGTAGCTTCTGATCAACAGACTTCACCTTCTCATTGACCACAGAAATGCCAATGTTGATTTTCTGTGACAGGCCTATGCGCTGGTCAAAGGACGAGACCTTTTCTGATGCACTGGCCCTTAGCCGGTGCTTTTCATTAAACGCCTTAGCTCGGTTCACGGCATCTTGGCCCAGTGTCGATCCCTTTTGTATCATAGTATGTACCACATCTTGTGCTTTACTTACATAAACTCTACCTGGGCTTAGGCCATCTTTAGCCTACACAAGAATGGACCGGTAGTTTGAAAGAAAAAGGTATGGGTTAGAGATTTCTGCTACTGAATTTACTAAAGAACAAAGTTATTTTCATTGAACATGTGGATGCAATGCAATATTTGCTATATTAGCAACAACAAGCCAAAATTTATCGAAATATTTGTGAGTGATGCTTCGCTAACTATTACGCAATTGTCAAGGAACGTTTCATTAAATTATTGATAATTTTGCACTAATTTGTAAGGATGAACTTGTAGTTTGTTGTAAGGTCTGTAGTAGATATATTAGGGAACTGTGTAAGGAAAGAAGCTGGTACCAGAGCGTTGGTACCAGTCTTCCGAACAATTTGTGGTTTCAACTTTCAAGTAATGAAATCGGTGGGGTATACCCACTTTTATTACAAAAATCTAGTGGCCCTTTCTCTGAGCACATACAAGATAAGTAAAAAAAATTGTTCAAAAAGTTTACATGTATTAGTTGTGAAGAGAAGTGATTGGCTTAATATAACCTTGATTCAATGTGTCGATGCTATTTATAAACAATCCAAAAGTGGAATGGCAAATTTCAGAAAGATGGGCACACATCACAAATGATCCAGAAATATAATGTGAACATTGCAGCAAGAAAGAAAGGTCATATTCTTTAAGGATTCAGTAAAAAATATACTGGAATTAAAACACACCTCAGTTCTTTGTGTCAAATTTACAGCCGAATCAGAATTTGTCTCCTGTCCTAACTCACTTTCTTCATGAACCACAACTTGCTGTATAATTTATAATAGATGGGCATGAATATATGAATGGTGAACTATAAGTTGCTGAACAAATAGTAAAGAGATTAAGTACCTGAGAAGTTAAAGGGATGTAAATGTAATTCTCAGCCGGGCTGATATCCACAATTTGATCTACAATTGTAGCTCCCTGCATGGGGCAAAATAAAGCTGTGAATTATGTTGTTGCATCAACATCTATTTACAACTAATGGTGTTGTGTACATTATAATACTTCCAATTGGATGTGAATCTCTAAGGCTCAGACACCTTAATATCAGAGCAGAGGTTCAACCAATGGTTGCTTTAGTTGTAGTCTTCTTGTTTCAATTAGCACGCAAGGGAACTTATTTTATGATTTTAATAACAAAAATATAGCAAAATTTTATCAACTAATGGAGAACGAAGGAATTGCATGTACCGATAGACGAAGAGCAATCTCAAGTGCTACTGGATCCTTAAAAGTAACAAACGCAACTCTCCGCGTACCTGATTCGTCACTGTTAAAAGAAAAAAAATATATTCATATATCAATTTCTAGAATTACACGTAATAGAGAGAATCGTTTAAAAGTTATGAAAAGATAAAAGGATGCTTGCCTTTTGAGGTCAATATGCTCGATCTCGCCGGAGAAGGAGAAGAACTCACGAATCTCCCTCTCCCTGGCCAGATCTGATACGTTCTTCACCTGAACCGTTCTTGTCTACCAAATAAAAAACAAAGTTATTACAAATCTCCAACAAAAACGAAACAGAAGGAAAAGAGATTCGAAGCTACGTCTCCCAATTACCTCCATTAATTTGAGAAACAAATATGAAAAAATGAAAAAGGATTCTGTTTTTCTTTTATTCTGAGGGGTTCCGTTTTCGTCAGATTTCAGTCGCCGTCACTTTCCAGCTGCTGCGTGAAGTGTTTTATTTGGTGGATAACTAGAAGCTTAGTAGCTTGTGGGAATTATTAACAAATACCGAAAGTACCCTTAAAGTATTCTGTGCTGTTTGCACATATGTAGAGGTCCTATTGGAATGACTGTAGTCTTTCGGAAGTTCCGAGGGCGATTGAAGGAAAATGTATTTTGGAAAAAAAGAGGGAATTTTTTCAAAGATAGAAAAGAATTCTGCGAGCTTGGACAAAAAAAATTATTTTACCTTCTCGAGGCGCCGACATTTTTATTTAGAGCATCTACATCTCTGAAACTATCAGAGTTTCTAATCTGATGTGGCAGTTTCTAGACAAGTTTCAGGGATGTAGACCAGTTTCTTAATTAGTAACTATGCTCAAGAATTTCTTTATAAGAAATTGTTTATAAACTGTGAGTTGGCAAAATGATTGGCCGGTGTTTACTTAATTTTTTCTTTTATTTTATTTTATTGCTGATGTGGCATTTTAGAAACTCTTAGATTAGTTTCAGGGATGTGAACCCTTAGAAACTCTATAGCCTATAATTTCTGAAAATTAATTAATAGTTACTTAGAAACTCTAAGAGTTTCAGGGATGTAGATGCTCTTATATCCAAAGTTTAATAAAAATTAATTAATATAGCCAGATCCGGAAGTTATAAAAAAATATCTGTACCGGCCATTTTTTGGTCGGTATTCAATTTAATTCATTACCGATTGGAAAATGACCGAAAATTCTTTTTTAATACAGTACCAGTCATTTTCTGGTCGGTACTTAATTTTTTTTTTTGTGTTTTTAGGATGGGCATAGCATTGTATAGATATAAATACTTATCTTGTTTGAGCTATATATTAATATTTGTAAAACAAAATTACAGTTTTGGAACGGTTGCGTGGTCCCCTAATGCGGGTATGACGCGAGGATTTTTCAAAAAAAAAGTGCGGGTACGGTTATTTAAGGAAAATTTATATATCATATATGTAGTTCATTGTATAGATATAAATACTTGTCTTGTTTGAACTATATACTTCATAATGTTACTATTAATATTTGTAAAACAAAATTACAGTTTTGGAATGATTGCGTGGTCCCCTAATGCGGATACGACGCGAGGGTTTTTCAAAAAAAGATGTGGGTACGGTTATTTAAGGAAAATTCATATATCATATATGTAGTTCATTGTATAGATATAAATAATTGTCTTGTTTGAACTATATACTTCACAATGTTACTATTAATATTTGTAAAATAAAATTACAGTTTTGGAACGGTTGCGGTCCCCACAAACAGTTATGACAGTTTAGGTGCGGGTACTCATATCAGCTTCCTTATAATATTCTATGAGCTCGTCATTTATTATGCAAATAAAATAGTAGATGTCATTTATCATCTACCTCGTAATTCAAAAGCCACATATTATATTTATTTTTTTTTGCGTCTGTGTGCTTTGTTCTTATTTTATCTTGTTCGTTCTATCAATATTCATAAACTATTCAGTTCACTGAATTAGTACAATATCCATATATGTATTATGATTCTAACTATTTATATATGTTTTCTCTCAATAAAACTATCTATATATGTTTAGTACTATTTGTTGTTTACCTGCATCCGTTGAATAAAATACGATTACATGACAGATTTCGGTGTTATTTCTTTTTTCACACTGGTGTTATGATTGGATTTTGTTGTAGTGTGAATGTGTGATTCTTTAATTAGCTCCAAACTGCACCTTGCAATTCTATAATAAGTGCACTTGCTCGAGCTTCTTCTAGTATATCAACAATCATGTCAACAATATACTTTCGGTCTCATAACCGCGAGTCTCCAAAATCTAGTATATAAGCGTGTTAGCCGTACAATCAGTCAACAAGATTTTGGTGTTATTGATAAGCTTCCGGCCTCCAAAATCTAGTATATAAGCGTATATAGAGAGAGTACGGCTAACACGCTTCCTCTAGTATATCAACAATATACTTCCGGTCTCCAAAATCTATTGAATCGGCTTCAAACGATAAATCCAAACCGTTCAAACCAATCTCCTTACCGAGAGCTTCGATATATATTTTTTTAATTTTCGAACTTATATACTATCATGTCAAGCGGTCAAAATATGAAGGATTTTGTGTGCATTTTAATGCACTATTATCTTCATTTTTTGACCTCATGACTTGATAGTAAATAAATTCGAAAATAAAAATATATCATAGGAAAACGAAGCTCTCGTTAAAGATATTGGTTTGAACAGTTTGGATTTGTCGTTTGAAGCCGATTCGATAGATTTTGGAGGCTGGAAGCATGTTGTTGATATTAGAGGAAGTGTGTTAGTCGTACTATATATAGAGAGAGAGAGAGAATGAGTTGGGCTATTGTGAGTTGGAAAGTAAGAGTCTTGTTTCACTTCATACTCATATTTTTTATATTGAAACTTTAAAGAGACGATCCGAATGCTCAACATAATCTCCATATTGAAATGTGCTAGGAGACCAAATTTTATATTTTTTGAAAATTGTTTACTAATTTTTTAGAATATTTCAAAATCACTGTTTTTTATGGTTCAGAATCCAGACAACGATTTTCTATCTATCTAAAAAAATAGTAAAATTTTTCTAAAAATTGTAAAATTTGGTTTCCAAATACATTTCAATATGGATATCATGTTGAGCGGTTCGGATCGACTATTTAGTCTTTGGAAACGGGAATATGAGCGTGAAATAAAGATTCTTACTTCGCAACTCACCATAGCCCATCTATATATATCTTATATTTCAGTATATTTTTCGGAGAGAGAGAAAAAAAAGATCATATGATTTCTTAAAATGAAAATTGAAGCCACAGCAGTTTAGTTGATAATGATAGCGATTAATATAAAATATTCGCTAATGTAACTGGACAGTGGACGGAATCCGGTCAGCTGGACAGATTGGAGATGACCGTGTAACTGGACCATCCCTTGTTTTGCGCTTCTGATTTGCGGGCCCCACATATAGCCGGTCCAGATAGCGGGGGAGATTTAAGTATTCTCGCCTAGTTGCATTTCATTTCATAGTTTCAGACTTTCAGTTTCAGGCTTTCAGTCAAACATAAGGAAAAACTGCATGTGGCCGAATCAAAATTGCTATGTGCACAATGAAGTTCCCCAAAAAAACAGTGAGCACAGCGATAACTGGTTTATTCTTTGAGAAAAGGTTATGATACCAGAGACTCATTCCCGGATTATCCCCAAACTAATCAAATAGAGTTCCAACTGATTTAAACCGTCATTAACTTCTTATTTAACGGTCCGCCTCCAACTTTCTTAATTGCCACAACCCTCTCCTTCTTTTTTTAAATTCCGATCTCATCATCTCTTTATCTTTCTCCTTCCCAGACCGCACTTTCTCCCAAACCCGCTCAGATCTCCCTCATCTCATTCAATCCGCACCTTCTCCCAGATCGCACCAAGACACCGCCTCCTCTCCAGCTCTACACCGAGGCGTAGCTTTGTCGATCGGAAGCCATCCGCCGAGCTAGGGTTCCAGCTCCGTCGATCTCTCCGCTGTACGTCTCCGCTCGTCCTCTCATCGGATCAGCGCACGGCGTTCTTTGGCTCTCTCCCCTCTCCTCTCCTCTCAACTCCCGGCGGATCATGTGCTGCTCTCAGCGCGCGAGGGCAGCGACGAAAATGGAGAAGAAAGGGACGTGATACTGAATTTGTCAACCTTACCTGATATATGCGCTTAATTTCTTCTTTTTGATTTGGTCAACCAAGATGTTCTGTGATTTTTGAACAAAGCTACTCACGTAAGTTTATAATTTGAATTTATTAAACTGAAAACAAAATTACATAAGCAATTTTATTTCTCGTTGGTGAATTTGATTCTGAATTGAATTTTTCAAGTTGTTGTTTGGACATGCATTCCTGGCTTTCGAGTGCTTTCGATATTTCTTCAGTTTGATTTAGTGATAAATGCTCTAAACAATTTTAAAATAAATAATTTATAATAGAAGGGTAGTATATTAAATGTGCATGGTAATCATGGTTTGTTTAGGTTAAGTCAATGCAGTGTTTGCTGGTTCTTGTTTGTTGGATACCAGCTGAAAGCAGGAAGTATATTGGCCCCACAACCATGGATGCAGAGATTGCATTTCTCATGTGGCAAATCAAGGGTTTGCTGGACCCGGTAAGCTGGTATATGCCCCGTTTGTTGGAACTGGGTCTATTCTGGTTGCTGCTGCTCACTTTGGAGCAATGACAATGGTAAGTATTTATCATTTTTTGTTTTTTTTTTCTTTGTGACAAGCATGTCGAACTAAATGATAGGTAGAAGTTAGAATTAATTTGCACCACACCAAACTAATTGAACCTGTGCAATTTCCTAGCTATGCTACTGACAGGAAGCTAGCAAGGTGCAGATATTGACATAAGAGTGGTACGAGATGGACGGGGACCCAATTGAAATGTCTGGACTCATTTTGAGCAGGTATTGATTGTTCATTTCAGATTCTTTATCTATAGATGTACATGCACTATTTTATCTCTGTTCTTTCTCAAGGAAATCTCCAGTCTTGACGGGTACTGTTATAAGTGTTTAATTTCATATAAATGTTAACATGCAGGTTTTCTGAGAAATTGCTTACTTCTTTAGAGACTTGAATTTTTATGTTAGCACTCTTTTTCTTCTAAGTTCCAATTTCATTGTGAGCATACAATTCAATCAAGATTTCTTCCAATTCAACGATACATCTCCAAATGGGATAGTGTGCGAGCAAGAAGCAATAATCACTGGCAAATTGGAAGAAAATTACCAATTGATCCTCTATGTTTTCACTTTGTACAAATTGGAAGGGACAGATAGTTGCTGTCTTTAGTGCTTTAAATTAGTTTGGTAGTATTTATTTTAGAATTATTTACTTCCATGACAATTTAATTTTGTTTAGACTATTTTCGATTAATGCAATGTACCTACGGGTTTCTCCTAAAAGAATGAACACGATTTAGTTGTACTTTCAGTACCTCTAGATGCAAATTTAAAAAAATTAAATTTTAATTTTTTTACTGGTTTTTTTAAAATTCAAATAAACAATTTAGAGTGCTATGTTATAAGATTTACATAATTCGAAATAATTGAATTCTACATTTAGAGGTTTTAATGTACAAAATTTAGAGGCTTTAATGTACAAAATTAAAAATTAAATTCTACATTTATATTTGAATCCTGAGCTTCCAGTTAGCAGTGAGGTATGATTTGTACAATATTTTACATTATTTACTTAATAGTTTTAGAGTATTTATCAGTTATTTTACAAGTTTCATGCAATAGTTTCATTCTATTTATTTTACATATTATGGATTGAATTTGCAGCTTGTTGAAATGCTTTAACAGTTTTACAGGATATATGAGTTATTTCACAAGATTCATGCAATAGTTTTATATGATATATCAGTTATGTAGGATATATATATAACAATTTACAGTATGGATGCAGTTTATAATATGATGCAATTTACAGAATATATATAACAATTTTATAGGATATGTGCAACAGTTTACAGTATTCACTTTGGTTAATCATAGTTACATGATCTGTTTAACAGTGTCATTTGACTTGCGCGAATACTGTAAAGGTACATTGATCTATACAGTATTTTATATGATCTATCAATCAGGTTTAAAGGTTTAAATACTGTCATTTGACTTGCGCGAATATTGTATATCATATAAACTGGGGAAAAAGGTTTAAAGGTTTAAAAACTGGGGATATGATCTATTTTATCTAATAGGTTTACATGATCTATACAGTATTTTATATGATCTATCAATCAGGTTTAAAAGTTCTGTAGAGTATTTTACAGGATCTATTTAACATTTTTACATGATATATTCAATAGTTTATATGATCTATGCATTATTTTTCTTTTCTTTATTTTACAGTATCTGTTTAACAGTTTTACAGGATAGATGCAATAGTTTACAGGATATATGCAATTGTTTTTACATATCTCGTATTATCTGAATGTCTATTTTTATTTACATTATTCGACATGTAAATTTTGCTGATTTAAAGTCTTCTATACATTGTTTTACAGAATTTTGCCAATGATTTACAGGATTAGGATTTGAAATGCATTAAACTATTACACGATCTACTTAATAGTTTTATATGATATATCAGTTATTTTACAGGTTTTATGCAATAGTTTTATAGGATGTATCAATTATTTTACAGGTTTTATTTAATAGTTTTTCAGGTTTCATGCAATAGTTTTATAGGATATATCAATTATTTTACAGGTTTCATGCAATAATTGTATAGGATGTATCAGTTATTTTATAGGTTTCATGCAATAGTTTTATATGATGTATCAGTTATTTTACAGGTTTCATTCAATAGTTTTTCAGGTTTCATGCAATAATTTTATAGGATATATCAGTTATTTTACATGTTTCATGCAATAGTTGTTCAACTATTTTTTTTAGAATTTTGTTAATAATTTACAGAATTAGGACATTTTTAGTTTACAGCAGATGTGCAATTGTACATGATACATATCACAATTTTACAGGATACATAGGACAATTTTACAGGTTACATAATTTAGACAGTTTTTACTGTGATTCACTTTGGTTACAGTATTCTTTTACTGTGATTCACTTTGGTTACAGCATATGTGCTTATTTTACAGGATACATCTAACAATTTTACATGATATATAGGACCATTTTACAGGGTACATATAACAATTTTAGATTACAGCTTATGTGCAATTTTACATGATAAATTTCACATGATACATCAACAATTTTGCAGGATACATATAACAATTTTGCAGTATGTTGCTTTGATTGTTTGCATCTGCTAATGGTTCATAACTCCAATATTTAACCTTGCTTTTTTTTTTTTTTTTGCAGGATGATATATCAAAAGAGCGTGTGGTTCTAGCGATGAAACTTCTCACTCATCCGAATAATGTGCACCAGAGGGTTATGAAGTGAAGAAGCCATGTTTGTATTGATGTATTAGCCATGTTTTTTTCTTGAATTTTTCTCTGTGCTTGTGAACAGTATGATGTTACAGTATGTTAAGAAGTGAAGAAGCCATGTTTGTATTGATGTATCAGTGGTAACAATTATGGGTGGTAACAGTTATGGGTGGTGACATCTTATAGTTGATTGTTATAGTTTATGGTTTTGAACAGTTTATTTTGTGATTAATATATGTCAGTTTTATAGTTTGCATCTGCTAATTTTACAGTATGTCAGTTTATTTTGTGATTAATATATGTCAGTTTTATATTTTGCTATTAACATATGTTAGTTTTATAGTTTGCATCTGCTAATTTTACAGTATGTAAGCCTTATTTTACAGTATGTCAGTTTATTTTGTGATTAATATATGTCAGTTTTATATTTTGCTATTAACAAATGTCAGTTTTATAGTATACATCTGCTAATTTTACAGTATGTAAGCCTTATTTTACATGATATAGATCGATATACAAATATTAATAATTGAAGAAAAAAGAGAAATACGAAAAAAATAAAAAATAAAAATTTAAATTTAATATCGAAAAAAAAATTAATTTTGATGCAAAAAAATTAATTTTGCACAATTTTAGGTTTGTTTTTGAAACCTTCTAGAAGCCGTCAGTTTTTCAAGTACAGCCGGAAGTACAGTGGCTTTGCAAGTTGCTAACTGTTTGTAACTAACTTGGGGACCACTTCCAACTAACTTGGATTTTCGGACTTTTAAACTTCTTATTATACATGATCTGTCGTTGAAGTTACAGTATTGGTTGCAGAGTTTTACAGTATTCGCGCAAGTCAAATGACAGTTTTTTTGGGGAAAAACTGGGGATTGAAGGTTGGGGACAATTAGTCGGATCCTTTTGATATTCTGTACTCAAAATGAAGTCAACGGTACCCTCAATTGGAGATAAACAGTTAATTATTTTCCAAAATAACACTGATAATTTACACTAACAACAAAGTCAATGATAGGAGACGGTTACACCTTGTTTGGATGTAGGGGTGTCAATGGTACCTTTTTAGCCGTTTATCTGTCCCGTATTGTATTCGATAAAGCGGGTATGGATAAAGTTTTTTTTTCGATTAGCTTATTGGGTATAGGTATGGGTAAAAAAAAAAATTCATTAACTAAATGGTAAGGGTATGGGTAATGACTATTTCGTACCCGTTATCATATAGGGTAGTAAAATTTAAAATTATATATATTCAATTCAATTTTCAGTACACCTATATTTACTCTTCTAGTTTGGATGGAGAGTAGGGGAAGGGGAGGTGAAGAATAAAAATGAATGTAATGGAATAGAAAAGAATATTAACATATTTAACCTCTTCGTGTTTGGATGATTAATGAAAAAAAAAAAAATTTAACTTTCGTTTTCATCTTATTTCTTGTTTGGTTGGTTAAAATTTAGAAGGTTAATTAGAAATTTGGTGGTTGTTGTAGGTTTGTAACAAAAAACTTGTATGAGAATTATACAGGTAAGATATAGAATTAGATATTTGTATTGTTTTTTCTAAAAATATCTGCAACAAAATTTATTTCCATCTGTTACATCTCAAATCGGGAGGGAAACCGATTCTATTGATTACAATGATACAAGATTAAACATTTCACCTCATGTACCCTTTACTTCCGACATTATTTTGTCAACCAAACACGATTCGACGGAAATTTTTCTTTTCTTTCCATAAATTTTGGTATTTGTAATGAAGTTTGATATAAACTTTGGTGTACTGTGTAATTAGAATTCAGAATGCCTGAATTTTTATTGAAGTGCTGTAATTTCGAACTATGGCCCAGCCATAAGTCATAACTCGTAGTCGTAACAAAGTTCGTAAAAGTTCGAAATTGAGTTCGTAAAAAATTCAATTCAAATTGAGTTCGTTCGAAATTAATTCAAACCAAATTCAAACTGGAGGTAAGTTCGATTCGGTTTGGTTCGTTTGCAGCCCGGCACATGTCACAAAACAGGATATCTAGAAAGGACAAAGTTTCCTCAAAAAAAGAAAAAAAAAAAAAGAGCAAACGCCAGGACAGATGCCCAGATCCAAGGGCCTAGAGAAAATCCAGTTCTCCACTAAAAAGTATCGGATGTTCCTTTAGCCTTCATACCTTTAGTTCCCTCGACGTGGCACCATCTCATTCGCCTTCATTAGTGAAGCTGATAACGACATCCACATAGTTAAGAACCTTTTCCCAGTAAGATAAGATGTGATATGACAAAGAACAGACGACTTTGAGGCATAAACTTTAGATCCGTTTCCAAATAAGTTAAAACCCGTTATACATTTTTTATCATAGTTCGTGCCGCATTTCTTTTTGCAGCAAGATGGTGATAGATCTGAGCCAGTGGATCAAAAGTATGCGCCGAACTAATGAAAACTAATGGCGCAGATCTGACCGCGGCTTCATCTCTCTCAAATCCCAATCGACCCTTTCAGTTTCGCCCCTTCCCTTCGCGAGCCGGGGCCGTCGCACAATCAAATGCCTTCCCTTATTTCTGAAAAATCGCTCCCAATAATGAGAATTGGTGAGAATCGGCCTTAAATGTCAAGAATCTCTGAAAAATCGCTTGATTTGGCTGGTTTGAACTGGTTTTGTCGTTCAAAAATCGGAAACCGAGGAACTCGGTCCAAAATCGGATTGCCGGCGGCCGATTCCGGTCCAAATCGGCCGAATCGGATCGGAATCGGCCGATTTATCCTTCTATGTTTAAAATGTTGTATTGTTGCATATGTTTTGTGATTGTAAAAGGGAGTAGAGATTGAGTTTTGGGGCACCAAAATACCTGTCATGCAAAAGAACAAAAAATAAATGGGAAGATAAAGAGTCTTGACCCTACACAATTGCTTTGGCAGCTGTGTACCGGTGTCTAACTCTGTGTGTGTAGCTGAGGTATGCTAAATGGTGTCAAAGTGGGTTTCTTAGTTGGGAATTAATTCCAGTTCATTAGCTATTAAATGTAAGGATTATGTTGGTAATGCAATTGGGCTGATGCCTTTTTCTCAACAAAAAAATTGCACCTTTTGCATCATATAATTTCAATTCAAGTGTTTTTTATAGTTTCAGATAAGAAGAAATCTCGGTTAAGGCACCAGAATGGTCCGAAGACGAAGTCTAAGAGCAAGTTCCAAGAGTTTCTTGAATTGGAGATGGGCAGTGGAACTACCACTGCAGAGGAGGATCTCGAACTGGAGAGGAGGCTTGCAAAAAAGCTCAAGGTGAAGAAAGGAAAGCTGACTGGGCCTGATGATGGAATGAATACTCTCTTTGAGGGCCTATTTTCTGATATAGACCCTGATAATGGAATGAATTATGAATCAGATGAAGATTTACCAGTGAGAGCAGAAAGTCCCGTGCCAGATAAGAAGAAAAAACAAAAAAGAAAGCAAAGTAAACTCCAAAGTGAAGACAGAAACACAGCTGATGAAGGTAGTTCTGAGGCAGATAAGAAACGAAAAAAGAAAAGAAAGCGCAGTAAACTCCAAAATGAGGAGGGAAATACAGCTAATGAAGCAAGTACTTCTGAGGCTGGTAAGATGAAAAAACAAAAGAGAAAGAAGAAGGTTGTTGAAAAGGAGACTAAAGACGGCGAAGAAACAAAACAAGGGAATGATATGTCAGAAGATGAGCCTGTTGTGAGCTCAAGTGTTAAGGCAAAGTATGTAGCACCTCATTTGCGTGCAACCGCAAATGCCGAATCTGAAGAGATTGCTCAAACGCGCCGCAGAGTGAGAGGTATGTTTTTAGTTTTTTTATTTTGCACTTTTTTCTATCATATAATGAGTTTATTTGATGAACTCGGATTTATTGCAGGTCTTTTAAATCGACTGTCTGAGTCTAATGTAGAGTCTATTACAGAGGAAATTGCTGCCATATTTCGGGTATTATATCTATATCTACAATTATGTAGTTTCTTTATAACTGTAGGAGCAACGGATTCCAGTACCTGATATTGTATAGTGCTGGACCTGATTGTGCAGAATCGTATCAGATTTATCTCTTAGGTTCATCTGAACTTGGCCGACAGCTCATTTGTGGCTTATTAGGCATAGGGGTATTCACAGGTCAGATTTACTCGGCAACATTTTTATAAAAAAAATCAGTACAACTTGACCCAACCTACCATAGAATTTGGTCTGGAACTGAACTGCTAAGCCAATGAGTTTGGCCAATTCAAATCTGGTCGACCTGTGGATCTGGGTCAACATTGCTACAATTAATTTTCCTATAAACGTTCTTCACATTTTTTTAATTATATTCCACAGTCAGTGCCTAGGAGTATTGGCTGTCAGGTAATTGGTGAGGAGGTGTTGGCATCATGTTCGAGAGGGCCCCGTGGCAATGAACAGTGAGCTCACTTTCTCTCTTCTCTTGACCTTGTTTTCTTAATAGTCATACGAATGGCATTGAAGTTGGTATAATATGCTCTTTGCAGTGTCATATCAGTTGGTATAGAAGTATAGATATGCTTCTTATTGTGTCATAGTTCCATTGACAAAACATCATGGTTTTACTATGTGATCCAATAATTTAACGGGGCACTTGCATTATCGCATTCAATTACTTTTGAGAAATTAATAATATTCACAGGTACAGCGCATAATTTTATTATCTGTATAGGTATGCTGCTGTGTTTGGAGCTTTTGTGGCTGGTATGGCTTGTCTAGTTGGAGTAGACTTCGGTGCAAAGCTTCTTGCTTCCCTTGCTAAAATATTTCAGGTACAACTTAATTGTTTGGATTTAGGATCAAATTATTCAAGTCAGTGATTTTGGTTCCATTTTGGTCCAGGTCCACACCTATATGTAGCTACTGGCATTTTGTTTTGGCTTAATTGAGACCTCTAGCTTCAAAGTTCAAAATATGGGGGCCAGGTTATATAAAATTGTCTAGAAGAGACCTGAAGAAATCTATTATATTAGCGAGGTCCTTTGAAAGCATATCCTAGATTAAATTAAATCAGATCAATTTTATTAATTCCTTGAGGTATATAAGATCAGAATGACATTTTAATATGACTTCTAGTCTATCGTGTTTCCTGTTCTACCTTAATTGCACCTGTTAGGCTATTACTGTCTGGGCAATATACATTTCCATATCTGCGGAAGCCTTTAATTTTCTGTAAATCATGTTATTTCTTTTCCCTTTCTCTCAGGATGAGTACTCAAAGGAAGACAGTCTCTCTCTTAGGAACCTGACCTTATTGTTGTGCTACTTGTTCATTTTTGGGGTCTTTTCCAGGTACATTATTCATGCATTTTGGGTTTCTTGCCAACTGCACCATATAAATCATAACATATGCAATGGACACCCTCCATTTCTCTCATTTGCAAACTGACAGTCAATATACTTGGAAGTGCTTGCAAAGAATAAGGATATATGTTTTGTTAAGTGTTGACTAATTTGCTCTTCCTCTAGTGAGCTTCTGTTGCTATGAATTTAGACATTGGTTTTCAAATTAAATTATACTCAATTCAAGCAGGTTTAGAGATTAGTTTTCAATTTTGTATGAATTTAAGTAACTTGGTTGTGTAAAATATCTGAGGGCTAGTTTGGCCATTTCTGGACTTAACATCGGTCTTCAGTTATTTAAATTGTTGTCTGGGAATTACAAGTGTGGCAAATGTTGACTATTATAGTACAGTAAAGTAGATATTATGCTAAAAAAGGTTCCAGTAGAAATATATTCAACCAGTAAATCTAAACAATTTATGTTATTTCTATTTTTATGAAAAAATTAAACAGTTTTAAATCCAAGCTGTTTCCGTTGATATTACTTATTGTACATTGCTTCTTTTTATGTGCAGTGAGTTGATGTATGATCTTCTGACTGAATTGAGCAAGCGGTTGACAGAATTGGATGTTGCCACTATCTTGACTACCCTACAGTGTACATACCAATTCTGATTGTTATTGTATAAAGAGTTTACACATTTTTACATTTATAGTACCTTAGTTTTTTTACTTCATTTTGCATTTAGATATTCCTTCTGAATTCTTAGGTTCATACCTACAATTATGGCATCAACTTTTGTTCATTGTTACGAGTGACTGTCAGATTGCTATTTTGGCATTATTAACTGTTTTACTCCTTGGAATTGCATAATTAAGGCCCCATTTAACCAATTCGCCTCCTTGACCATTCATCTAAATTCTGATAAGACAGTAGAGAACAGGGTTAAAAGGAGTGTCCTAATCTGTATTAGTACATACCAGCTGTGATGGTAAAATGTTGGCAATGATATAATTATGTTAGTATGTAATGGAAATTATTTTCAAATGGCTAGGCTGTGGAATGAAGCTAAGAAGTGATGACCCAACTTCCATGAAAGATTTTGTGCTTGGTATCCAGCACAGAGTTAATGAGATAAAAACTAGCCCTAGTGGGACACAAGATGAAAATTCAAAGATAAATAGTAAAAGAGTGAGTTGACTATGCTTTTCTGTCTCTATCCCCCTAACAGGATCAAATTGGATATTTCATACTTCTTTCCCACTGTTTATGTAGATGGAGTTTATGCTTGATACGATATGTGATATCAAAAACAACAAAAAAAGGACCAAAGGGGACCCAGCACATCACACTCGTCTAAAGAAGTGGCTGCAAAAGGTAAACTATAATAATCTTTTGGTTTTTCTGAGGACCCTGATTTTTGGTTCCCCTGATTTTTCTATTATTGAATTGGGCCTGCATTGAGGGTGGATATTTTATGTTCAATGTGATGAATATTTCTGATGTTTGTCCATGTAATGTGTTAAAGTATCTTGTTTAACTCTGCGAAATTGGAAATGCGACATGTAAACTATAAAGCAAGGGAAGTATTGCCAAGCCTCATTCTCTCTGATTTATGTAATGACTGAGTGTGCATGATCTCTAAGGTTTCGCAGGAGCAAACATGGAAATTTGGACTAATAGAATCTAATCACTGCTTTATTAATGAACATTCAATAACAGCTAAGAGCAGATGAGATACTCTTGCGGGGGCTCAAGTGGCAGAAACTACTTGATCCTAACAAGAAGGGGCAGTGGTGGTTGTCAGGTGACCTGGCCAACACGTCAGAGAATGTAGAGTTTGTAGCCACTACATTCAGCACAGAGGTTCTGGAGACACAAAAGCTTGTCCAGCTGGCATCTTCTCAGAGGATGAACACTGACTTGAGGAGGGCTATATTTTGTATTATAATGAGTGGGGAGGATTATTTAGATGCGTTTGAGAAGCTTCTCCGACTTGACATTTCTGGCAAGCAGGTTTAATATATTTAATTTCTTTTCTTTGCTTTGTTTGCTTTCTGTTATGCTTCTGGAATTTTGTGCTTGTGGTAGTATGACTTGGTGCTTTTGTCTTTGGTTTTGATTAATCTTTTGTTCAGTTTCGTCCATGTTGGCAACTTGGCATTTAGGGATCTCTTTTTCCTTTTATGCTGCTTTTGTTGGCATCGGCATTTTTTATTTGAACCATTTGTTCAACAAGATGAGTGAGGCTATGGTAATATGCATATTACACTACGGTCTGCTATGGACTCATATCTCTGTTTTTAAAGTTGAAACAGTCAATCTGAACTGTTCAACATGATCTTTATATTGTTGAGAATTTTTTTACTATTTTTTATATAGGTAGAAAGTCACTTGATTTGAAAATTCTGGACCATCCAAAGCAGCGATTTTCTACCTATCTAAAAAAATAGTAAAAAAATTGTAAAAAATGTAAAATTTGGTCTACAAGTACATTTGGATCAACCGTAAACTTTAAAAATAGAGATATGGATTTATAGCACGGGTCTATCTGTAATATGCATTACCATAGCCTCACTCCAACAAGATTTCCTATTTATGTGATAAAAGTACAGCACTCAATTCATAAATAAATGTTCCTGTCAAGGGTTAGCAGGGCACGAGTGCTTTCTCATTTTTAAATTTTTTGACAACTCTTCTTGTTTATCAACCATAGGATAGGGAAATCATGCGGGTCCTGGTTCACTGTTGCTTACAAGAGAAAATGTTCAACAAGTACTACACTGTCCTGGCCTCCAAGCTATGCAGCCATGACAAAAACCACAAGTTCAGCCTCCAGTACTGTTTGTGGGACCACTTTAAAGAGCTCGACTCTATGGAACTGATTCGGTCAATGAATTTGGCAAGATTCACGGCTGAGATGCTTGCTAATTTCTCCCTCTCCCTTGCTGTTTTAAAATCAGTCGATTTTGCTGATCCTGTGCAGCTAACCCCGAAACGGATTATGCATTTCAGGATGCTGTTTGAGTTTGTGTTTAACATGGAGGATTCATTGGTGTGGAATGTTTTTACGAGGATAGCAAGTTTGCCTGAGCTTGAGATTTTGAGTAGTAGTATTCTGTATTTTGTGAAGCAGTATGTTGTCGCCCCAAATAAGGGCTTCATTGGGAAGTTTAAGATTGTGAAGAAGGCGCTGGATAATGCAGCTGGTGTTTTGAAGTAATTATTTTGTTCTGATTATGATTACTTTTTCTGTGGCGGCTGCAACTTTGCTTCTGCAAAACAAGATTAGGTTATATTGATTATTATTTTTTATTATTTTTCTTGCCTTGAGAGTTGAAAAGAATACTGCCGCATCTGTTAATCCGGAAATATAAGAACTGATAGGAAGGATTAACTATAAGCTGGTGTTCTGGTACCAGCAGTCGGACACTCGATTTTGATGAACTTAGCTTTAGTGCAATAATGTTTATTTATTTATTTCATAACCCTAATTTTTCTAAGTAATACAACATGTCATAAGATGACACTGTATATCATTGATTTTCCAGAGCTGCAGCCTGCAGTACACGAGAAAATGAATACATGAAAAAAAAAGAGATGAGGTGGTCCAGACTTGCAACTGAGTTGCACCTATTGTTGATAAACGTGATGGTAACTTCCAAAGGTTGGAATTCGTTGACAATTAATGAGATTGTCTTGACAATTGTCACAAATTACTTTTAAACTTGAAAAATCTGACATTCCAAACCTAGTCTATATTGTATGTGCTATGTTGCACACTTAAAGCTGATAAACCATAAGTTTAATTATTCATCAAACATCATTGAAATTGATGTACGTTTGATTACATTTGATGAAATATTATATTCCGCTCAATTATATGAAATTTGATACATAATTAATTTAGAGAAAATTATCATGTCCGTGCGTTGCAACGAAATATATTATAAGAGAACAAAAAAAAAGTCTCATACAAAATGATATTTTTGTAAAGAAGTTCTGAAAAAATAAGGACCGTTAAGAATTCTGACGGTCAGGACATTTAAAAAAAAAAATCAAGGCAACTTTGAAATTTTTTATTTTTTTGAGGATATTAAAAAAAAACCGGCTCAAGAGACAACCACATAGGCACATATAATGTCTTAAAAGGAAATTAAAACTATGACACAATACTTTGAATTTTTTTTAAAAAAGCATGAACTTTAATTTTCCTCTTATTCCATGATCGGAAAAGAAATACATCTCTTATTTGTTATTAATACACATTACAAATACATCTAGAGTACATACACCAACAAAAAAGTGTATCAGATATACATTTTATCATGCTTGCGCACATTAAGATAATAATTCAAATCTTCTATGCACACACAAAATCAGCCTAATTCTTTGGCGTCAAGACCTACATTTTGCACGCGTGGCTGCCCACAGAAGCTGACAGCTGTCCTTGGACCCCATACATGGTTGAATGATGTAAATAGAAAAAAATCAAATAATATTATATATATATATAAAAACAAGAGTGATACTAAAAATGATATTTGTAATGCGTATACCAAGACATACTATGAATTCGTATATTCGTATTTAATGTCATCTAAATAGCTCAACATAATCTCCATTAAAAATATATTTAGAGATGAAATTTTTTAGATAGATAAAAATTCACTACTTTAAGATAATCTAGAATTTTAAGATTATGTGATTTTCTACATATTCAAAAAATAGAATTTAAAAAAAATATATAGAATTTGGTCTCAAAATTTATTTTCATATAAATATCATATTAAGTAGTTTGAATCAACTGTTTGAATTTTAAAAATAAAAAATAAAACTATAATTCGACTTGATTAACGGACTGCAAAGTACCTTTTGCCTTATTTTATAAAACAAAACAATAAGTGTTGGTATCAAATTAAAAAGGAATAAAAGATAAACTTACAACCCATAAATCTCTAGTATCAACAACAACAGACGATTTAAGTCCAATACTGCCCCAATTTGTAGTGATAGTTTGATGGTTTTGTCAATTTGGGATTTTGAGTACCTTGACTAAATGACCAGATGCTAAAATGTGACCAGTACTTTAGTAGTCATACCGTCATTACCTACCTCAAGCATATCAGGATCTGAAAATAATTGATAAAAACTACTCATAAATTTTACTCAATTTTATTTTAAAAACGCACAAAAACCCATAAATTAGTAAAATTTGATTTGAGTGAAAATTGATAGAGTTAGTGTCCTAGAGCAAATGTTGCTACATATTTTGTTCATATATTGGTTGATATAATCAACTTGTTCCTTGAGTTTTACATTACTTATAGTATTTAGAATAAGATTCTAGATTATGAGACACTATCTCGTAACTATCTCGTAACAAGTAATAAACTCTAGATTCTCTAATTTTCGTAATTAGCAATGAACACTAATTACATATAAGATTAGGGTGATGATTAAATGTTGATTGAGTTTTACGAATCAATCGATAGAGATCGGTTTAATATATCACGAATGCATATAAGAGTATATGGCATTGGAAGTGACTTTATGTTGAACATTATAAAGGGGTCTGTGCACCTATGTCATTAATGTTCACATGGTATATATGTCTGAAGTATGAGATGATTCGGTTTTCTCACTTGAGAGCTGTGCATGTGATGTGTTCCAATATGTGGTCTTCTACAAAGAGATTACAAAAAAAGGTAGTTATCATGTAGATATCTCACTTGGAGAAGTTCGCGAAGAATCAATAAGACGAATACCCCTCAACACGGTATGTAATATTGTGGTGAGTAATGATATCTTTGGACCCCTTAATTGAGCTTGATTATATATGCGCATTACGATTAATTGTTGATTGTAAATATAATCTATCTCTTGAGTCAAAAACTAAGCAAGATGACATGGTCCTGGGACTTGCGCTTATTATTAGAGATATCATGTGCTATTGGATATTACACATGCAGTATATGATACTGTCTATATTGGATCAATGATATTGTTGGAGAACATATCATCTGTATTAATTGGGTAATCATAGTGCTTTATACTAGAGGCAACTTATGATCAATGAAATGTGATTTCATTGCCAACATAAATACAGATCCAAAGCGGTCACACCCTACAAGGTACCTGTTGAGATATCGTATAGTGATACGATACTTAATGGTGTTATGTGATAACACTAAGTCAAATCCTAGAATGTATCATGTGATGTGGGACATTACATAGGGCATTCAATCAACACTAAGAAGTGTGATCAAAGGTCGAGTTAATTTAGTACATGTGATGTACAAATTAATCGAGGAACTGTTTAATATGATTAAACAAAAGAAAGACGTTGATAGAAATTATTCATTTGGTCAATTTGATTGTGCCAATGGATAGAGCTTGATTCAATGATCGTGTGAATATGTGGAACGTGCGAAACGGACTTACGGTTTGGGTTTTACATCTAAAACAAGTTTGACTTGACCTCGGTCAACAAAAGTCAACTGCGGAAATTGGTGAGCTGATGTGGATCTGGTTTGACTTGGTCAACATCTAGTGAGGAGAAGAGTTGGCTTGGGGAAGGGGCATGGTCTACTTGGTTCATGGATATTTTGTGAGAGATTTAAATGGAGTGTTGGTCCATTGGACCAACATATTGTCTTATTACTATTATGTCTATATGAGAATGTCTCTCATTCACATATTGTAGGGGCAAGATTATAATTGAAAATTAAAGAAGAAAGTCTCTATTTAAATAGCCTCACACCCCTTCTCTCTCTCAATCCTTCCATTTCTCTTCTTCCTCCTCACCTCTTCTCCCTTTTCCCTCTCCTTGGCTGAACCCCACAAGGGGCCCCCGCCCCTTGGATTGCCAGCCACCACCGCTGCACCACCACTGGTCAAAGCCCCTCCTGTCGCCGGCCACCATCTAGGCCACCACCACCACCCCATGAAGCCGATCGGCCCAGTTTGGCCGATTGACTTGGTTTTGGCGTCTTTCTTCTCCTCTTCTCACCCTCTTTCTAGATCCATTGTTAGATTATTGTTTGAGATTCAATTTGATCATTTTTTTCTCATTTGATTGCTCTCCTTTAAGTTGCTCATGTGTTGAGCCTTTACTTGTTCTTTTGATTCGTTTCTTGTTAAAGAAGGCGAGTCTATAAGTGAAGTAAAGAGATTTGATTTTGAAGAAATTGTAATATATCTAGTATTGGAATCATCTCTCTCATAAATCAAATCTTGGGTGGATCAAGTTTTGATGTTGCCATTGTGGTAACTTGGAGAAGAAGACACAAGGGAGACTAAGGTGCTGGCTTTTGACTGATCTTACTCCATTCATTTGGAGATGTGATATTCTATACTCTATGCTTGTTCACATGTGTGATGTGAACCCTAAACTGCGTGGATGCTTGCTTTCATGATCATAAGATCGTACATGTTTAGACTAAAAATTTTAAAATTGCACCATCTAGCTGCATGTACATCCAACAAAAATTACCATTCCAACCACCGGGTCCTGCATATGATGCCCATCTGTCATTCTCATCTGCCCGAGATGTCATACTACATGAATTGAAAAAAAATTAGCATTTTTTTAATCATTATTTAAAAAAAAGAAATAAGAACACCTCTTTCAAGAAAAATAAGATGAAAAAAACTGTTCCACTTGTCTTGGATATCTCCAGTTGTTCTCCAATTATTTTCGATACTACGTGCCTAAGTAGCCTAATCATTTTGTTTGCTGTATAAATATTGATTTTGAATTTCTTATTATAACCTGCTAAATTTCAAGGGGTATTTTTAATTATTGCGAAGAAAAATAATTAGCAAATTGATTACTTACCATTCACAAAGAGAGAAGAAAATGTTCTTTCCATTAGTTTGAAGAACATTGCTCATTCTCTGATATTTACACAAGTCAGAATAAAATTAGTTATAATTTCTCTGATAGCTGTATTATCTGGTAAGTAAATCATTCTAAATAAAATACCTTTGTTTTGGTTCTATATTGTCATTGTTGCAATTGTCATAGTTCAAGTAATCCACCTCCTAGAAAGAAATACAAACAAAAGATAGATAAACTGCCAACTTACTTATGAACATTAAAATGAGTTTATAATGACATACCCAGGATGCAGAGGTATTAACATACCCTGTAAAACCTCAAAATATTAACAATGAGAAGCACTTCATGTCTCCTTCAAACATTTATACATGAGAGTATGGTTGTTTAGTAAATTTTGAATTTTCAAGCTACTTAGGATGATAATCATGGAATTATGAAAATTGCCATTCAGATGTGTCATACAAATATACAATTATACATGAGAGTTATGTACAAACATTCAAAAGTAAGATAACACGGCAATAATAGCTCATATCAGAACTCAGAAGTATTGACCAATTTTCCAGCAGCTTTTAAGCCAAAAATGCGGCTGAAAAACATCTACATAAATGCAATTTAGTCGCATTTTTTGCAAAAAAATTTATGAATTATATAGAATAAGTACAAATAAATCTTTGATCAAGTATCAGTTAATATTTGTAGGGTATCTGCCAGTTTTGGTTAATTTATAACATGAAATGGGCCCATAAATTGATTAAACATCTGAATACCAAAACAAAAGCAGATAATGCTTCAAATGCATCTCTCATATGCCAAACAAAAGGAATGCTACTAAATTTTGGAAGGAACTAAAGTCATGTCTGTGACCCTTCTATAGAATTTATATCCATCAAGTGCCTAATTTTAACAAATATGTACAAAGAGTCTACCGGAGATCGAACTTATTGGGGAAAATATATGCCCACGGAAACAATTTTAACATTAACCAATGCTAAAATTAATCAAAGATGAAATCCATCTCTCAAGCTGATCACTCAAAAGAGAGCAATGTTTCTTTTAATATTTATAAACTCGTAAATGCTATCGGTTCGGACTGCAAGCGCACAATCCTATCGAGTAGTATATTCGAGATCGATCCACAGGGAATATTGGTTCAGTGTTTCGAACGATCGAATCACAATCTTTCGAAAGGCTAGACGAAATCTGAAAATTGAGAGATGTTGTTGTGATCAATGTAAATTAGGAAGCAATTAAAAGTAATTAAAATAAAGATAGAGATGAGAATTCCTAGGATTTCGGCACACCATTGCTACTCAATCCGCTTTGACAATATATTTCTGTTGCGTCTGATTTCCTGTTGTTGTTTAATGAAAGACACCACATAGGTCATTGCGATTTATGTTACGCAAGAATGACAGATCTTTCACCGAGATTCTACATAGGACACTGCGATTTTTCTTACGCAAATGTCTGATCTCTCAAATACCCCAAATTACTACATAGATCACTGCGAATTTTTTTTACGCATGTGATAGAATTTGGTACGCATTTTGTTGGTCTGGTTTATGGTTTCCCCGCTAAGGTTTTCTTCACATAAACCTAATAAATCTCAACGAGGCTAATTCATACAAATAGTTTCTCTTACCATTAAAGTACTGTCACTACCCTAACGGACTCAAACTAGATCATTGAAATTAGATGAAGAGATAGTAAATCACAAAAGCATTTTGTTTCAACAACAAGAAATCATAATCAACAGAAATATATATATCAAAACATCAAGAGTAACAAGGTTTATGCCTAGTCCTAAGAAAAGGAACTTAGCCGCGGAACGGCATTTTACAAGCACTCCTCTCTTCTCACTTTAATCAAATCTAACCCTAATTACAAAGATAACTATTCCTTCTGCCCAGGGGCCTTATATAGGAGTGGAGGGACGTGTGGAGGTTGAGTAGAGGCTAAGCAACTGATCTGGAAACAGCTGTCGGCAGTTATTCCCCAAGAGATGCCTTCGGATACGGGCCGTATCAGGTGATACAGTCCGTATTAGGTCCTTGACGGTTAGAGTTTGATGCTTTCAGCGCTATCTCCTGGTCTGTGCTAGGCCTGGTCCGTATTAGGCAATACGGACCGTAACAGAGACTTAGTCGATGAGCGTCGCTGATCCGATTGACCCGATTCTAGCTCCATTTGGTGTAAAATAGTCCCAAAACTTGTTTTCTGCAATAAAACATAAAGAAGGGTGACAGTAGCCTTTTTCTCTAATAAAGTAAACATAAGTGTGAGAAAATATGCAAAACCTAAGCCAAAACCCTACGTAAATCATCGTTATTTTGACACTGATCACAAGCATCGTACCTCATAAGAGCATCTGCATCCCTGAAACTATTAGAGTTTCTAATCTGACATGACAGTTGCTAAATCAGTTTCAGGGATGTAGATGGATTTCTTATTTTGCAACTTTACTCAATAATTTCTTATTAAGAAATCATTTATAAACTCTCACGTGGCAAAACGATTGGCCTTATTCGCTAATTTTTTTCCTTCTGTCCCCGTCGCTCTCTCCTTCCTTCGTAACAATTTCGAATCTTTTTCTCTCAATTTTTGG
This sequence comes from Carex parvula, assembly GCA_025461045.1. Classification (NCBI taxonomy): domain Eukaryota; kingdom Viridiplantae; phylum Streptophyta; class Magnoliopsida; order Poales; family Cyperaceae; genus Carex; species Carex parvula. The sequence continues at coordinate 79,863 of JAJGRW010000404.1, read as the reverse complement.
CAGAATCATTTCATTTCTGGTCATATTTCACCTTCAATTAATTAGTTAATATCTTTTTTTTCTCTGTATTTCGACATCTCAATTGCTTGGACTTTTTTTTTACTCCGATGAGAATCTCTCAAATGCTTTTAGTACCATCTGGCATCTCTGATTTCTCTATGGAAAGAGCTTTCACTATGATTTCTTCGATTTCTCAGCTTCTCTCCGATTACTCAGCTTCTCTTTCTCCGATTACTCAGCTTTCACTATGGAAAGAGCTTTCACTTTGTTGGTGGCTGCAACCTCTACCTTAATCCAACAGCAGCTTCTCAGGCAGTCTCTCTCTCACTTGATGAACAACTCAATTCACCATTGCTTCCTCCATTTTTATCAGATAAGTTTTTCCTTTCTCTCATTTACTCTAACGTGCCATCTTACTCTTTCTCTGACACACATAATATTGCAGTTATTTAGAAACTTTAAGAGTTTCAGGGATGTAGATACTCTAAGGTTTTAGTGAATACAAAAGAGTAGTGAGATCTCGATTAAATATATAATAAAATGATCCAGTTCATTTTTTCAAAGGGCATATTTCAGATCTGACGAGATCGATCAAAGGAACTCACGATTGAATAAAAAACCAACTACTCAACATTGATTTCATATTCGTAAAAGATCAAACTTAAAAGGGGAAAATAGGAGATGTAAGAGAATAATTTCTTACTATTCTGGATTCATGGCTACGGATAGAAGACAACTTTAGGGGAAGATCAATCCTTTCTAATAGATACAATAACAACGAACGAACAAATCGCTTGTCTTCTAGGGTTTCAAATCGAGGAAAAGGAAACAGAGATATTGATTCTCACCGATTTTGTTCCATTAATTTGATTGTAATATATCGTGTGGTCATATGTGTGATATGTGTGGTGAGTATGTTTCTAACTATATTTAGACTTTTGTTTGAAATTTTTATTAATATTCTAAAAAAAATAGCAAATATGTCCCCCAAACTGAAATTTTTTCATAAATGACCTAACCGCCCTATGTTTGGGCGGTTAACTCTCTATACCAAACTGCCCAACTGTGGGGCGGTCAACTCTCTATACCAAACCGCCTCATGTTTGGGCAGTTTGGTCTGTGACCTTTTTTTTTGAAATCCGCCTGTCTCTCTCTCGTCCTCTCTCTCTCGATCTGCCCAGCCTCTACCCACCCCGCCTCTGTCTCTCTCTCTCTCGCCTACTCTTTTTTGATCCACCCAGCCCCCACCCCGCCTTTGTCTCTCTCTCTCGCCCTCTCTCTTCAAATCCGCCCTATCAAGAGGCGGTGAAGAAGTGACCATAAATATTTGGAAATTAAAATATGTTCTTAACTCAATTAATAATAACAATTATTTATGTTGACTATTTTACATTGCACGTATATTAGGGTGTTTGTGATGGACTTATGTGGTAGCGTCATGTTCGTGGATTCCAGCGGTGACGCAGCCGATTATGTTCTTCTCTCTGCTGAAGGATATTGAGAGGCCATCGAGGTGGAACTGGGGTCGAGTTGTGATCGCTCACTTATACAGAGGCATGTGTCATGATTGTCTAGTAAGTCTCTACTAATATTATAATTTTTATATTACAAATATTAGGGTTGAATAAGTACTAAAATTGCACATACTAGTAAGTCTCTACGAGGCCAACCTTCTTTGCTGGCTGACATTAAGGCAAAGAGATCTCTGGTATTATCGGGGGCCTACGTATGTTACTGGATAGTTGAGTATCACTATCCTGATCGAATGTCCCGTCAGTTTGGCTTGGATGCATTTGTCTCGAACTTCCCTATGCTGGACGAGTAACAGACCACTAAGTTGCACAAGTAAGTACCCGCTACTTAATTTTATTATTATTTTATTACTTGTTAAAGTCTTACACATTACTAATAATATATTATAATTAATTTATATTGCAGGACTAACCACCATAAGCCCAAAGTCGAGTGGAGCAGCATCATACGGATGATTATAGAGGGCACGATATCCGCAAGATCACTTTTAGATCCCGCCTATGGCTGATGATGCCGGCTTGGGGATTGGGCCTTGGATATTGAGATATGTCGTCTGGTACCAGAGGTGGGGCATGACGCCAGTATATCTACAGGGGCACTATAGTGAAAGCATTCGACGGAAACTCATAAGTGATGCATCTAGAACTTACTTGCCTTTCGGTCCGATCCAGGCTCGCACGGTAAATATAAATGAAACCAACATATTTAAAACAATAAATGTTTATTTATTCCTTTTTCTAATAATAATGAAAAAATATTGTGTGTAGCTTTTGTCCGGTATTAGAGGAGTGACACACAACCTGGTGTGCATGACGAAGACTGGTTAGAGAGCGATAGGATGTCAAATGCTCTAACACAGTGCACCAGTCATTGAGGATTCTGGCTAGAACGGGCGCCTCATTGGCATATTGCACTATAGTGGGGAGAACATCAACTGGCGTGAGGTAATTCCTATACCACGAAATCCGGATCAGCCCCGAGTCTATCTACGATGATGAGATACCGCCACCTCCTGCAGGTGATTACAAGTTAATATGAAGGTGTCATACACAATCATTTCTCTTTAAAAATCTATTCTTATTAAGTTATCTTCAATTTTACAGAGGATAACTCGGGTTGGGCGTTCCACAACTGGGTGTTGAATAACAATGCATGGAACGCTTACTACAAGAAGTATGGAGTTTCGGTGCAGATTGGCGAGGTCAGTGATTTTTTATAATTTAATTAAATTACTAGTTATTGATCACTCAAAAGAGAGCAATGTTTCTTTTAATATTTATAAACTCGGAAATGCTATCGGTTCGGACTGCAAGCGCACAATCCTATCGAGTAGTATATACGAGGTCGATCCATAGGAAATATTTTGGTTCAATGCTTTGAGCGATCGAATCACAATCTTTCAAAAGGCTAGACAAAATCTGTAAATTGAGAGATGTTGTTGTGATCAATGTAAATTAGGAAGCAATTAAAATTAATTAAAATAAAGATAGAGATGAGAATTCCTAGGGTTTCGGCACACCATTGCCACTCAATCCGTCTTGATAATATATTCCTGTTGCGTCTGATTTCCTGTTGTTGTTTAATGAAAGACACCACATAGGTCACTGCGATTTATGTTACGCGAGAATGACAGATCTTTCACCGAGATTCTACATAGGACACTGCGATTTACCTTACGCAAATGTCTGATCTCTCAAATACCCCAAATTACTACACAGATCACTGCGATTTACTTTACGCAAGTGATGGAATTTGGTACGCGTTTTGTTGGTCTGGTTTATGATTTTTCCGCTAAGGTTTTCTTCACATAAACCTAATAAATCTCAACGAGGCTAATTCATACAAATAGTTTCTCTTACCATTAAAGTACTGTCACTACCCTAACGGACTCAAACTAGATCATTAAAATTAGATGAAGAGATAGTAAATCACAAAAGTATTTTGTTTCAACAACAAGAAATCATAATCAACAGAAATATATATATCAAAACATCAAGAGTAACAAGGTTTACTGCCTAGCCCTAAGAAAAGGAACTTAGCCGCAGAACGGCATCATTACAGGCACTCCTCTCTTCTCACTTTAATCAGATCTAACCCTAATTACAAAGATAACTAATCATTCTGCCCAGGGGCCTTATATAGGAGTGTAGGGACGTGTAGAGGTTGAGTAGGGGCTAAGAAACTGATCTGGAAACAGCTGTCGGCAGTTATTCCCCAAGAGACGCCTTTGGATACGGACCGTATTGGATAATACGGTCCGTATTAGGACCTTGACGGTTAGGGTTTAATGCTTCCGGCTCTATCTTCTGGTCAATGCTAGGCCTGGTCCGTATTAGGCAATACGGGCCGTAACAGGGACTTTGTCGATGAACGTTGCTGATCCGATTGACCCGATTCTAGCTCCATTTGGTGTAAAATAGTCCCAAAACCTGTTTCCTACAATGAAACATAAAGAAGGGTGACAGTAGCCTTTTTATATAATTAATTAAACATAAATGTGAGAAAATATGCAAAACCTAAGCCAAAACCCTACGTAAATCATCATTATTTTGACTCTGATCACGCCTCCCAACTTGAATTGTTGCTTGTCCTCAAGCAACGACATCCCAGCTGGTCAAATATTCGGTTTAGGTTAAACCATACAATCTCAAGGACTTGTTTAAAATTTAATTAGAACTTTGATTTAGTACAATTGACATGACAATAAAAATTTAGAACTCTAAAATATTGATGATCTCTCCTTTGAACAATTTATTCACCCCATGATTAACCTTATTATGCTAACCCTAGAAAAATTATTATCGAACAATCTAATTCACAAATATCCTTAAAATTGAGAGTATTAATTTCCCCTTCGATTATAAATGGATCCCTTCCAATCAATAGGAATTCTAATGATATAAATTTTGATTTTCCTTCCTAATTGATTGGAGCAAAGTATGACAACTAAGTGTGTTGGTACTTGTAACTTTTTCGAAAAAATTAAATATGTACAAAATTTAAAATTTGGGAGGTTTTCTCGAGCCTATTGGTAACCAGTCTTGCGTAGGCACCCGTACTCTTTTTATCCTCCATCTTTTATTTTTTTATTTTTTTCTATGTTTTTCTATTTTTTTTGGGTTTTTCTCATTTCTGATTTTTTTGTATTTTTTTCATTTTTTTTAAAATAAAATAAAATATTTTGTGTCACAAGCACCATGATTACACACAATTCCAAGTATTCATTCATACAAGAAATTATTGCATAGTTTCGCTAGGAGTCTATCTATAATAAATGGGTAATCTAAAATACTATCAAATTTAAAAAGACTCTGCAAAAATAAATTACTCAATAGATAAAAATTCTAGGGTTTGCGATTTTTGATCAACATTCATGGTTAGCAATTAATTGTTCACTTTGAGATTACAAATAATTTTAAAAATTCTGAATTTTTTGTATCATGGCCAATTGTCTAAACCTTAGCCTGATTCAATTTAAAACAATTCCTATTTGATTAACCTACATGCAAATTACCCCTAAATTATATGATCCTATCAATGCAAATGCCTATATGCACGCTAGATAAAAACCTCAATCGTTCCTCCCAACTTATCTTGGTTAAGCCTTGAAAAGCGGTCCCGATTGAGTAAAACTGCTAGCGAAAAAATGAAAAATAAGGGCCCTACATGCCATGATCCTAGATACAATGCAATTCCTAAACTACTTTCTTACCCCTACCCCCATGCTTAAATTTTGTATTGTCCTCAATGCAAGAAAATAAACAATTAAGAGAGGGATAAGAAAGATCTCACAAATTACTCGTCGCGAAGGGGTGGTGGTGGGGTGAATGGAATCGGTGGTGTGAATGGTATTCCCTTGGAAAGGCAATATTCATAGAAATTCTCGTGGGCCTTGTTTACCTTATCCAAGTATTCCTCCAAGTAGCGTGTGCGTTTCTTCAAATTCTCGAATGTGTTGTTGGCGAAACGCGTGGCTGGACCGGGTTCGCGAGTTTGAGATATGGCTGGCTCTTGATCCCATCCGGTAGGTGCGGGCATGGAGTTTGCTTCGTTGGTGTTATCGCGCGATGGAATGAGGTGGCGTACGAAAGCCATGTCATGATGGTGGATGGATGAGCGATGTGATGCGCTATGTGTTTCCTCTATGGGCTCTTCGGTTGGTTCTTCCTCAGTTGGTTCTTCCTCTATTGGTTCTTCTTCGTCGCTTGGTGCGTCATCATGTTCAGATTCGTATCCAAACTGGAATGACCCCTTATCCGTGCCGATTTGGAGGGTCATTCCCTCGCCTATTTTCAATGTGTACCTTATGTCACCTGTGTGTGCATTGAATACCGCTTGCATGTGATTGTTATTCACCAAGTAGTTCATGTTGAGGCGGTTGTTGCCGAATACTTCGGTATAGCCATCGAGTTTTATGTTGTGGTGGTGTGCAAGGAGGGTTGCATAACAACCCACGGAAACCACGTGATTATTCTTTGTGTCGGCGGCCACCGATGTGAGGTGTTGCAAGATGTGGTGTCCAATGTGCGGTTGATGCTTATGGCTCTTCATGCAACGCATGATGTAAATGTCCCTTTCTCGCACTTCCGTTGTGTCCTCTCCTGTTGGGAATATAGAATTAGTTAAAATAATATGAATATACCTTAATTCTATCGAAGAGATGAGGCGTGAGTCTTTGCGGTATATTTTGCGCTCATCAATTGCGACCATTTCGCAGTAATTCGTGCGTTTCTCCCTTGTGCACAATTCGGTTTCGCCATTTGTGGGGATGGACAGCGCCTTGCAAAATTCCTCCATTGTTATGGCAAATGGGCGGTTGAGCAATCGGTACTTGATCATGTCGCCATCCCATTGTAGTGTCGATAAAAATTCGATGGAGGGTCTCAAATAGACTCGTGTAGTTCGTAGGCGGTCCGCCAAATCCCATAAATTGATATTGTTGAGGGATACGCGCACATAGTCGTAACATCCAAGGACTTTCATGGTATTGATGCACATCGCTTTGTTGTTCGCGACGGTGCGGTCAAGCAATGTTTGAGCACAGTCGAACTCTTGTTTGCTGCGGAACTTGATTCCCATGGCTGTCGCGAAGATGTTTTCATTGTCGGATTGAGAGTCGGAGGAACGAGGGCTGTTGTGTGCCATTTTTCTTTGGTTTCGGTCTCTGTTACGGGCCGTATCCGGTTGATACGGGGTTGATACGGGCCTGACTTGGAGGATTTCTGTGGACAGGATGCGAATTTTGATCTGAAAATTCTATGAAATGGTGCAGGGAAAAGGGAGATGGATGAAAGGTTTATATGGTGGTGAAGGAATGTGATGAATGTGCTGAAGGTGCTAGTAGTGGGAAGTTAAAATTGGTTAAAATTCGAATTCTTTTTCTTGGAGCGCCAGAAATGGAAAGTTGGTTATTTCTGCACATTGAATACAGTCTGTATCAACTGATACGGTCCGTAACCATTGTGCGGTTTTGTGTTGAATTCTGCTTTTCCTGTGCCAAGTTCGAGATGGGTCCGTATTGTAGAACTACCCCGTATTAGACTGATACAGTCCGTAACAGAGAGTAATTCTTTGTGACGGGCTTCGAATTTTTCGACCAAATTCTTCCAGCATCTCCTCCTGTAGGTGAGATTAGTAACCCTGCGATCAGTATAATAGTTTAGGATAAAATAAATTTTTTTTTTTTTGATTTTTTTTAAATTTTTATATGAAAAAGAAAGCAAAAGTGGCATTGGGTTGCCTCCCAAGAAGCGCTTGTTTAAAGTCATTAGCTTGACTTTTTGTCTCGTTAGTTTCTTTCAGATATCCTCCTGACAATGCAAGCGGGTTGCTTGTCGGGTGGTTTGCCTTCAGCATCTTTTGTGGTCTCATTATTACTGCCCTTTTCGAAGAAGTCGGTTGGTGTTTGAGGTCCGGGGTCGAATGCCAGACTCACACCGAGTACGGCTTCGACCTCGTCCGGTCTTTGAGAAATTGCATCGAGTTCTTCGCGTAGGTTTTTGATTAATGCAAGGGCTAAGAGAGAATAATTCCTGTTGTTTGCGATATTAGGACTCCTGTTCAGATCATCGGTTTGTTGTGTCACAGAGGTTGGATGGATCTGACCGTCATCTTGTACAATGAACAATCTCTCCATTTCTGCTACGCACATCATTTCCCTAACGTCTTCTAATGCATCCGATCGCAATTCATCATCGGCAGACTCGTCCACTGTTTCCAAATTATGGACAAGATTGATGTCAGGGGGATTTTTGAAGGTTTCATTCATGTTAAAGATCATCTTGTTTTCACTAATGTTTAATGAGATCTCCTTATTCCTAACATCGATCGTTGCCCCACATGTGGCAAGGAATGGCCTTCCAAGGATGATTGGAATTTGCTCATCTTCTTCCATATCTACTACCACGAAATCTGCTGGTATCCAGAATTTACCAACTTTGATCGGGATATCTAGCAACTTTCCTTCAGGATATCGAATTGATCGGTCAGTGAGTTGCAATGAGATCCGTGTTGGTGATAGTTTTCCACATCCCAATCTTTCGAATACCGCCTTTGGCATTAAACTTACACTTGCTCCTAGATCACATAAAGCTCTCTTAAAGTTCGTTGTGCCAATTGTGCATGGTATCGAGAAGCTTCCTGGATCTTTCAACTTTGTCGGTAATTTGATTTGCACGAGCGCACTACATTCCGGATTGAGCGGAACTATTGAGGATTCTTGGAGTCTATTGCGTTTTGAAAGAATCTCCTTCAGAAATTTAGCATACGAGGGTATGCTTGTAATTGTTTCATTGAAGGGGATAATGACTTGTAATTGATTGAGTGTCTCCATGAATCTCGCGACTTGTTTTGGAGGGAATGGCAGAGGTGGCCTGTAGGGTGGTGGTGAAATGTATTCAGGTTCGGTTTATCGCTCGTCTCCACCTACGGTGTCATTCTGCTCCTCAATAAGATCTGTCTGCAGTTCGAATACGGGCGGCTCCGGTGGTTGCGGCTCGTATTCTTCGGAATGCGATGGTTCTGCATGCATCTCATCGGAAGTTTGATCGGGCATGGGAGGTCCCTGATAAGCTGTACCGCTCCTTAATGTTATGCTCTTGCAAGTCTCCCTCGGGTTTTCTTTCGGTTGGCCCGAAAATTTTCCTTTTCCGCGTGTAATACTCGAGAGTTCTTTAGCCATCTTAGAGACATTGTCTTCTAAGTCTTTGTTGCGGTTTGTTAAGGATTCGATCTTTTGTGCGATTTCGGTGTTAGCCTTATCTTGCTTCTCTAGGAATCTCTCCATTAAGGATGTGATGTCGGGTTGCTGTGGTTGATTGTATTGCCTTGGTTGATAATTCTGTTGATTGTTGTATCTCGGTTGATAATTGGGCTGCGGTTGGTAGTTCTGTTGAGGTGCAGCAGGCCTTTGATTATTCGCGTATGAGAGATTTGGATGGTTTCGATTGTTCGGATGGTATGTATTGTAAGCGGGCTGAGGTCGAAAGCTGTTATCGATTGCGTTTGCCTGCTCCATTTCTTCCTCAGTTTGCGTCACATTCATACATTCGGTCATCTCATGCGCTCCTCCACAATAGCCACATGCTGTTGCGGCATTGACTGCTGCTACCGTTCGCTGTTTGGTTTGCTTGTTGAGTGCCATTTGCAAAGCATCAATCTTTGCGCTCAGCATGGATATATCATCTACTCGGTGCATGCTAGGTGTTGGAGTTGGCTTCTTTCGCTCAGGAATCCAGTAGTGCTGGTTGATTGCAATCTCTTCAATTAGGTTGTAAGCCTCGTCAGGTTCCTTGTTCATGATTGCTCCTCCTGCGGAAGCATCAATAGACAACCTATCGGTAGGGTTTAGACCATTATAAAAAGTTTGGACAATCAGCCATCTTTCTAGACCATGATGTGGACAACACCTTAACATATCCTTATATCTATCCCATGCCTCACACAATGTTTCACCATCCCTTTGTTCAAAATTAGTAATTGCATTTCTAAACCTCGAAGTTTTGGATGGTGGAAAATAGTTTGCAATAAACACATTAAACAGTTGGTCCCAAGTTTGAATGGAATTGGCCGGTAAGGAAAACAACCATGCTCTTGCTTTATCTTTTAATGAAAATTGAAATAGCCTTAGCCTGATTGCTTCATCGGTAACTCCGTTGATCTTTATCGTCTCGCATATCCCTAGGAAAATTGACAGATGAAGATGTGGATCTTCATGTGGAAATCCTCCAAATTGCTGTTGCGAAACCATATTATGAGAGCGGATTTGATCTCAAAATTACGGTTTGTAACAGTTGGCGGGTTTATACTAGAATTAGGATTATTTGCGCGCGGTACGCAATAGTCCCTTAGAAGTTTGGGTCTTGCTGCATCGTGAACTCCATGATCACCATTGTCTTGTCTTCCATTGTTAATCGGTTCGTTCGGTGAGATATTCATGTTGATCGAATCTGAGTCTTCTTCGCTTTCAGAATTACTCGAGGAAGAACTATGATTGGTTCTTATCGGTGATGTGGAAGCTAATTGTCCTCTCATACTAGCAATCCTCTCGGATCTTCGTACGGATGATTCGGCCAGCGTGCAGTGTCCTACAAAGAAAAGAAAATCTGAAAATTAAACTAAAAACTGAAAATAAAAAAGAAAATAAAATAAAAATGAAATTGAAAATAAAAGAAAAATAAAAATGCAGAAAATAAAAAGAAATCTAGGCGTTTCTAATTAATTGGATTCAATGGTCAAAGCAAGGGCGTCTCGCGAGGCCTTGCACAATGAACCGTTATTCTCCGGCAACGGCGCCAAAAAGCTTGATCACTCAAAAGAGAGCAATGTTTCTTTTAATATTTATAAACTCGGAAATGCTATCGGTTCGGACTGCAAGCGCACAATCCTATCGAGTAGTATATACGAGGTCGATCCACAGGGAATATTGGTTCAATGCTTTGAGCGATCGAATCACAATCTTTCGAAAGGCTAGATGAAATCTGTAAATTGAGAGATGTTGTTTTGATCAATGTAAATTAGGAAGCAATTAAAAGTAATTAAAATAAAGATAGAGATGAGAATTCCTAGGATTTCGGCACACCATTGCCACTCAATCCGCCTTGATAATATATTCCTGTTGCGTCTGATTTTCTGTTGTTGTTTAATGAAAGACACCACATAGGTCACTGCGATTTATGTTACGCGAGAATGACAGATCTTTCACCGAGATTCTACATAGGACACTGCGATTTACCTTACGCAAATGTCTGATCTCTCAAATACCCCAAATTACTACACAGATCACTGCGATTTACTTTACGCAAGTGATGGAATTTGGTACGCGTTTTGTTGGTCTGGTTTATGATTTTCCCGCTAAGGTTTTCTTCACATAAACCTAATAAATCTCAACGAGGCTAATTCATACAAATAGTTTCTCTTACCATTAAAGTACTGTCACTACCCTAACGGACTCAAACTAGATCATTGAAGCTAGATGAAGAGATAGTAAATCACAAAAGCATTTTGTTTCAACAACAAGAAATCATACTCAACAGAAATATATATATCAAAACATCAAGAGTAACAAGGTTTACTGCCTAGCCCTAAGAAAAGGAACTTAGCTGTGGAACGGCATCATTACAGGCACTCCTCTCTTCTCACTTTAATCAGATCTAACCCTAATTACAGAGATAACTAATCATTCTGCCCAGGGGCCTTATATAGGAGTGTAGAGACGTGTAGAGGTTGAGTAGGGGCTAAGAAACTGATCTGGAAACAGCTGTCGGCAGTTATTCCCCAAGAGACGTCTTTGGATACGGACCGTATTGGGTAATACGGTCCGTATTAGGACCTTGACGGTTAGGGTTTAATGCTTCCAGCGCTATCTTCTGGTCAATGCTAGGCCTGGTCCGTATTAGGCAATACGGGCCGTAACAGGGACTTAGTCGATGAACGTTGCTGATCCGATTGACCCGATTCTAGCTCCATTTGGTGTAAAATAGTCCCAAAACCTGTTTTCTACAATGAAACATAAAGAAGGGTGACAGTAGCATTTTTCTCTAATTAATTAAACATAAATGTGAGAAAATATGCAAAACCTAAGCCAAAACCCTACGCAAATCATCATTATTTTGACTCTGATCAGTTATTTGTATGTAGCAAAACTAACATTGTTTACATGCAGGATGGAGCTTCTACCAAGCTGGCCAATCCCGAGTTCACTATGATTGACCTTATTGGAGATGATACCGAGTACGAGGTACAAAGCCTCCACAGACCACGATATGCAAAGACCAGACAGCACAACAACGAGGCTAGTGGGAGTGGGGCGCAGGCTGCAGATGCCTTTGCCTCTGCTATATTTGGCACACCGCCTCCGGCCACGTATCCTTCTACTTGGGTGGCCGATCCATGGAATGCGTACACAGCAGGTGATCTAGGAGGATCTCCCATGGGTCCGCCGTACACATTTATCTTTGCAGGAGGAGGATCCATGAGCGGCCGGTGCGGCGTCGGAGATGGATGTGGATGATCTCTAGGATGACGAGGAGGATGAGGTTCACTTGAGGCGTCAGCTGCAGCTCAGGGACCGCCATTCACCTGCTAGGTTGGATCTCTCCGGTTGTTGCTGCCCTCGTCGTTAGGTTTTTTATGTTTTTTCTAGTTAGATGGATTTGTAGTATTTTATGTTTAGATTGTTATATTTCATGTTTGGATTGTTAGATTTTATGTTGTAGACTTACTATTTAGATTATTTAGTTTTGTTGTTTATCTAGTCGAATAAAACCAATTTATAACATTAAATAATATTATAACAAATAAAACTACAATAAATATATAACACATTATAAAACATTACAACAAATAAAATTATAACCATAAATTATTATAAAAATTATAACAAATAAAACTATAATAAAACATTACAACAAATAAAAATATAACCGTAAATTAAAAAAAAAATACAACATTTAAAAAAAATAGATTACATACCAAACCGTCCAAACATGGGACGGTCTGGTATTGATAGCTAACCGCCCAAACGTGGGACAGTTTGGTATGGGGAGCTAACCGCCCAAACATGAGGCGGTTAGGTCATTTTTGAAAATATTTCATAATGGAGGGTAGATTAGCTATTTTTTTTTTAGGGTATTAATAAAAATTTTGGGACTTCTACATATAAAAGAGATGCATTTAATCATAAGAAGACAAATTATATAATTGAAAGACTGAAATTAAATTTGAAATTTTATTTTTTAATCATAGTTGTTAGCGGATAGGACATCCAACGTGCTTAATAATGGAAAATGGAGATATGGCTTGATGACATACCTAAAATTTATGTCTATTTTAGAAATATTTTCGTCTGTTTTCATATTAGAAACCAAATGTCTCGCACAAATTGTAACAATTAGAAATTGATACTGCTCAACTAAATTGGACCGTTACTACGTACAGACAGCTGTACCGGTGAAAAAACAACAATTATTAAGATATACGAAGTCACTTCGAAAACAATTCAAACAAAGAATCCGATTGCATAAACAAAGCAGAAGCAACTATAAACCACATAATAGAAGCTCCAAATGAAGTCTATCGAAGTTCAAAATTTACCAATTTTTCATCTTATATTGCAATGCCAATTCCTTGTGGACCTAGGGGTGCAAACGGATCGGATACGGATCAATCGGATAGTGGTAAAATTTTATCCAGATCCGGATACGGATCGGATATTAATCGGGTACAAATACGGATTGAATATTAAACGGATACGAATACGGATACGGATAGAATTTGGATATCTAATATATACATCGTAATAAAATTAACATATTGTCTGACTATTATTTTTCTCATTAGGAAAAAATATATAAAATACGAATATAATTCGGATAACAAAATATTTTTTTTCTAATGTTAAATTTGTTATGTCATTACAAAATATATACTTTACATATGAAATATGAACACTCGTAAATTCAAAAATATATACTTTACAATACAAATATAAACACTCGTAAATTTTAATATAGACATAACAGATATTGAGTATCTGACGTAGATTCTGAAAATGATATTTAATTTTGCTCTATTTTTCTGGCAACCAATGAACCTTTTCAGATTCCTAAAAATTTCAGCGAACTTTCTAAATTTGAAAATTTTAATACACGCTTTCTAACTACAGAAGTTCAAGTGGTGTCAGTGGGGAAAATAAATTACCAATACTGACGGATATTCGTTTAACTAAAATTTACGGTATCCGTATCCGAATCTATATTTGTTTTCAAAACTAAAACCGTATTCTTATCCGTATCCGCATAAATCATATTTGTATCCGTATAAACTATATCCGTATTTGCAAATTATCCGTATCTGAATCTGGATAGATAATATCCGATATGTTTACACCCCTACTTGTGGTACATGCTCCCTACTGGTACGCTTTGCCCAAACCGTGTCCATCTAAGATAGGTCCAATCCAGTGGATTGAAGAACTGGGTGCAAATTTATTTTTTGAGATAAAAGATAAGATTTAGTCTTTCAAATTCAAAATTCATAACGAACCTTTTATCCGTATTTTTAGGAGCGAAATCAGACTTACAAGTTATGAAATTCAAATCATATAAAATTTTCATGTTACAAATGAGAGTTCATTTTATCATATTCATGACATTTTAATCTAAAATATATAAAAAATTGTATATTAGTTCATAAGTTGAAAATAAATGAAGGTCAATCGACCCATCTTCCTTAAACATCTCTCCGCCCTTGCGTATTCCAATCCTACGAGTCCTATATGAGAGATATTGTTTTTTGAGGGATGCTTCTATGGGCATAAGGACCTATTTGTAAAATGAGCATATTTTTATTTTTAAAGTTCAAACAGTCGATCCGACTGTTCAAAATTATCTCCATATTAAAATGTACTTGGAGATCAAATTTTACATTTTTATGAATTTTTTTACTATTTATTAAGTATTTTACAAAACTAGTCAAATTCAGACCATTGAATTTTGTACCCATCTTAATAAATAGTAAAAAAATTCAAAAAAATGTAAAATTTGACCTCCAAGTACATTGTAATATGGAGAAAATGTTTAACGGTCGGATCGACTGTTTGAACTTTGAAAATGAAAATATGCTCATTTTACAAATAGGTCCTTATGCCCATAGAAGAATTTGCCTTGTTTTTTTACCACAAAGTCAAAAGTTAGAACACGTATCCCAATTCTGCGAGTCTTATACGGAAGATATTATTTTTTTACCACCAATTCAAAAATTAGTTCTAAATTTATTTTTTTAGGACATTAGTCCTCACTTCTCAAAGTAGGTGTATATTGTTTTGCATGTGCCCACCTGCGAGTCCCGGAAATAAATATGTTGTTATTTCAAAGGGATAACAAGATTCTGTTATTCTGATCCCAGCTATTGATATTTGTCGAGATTCGGGCACGAAAAACTTTTTTTTTGAGATTCGCACAGGAAAAAGTTTGAACGGTTGAGATAGGAATAATAGGGTCTTGTCCTCCCTTTGAAATAATAGCAGATTTATATCTGCGAGTCTCACGCGGAGAGATATATTTTTTTTTTCCACAAAAGGAAAAAATATTTTTTTAGCACTAGATCAAAAATCATTTCTCAAACTATAGATGCATTTTGTTTTGTAAGTGCTCACCTTTGACGCGTGGTCAGTTACTACTATACTATAGCGAAATGGTGCTATTTGGATGAGAGCTAAAATAACTAGAATAGTGAAATTAGGGAATAGTAAATGACAATAGAGAAAGAGTGAGGCTACGGTGCTATGCATAGCATGGATTGGGTCCGTGCTACGGCTCAAAATTTAATTTTTCAAAATTCTAACGGTCGATCTGAACCGTTCAACATGATTATAAAATGAATATGTACTTGCAAACCAAATTTTACATTTTTTCGAATTTTTCTACTATTTTTTTAGATAGGCTTTGGATGGTCCAGAATGTTCAAATCAAGTGATTTTTGAAAAAATAGTAAAAAAAGTTCGAAAAAATGTAAAATTTGGTTTGCAAGTACATATTCATTTTATAATCACGTTGAACGGTTCGGATCGACCGTTAGAATTTTGAAAAGTCAAATTTTAAGCCGTAGTATGGACCCAATTGGTGCTATGCCTAGCACTGTAGCCTCACTCATAGAGAAAAATAGTGATTTTTTCAGAATAGTGTGAAAATGATGCTATTTGGATTAGTAAAAATGTTGTTTTGATTGTATATTTGGAATAGTGAATCGCTGTAACCGAGAAAGAATAGTGTTAACAAGATGCTAATTAAGAGAAAAGATAGGCAAGTGGGGTTTCAAAAGAATTATCACGATATGGAGATGTAGAAATAGCGTCAACTTTATCATTTTGGGACAATATTGGCGAAAATTCGAGAAGAAAATATTTTTTTTCTCTCTCTTCACACTTCTGAATAGTAGCTATTCCAACATTTACAATAATTAGAGAATAGTAACTATTCTAGTTATACCGAATAGTAAAAAAGTTGTTTGAATGCAATTGCTATTCTGAATAGTCTCTATTTTTTATACATTCAAACATACCCCTCGAGAGTGCAGAAAAGCTAATGTTCTAAGACCTCCTTAGTTCTCCTTTTGATAACATAGTTTATTCCATTCACCCCAAAAGGTCCATTGGAAAACAGCTTAACAATTCTATTACCTTGCTATCCTTAAATATTCCAGTCCGTAACACTTCTACAGTGGTACTGGTCTTGAAAAACTAAGAATTATTGCGAGTCGGTAGCCATAGTCAAAGAGGCTGTATGTAACATAATATTTTATCTGGACCATTCGATCAATATTCTGGTCAATTTGGTTCTAGATGGAATGCACGGGACCACTTTAATATTCGTGCAGATTATGATCGGACGGTCCAAATTTAAACAGAAATATTATGTTACTTTAGGTGATGAATTCGATACACTGTCAATGTTAACTTCAATAGTTCATCCGTTTAATAAAAGTCTGTGCAGATTCCGTTGCAGAAAATCTGTGAAAGTTTCAAATGGCTGTTTTTCTTTATGCTCACGACTGCCGAGTCACGATCAAGTCGCGGGAGAATTCAGATTAGATGCAATACTTGTGATCTGAATTGTCCGTTTTAATCTGGCACGAATAGGTCTGAAATGATTTAATTCGGTTGGGACTTGCGTGCATGTATTCTATCCTGCGGTTCACTGAGAAGAGCAACTGGAAAATAAGAGGATGTGTCATTTGTAAACAGTAGAAGGCCCAACACGCTAAGTAATCTTTCGGCTCACTACGGCCCTTCTTGAATATTTACCCTCTATTTTATAATTCCAAATTTCCTTGAGCAACATTGAAAGCAGGCCCAACAATCAACAGTACCAACTACAAAGTCTGGCTAGCCTTACCGTCGTCGTCTGTCAAATGCGTTCCCACGAGCTATTTACCTCGCTCCTCCAGAGAGTGGTCATGCCTCCATAGGTAGAGTCATGCGACGGGCACTGGTGCTTCTCCTCAGAGTGGACAGGTCTCCTCCGGGTTCTTTCTATGGCTTGCTCTCCTCCATTTCTAACATCGCTGGAGATCTTCGGTCTCCATGCCGCGTCGGACGGAACCGCTCCTTGTGTGGCTACGCCGTCGATCAGTTCTCAGACGACGAGTACGAATGCGAGTTTGAAGATCACAAGGTAGGGGGTTTCTCTCTTCCTAATTTTCAGAGACGTCTCTTGTTTATAAGTTTGTTAGCTTAATCAATGGTTATTTAAATTATAGCCTTCTTCTTCGGTGGCAAATATTGACGAATGGAGGTGGAAACTTGACATGTTGTTGCGAAATGCTGAGGAACAAGAGATTATCTCGAGAGATAAGAGAGATAGGAGAGATTATGAACAAATCTCTCACCTTGCTAGACGAATGGGTCTGTATAGGTAACTTGGCATTATTTTATTTCATTGTTTGTGATGTTTCTTTTATCAATTTCTTGCTGGTCTAGCCGTCTAGGTGTTGATTTTTTATGTTCTCTCATCATCTGCATTTATGCAGTGAGATTTATGGCAAAGTGGTGGTAGCTAGTAAAGTTCCCTTGCCAAACTACCGGCCTGACCTTGATGACAAGCGACCACAAAGAGAGGCAAGTTCTAATAATCTGCTAAGCAGACTACGTTTTTTATTGCAGCTAGAGTCATCTAGATTTTCTACTGTTGGTATTAAAAACCGAACATTCAATTTCTACATGTACTTCTAACTTCTGAGCAATTGAAGAAGAAGTTAACTTTTTGGATGCGCTACTTATTTCTCTATGATTAATATCTAGTAGCTCTACTTGATTAGTCTGCGCATCACAGACATTTTGTGGCTGAAAATTCAGAATTCTAGTGAGTTCCAAATTCAAAATCTGATTTCTAACTGCCAAAAATCCGAGAATTTTGGTGCAGCCTTTTTTCTTAAATTTTCCTAGAAGAAAAATTCTTATTCTTGCTTTATGTGGAACGTAGGTGGTTATTCCTCTTAGTTTGCAGAGGAGAGTAGAAAGTCTGGTTCAAGACCACCTTGA
The DNA here is from genome assembly GCA_025461045.1 of Carex parvula. Lineage (NCBI taxonomy): Eukaryota > Viridiplantae > Streptophyta > Magnoliopsida > Poales > Cyperaceae > Carex > Carex parvula. The sequence goes on along the minus strand of JAJGRW010000404.1, from coordinate 61,793 downwards.
CCGGGCCATGTTGAGATCTGGTAAAGCAAATGATAACTCTATGAGCGAAGATTTAAAAGAAATCCAGCCGGACGCCAACCAAGGTTCTCTGATAGATGAGCATGTCATGGAGAAGATTCTTCATCGAAAGAGCTTTCGCATGAAAAATTTGCAACGGACCTGGCAGGTATTATTGTACTATTGAGCATGCATGGTACTTCCACTGCTTTTGAAAATTGGAAGAAATTTCTTTTGTGCCCCAAATTTTTTTGAAAATATTATGTAACCTTACAAAATATGGTACAATCAGCTGCACCGTTATTGTCCTTGTGATTAAAAACTGGAAAATATCTGCCCTTCCCCCCATTTACAGTCTCTCATTTGTGGATCTTTTGAAAAAAACAACGAAAAGAGGGGTCTGGATGATGTGATTAATCCTCTGTAGAGGGAAAAAGTGGCATCTGATGCTTTGTGAATTTATGCAAGATATTTGGTGCTTTTTTACCCCCACTCATATGTTGATATTTTGCAGGAGCAAAGTCAAAATTGATAAAAGATAAGCCTTAATTTTGGTTCTCACTTTTTCGTTTCATATTAATTTGAGTTCTGTTTTGCTTTGCAATAGGAATCACCAGAAGGTGTTAAGATGCTAAACTTCAGGAAGTCACTTCCAGCTTACAGGGAAAAAGAAAGGCTTTTATCTGCCATTGCTCACAATCAGGTCCCTTTTTTTTTTTGGTTTTTGTATCTTTTTGTTCCTGAACTTAGCTAAGTTTCTGTAGGTTTGCATTTAATTTACTATCCAGTCCTCTGAAATATGGCAACTTCTTCCGGATTGAATCCAAGTTTACCTGACTGTGGACTGTTATATACCAGCGCCATCTGTCAATACCAACATGCCAGCAGTTTCTTCAATTTTGTACTAAACGAGATATTTTTCATGGCTCAATAAAGTGTCAGAAAGTCTGTATGATGCCATCAGTCCCCAAACATACCTAGAAAAACACAAAGAAATTGATTATATCAAGAATAATAAAGAACTTAGATTGAATGCTTGATTGATCTCAGCAACAAGAGCCTGTGCATCAATTGAACATTTCATCCTTTTCTCTTTCTCCATTGAAAAGGATAGTTTGTCAGGTGATAGTTATTTCTGGAGAAACTGGCTGTGGGAAAACAACTCAGCTACCTCAGTATGTACTAGAATCAGAGATAGAGTCAGGTCGAGGGGCTTTTTGTAACATCATCTGCACCCAACCCCGAAGAATCTCTGCCATGACTGTTGCAGAAAGAGTTTCTACTGAAAGAGGACAAAAACTCGGTGAATCTGTAAGTCCACGATGGTCTTCTTTTCATTTTTCTATATATTCTTGGACCTGTTTGCAAATGAGCCCCCGTTTGCAAAACAAAACCTAACATATCTTTCTTGAGCAACTTGCCTATATCGGTATGGTATCTGCAGATTATTCCCCAACTGTTTATATTAATGTGATGGAAAGCATACTTCTGTTCATTCTGGACAATTTTTCCCTCCACATTTATCTCATAAGATGGTACAAAATAAATCAAGTTTGTAGCAAAGTGATTTGGATGAATTCTTCAGGTTCATGTAGCATGTTTAGATATGAATGATTTGTCAAACCAAATATTATAAAATTCAGGGGCTACATGGTCAATTTCCCCTCAACATCATTGTTCCTTTGGCTATGGGCTATTGGGTGTTATCTAAAGATAAGAATAGAAGTATAATGCCTTCACTTGTGGTAAATAGTAAAAACTTTGGGTCTTGTGGGTTGTTTGGTAAGATACCAGTGTAATTTGCGAAAGACCCTTTACTTCTTGAAACCATTGCAGTAGTGCCCTTGAAGTTTTATTGTTCATTTGTAGGTTGGCTACAAAGTTCGGTTAGAGGGGATGAGAGGAAAAGACACACACCTTCTATTTTGTACGAGTGGTATTTTGCTGAGGAGGTTACTTGGAGACCGTAATTTGAATGGTGTAACACATGTTTTTGTGGATGAAATTCATGAAAGAGGCATGAATGAAGGTTGTTTTCTTAAACCAGTTTTGCAAACACACATTTTCAACCTGCATTTATTTTTTTTAAATTCCGGTGCATAGTTTTACAATTTGTGAACCACACCCAATTTTCTTGTATTTATAACTAACATCTGAAGAGCATTTTAATCATTTTGAAGGGATTGAACCTAGTTAACAGGTGTGACTATAAAGCCTCATTTTGAGTTGGTTTTTCATGTATGCTCTTTTTTCCAGATTTCTTGTTGATTGTCTTAAAAGACCTACTATTGCGCCGTAAAGACCTGAGATTAGTTTTGATGAGTGCCACATTAAATGCTGAATTGTTTTCGAGCTACTTTGGTGGGGCTCCTACCATTCATATACCGGTCAGCTTTTAACTAGTCATGATACAATTATATTTGTTTCTCATTATATTCTGGTAAAATTGAATAATCTTAGCTATGCTACATTGTTAATGAGCTACTTATTTATTCTACCTCATAATAAACAAGGATCTTGCTAACAACATTTAACATATCATTTGACTGGTATAACACTAATGAGTTTAGTATCTTTACCAGTTTAGCCAGATTTTTACACTAGTTGGTTTATCTGCTTGTTTAATTTCACAATTGAGGGAAAATCATACATAACGTTGGTACAATAATTGCAGACAGTTTGAAACACGGAAGCTGAAGTTTTAGCTCCCTGGCTGAAATTGTAAACCTTGATAATATTGTACTTAGTTACTGCATTCATTTGATGTTAGGGTTTTACATACCCTGTAATGGCACACTTTCTAGAAGATATACTGGAGAGAACTGGATACAAGCTGACGTCATCAAACCAATTAGATGATTATGGCCAAGATAAACTTTGGAAAACCCAGAGGCAATTAATGGCCCGAAAGAGAAAAAACCAGATCACTTCTCTAGTCGAGGTACTGCTGTTGTTTGTTGCTGAATTTGAACTAACAAACCAATTGATCTGATGGAAAAGTAGGTCAGGAAATTGGCCTGGGATGTTGGTAAAGTACCTGTCTGGTTAGTGCATATTCGATTTTTTTCTTTACTTAAATAGGTGCCTGAATAAGCTCCTTTACAAATTTCCTTTTTTTCCCCCTTAATATAGTTACTGTAAATTTAAAAATCAAATTTGTTGATTTTTTGCTTATCAGATGAGCCAAATTTGTTCATAGCTTGCTTGTGCACTTTGAAAATCAACATCCTTGTTTTAACATTACATAACATTTGCATTGTACTGAGTTTGTTGTTTATTTTGTTGAATTTTTTGTAAATACTAGAAATTGGTTGATTTGAAAAAGAAAAAGATATTTCTATTATTTTAGTTTCTTTTGTGCTTTCTCTGGGAGATATGAATGTATTGGGCTTAGAGGTGAAACTGGTGCAGACAAGTAAAATAACATCCCTATTTATATCTCATTTGACAGATATTAGTATGGATGCAGATGCATATATGGATATAAGTGGTGGGACAGAACTGCAAAACTGTATACTCACTACTATGGATATGGATAAAATTTGGATAACAGATGGATACTGATTTGGACATGAACTGCTTAGTTAATGAATAGACATACAAATTACAATACCACCATAGGAATTTAACATTTTTTGTAGAAAGTGAATACCTATCAATTTGGTATTTATACTTGGGCAAAAATCTGTTCACATGCGCATTTCGAGTTAACAAAATTGTGCGTCAATAATGCAACCACTTTTTGATTTAATAAGTATGCATGAAAATTAGAACATTGTAAAATAGATGTTTCTAATGAGTCTGCAGATATCCATGTCTGTATTCACATTTCAAAAATCCATATCTGTACCAGTATATCTTTATAGACTTTTAGGGTCAATGCCAACATGGATATCATATCCCATATCTGCATTTAGAGGGTCACACTATATCCATCACCGGACATATTTAGTTATTTACCATATCCAATCTATATCTGTTTATGTGTCTGCATTAATTTGTGCAATAAATTTTCCATATCCAAATCCATGCAGATCCGGATTGGGATATATGTGGATGATGTTTCTCAACACTAATTGGAGCTTAGTTTATACTGGTATGAACTGGTTGATGCAGTGCAGTTTCTTTTCTTGTGTTACCTTGTCCAATAATTACCCTTTCTGTGGATGTAGGATGCTCGTAAGAACTCGAGCTTTGAGTGCTATGGGTCAAGGACACGTGATTCTTTGTCCAACTGGAACCCAGATTGCATCGGCTTTAACCTCATAGAGGCCGTATTATGCCATATATGTAGGAAAGAGCGTCCAGGGGCAGTTTTGGTATTTATGACTGGGTGGGATGACATAAGCTGCTTGAGGGATCAGCTGAAAGCTCATCCTTTGCTTGGAGATCCTAACAGGGTTTCTCTCCTCACATGCCATGGGTCAATGGCTACTTCAGAGCAGGTAAGTGATAATTCATGCATATATTTTTCTGAATTTCTTTTTTCTGAGCTTAAGCCATTTCTTGTAATATCCTTTCTTTAAGTGTAATTGGAAGTTTACCATTGTAGTATGTATTGGTTACATATGTGAATTTTGGTTTAAGAGTATAGCATAGAGTGTTTACTAAGGCTAATATCCTGTCTTGTAATATCCTTCATTAGATCCCGATCAAGTCATTCAGTTGAGTTCAAAATTTTGTATCAGAAGTGCCTTGCTTCTGCAACTATTTAAGTTATGATAGAATGTTTCTTGGAATCTCAACTTTATCCAGTATCAATCAAATATAGTCTAATTTACTCACCTGTTAATCGCAAAGGATACCCAAACAAAAAGTTTGTTGCCAGAAAACTCAGTACTGCAATTTTGACTTCCCTGTATTTGTTCAGGTCAATAGAAGAAAAGGAACAGAATTTTAATTCTCTAATTATTGTAGAAACTCATATTTGAGAGGCCACCTCCGAATGTACGCAAAATAGTCCTTGCCACAAACATGGCAGAAGCAAGTATCACAATAAATGACATAGTTTTTGTGGTGGATTGTGGGAAAGCCAAGGAGACCACTTATGATGCTCTAAATAATACCCCATGCTTGCTCCCATCTTGGATTTCCAAAGCCTCTGCCCGTCAGGTAAAAGTTGGAATTTTAAATATTTACTACCTTTTATCCTTTGATCATATAGTTGGTGTGTAATTAGTACCGTATTTTTTATTTTCTTGATCTTCAGTATTTATTCATAGTTCCTTTTTACACAGTTTTGACTTAACTGGAGGACTAGCTTAGAGTCCATATAATGCTCAACTTTGGTACTATGGGTTGACCCCTTTTGTAAGTCAACTATTGGACAAAGCAGTATGTTTAAGTCTTTTCACAACTTGTCCAAATCCAGTAGCTTATTTGTTGAGTTTTGAATTTTCTGCCTTCGAATTTGTTTGCAAATTGCAACTTCATCTCAGTAGACTTCAATATCATTTATTGCTTGGCAATTATTACGAACCTCTTTTTCTTCGGTTGTCTTATTTCAGAGAAAAGGTAGAGCTGGACGTGTGCAACCAGGAGAGTGTTATCACCTCTATCCAAGATGTGTATATGAGGCTTTTTCTGAGTACCAGTTGCCGGAGTTGCTTAGAACACCGCTCAACTCACTATGCTTGCAAATTAAAAGCTTGCAACTTGGCAGCATTGGTGAATTTTTGTCGGCAGCTCTTCAGCCTCCTGAACCCCTCGCGGTATTCAATTCAAGGGTTTTTATGTTGGCTTGTTTTAGTGTCAAAGTATGCAAATGAGGTTTGATTGAGGCTAACCTGACAATAAGACTTTTATTTTAGTTGAGGAGAAGTATAAGAAACACTCTTTAAATTGGTATTTTGTCCATAAAGCAGCATATACCTGGTCAGTACATACTGCTATACTTGTTCAGGGACATATTTGTACAGTGATTTCTTGATATAAATCACTTTTAGGGTTCCTTCATTAAAATGTGTATGACATGCAGGTCCAGAATGCAGTTGATTTCTTGAAGATGATTGGGGCATTGAACGAAAATGAAAGTCTCACTAATCTCGGTATGTTTATCAATGTATCTGGCACAGTTATGCTATGGTGAATTCCTTTTGCTTATTTGATTCTCTCTTTCTTGCTTCATGGCACAGGGAGGTATCTATCTATGCTTCCTGTTGATCCCAAACTAGGAAAGATGTTAATAATGGGTGCTGTTTTCCGTTGCCTTGATCCGGTTTTGACTGTTGTCTCAGGACTAAGTGTTCGTGATCCTTTCCTTCTACCACAAGACAAGAAGGATGTAAGTTTACTATTTGCTCATTTATTAGTTTTGTTAAGGGTTCATCCTTGCTTTATGGACAACAGTGCATCTGCCCCAGTTTGCTACCATGCTCTCACACTATCAAAGCAATAGAGGAGAAATCTTTTGTATGATCAAATAAAGTCCTCCCAGTTCCGGAGAAATTTGAGAACAAGAACCTGCTATTAGTTATCCATTAAGTGTTTATAGTTTCAATTGCTATTAAAATGGGAGTAATGTAATAACTGATGAGTAAAATAAACTACATTATATTTAAACATGAATTCCAACTTTAGAACAACACCGAGGGGTCCGGGAACAAGGGTTAATGAGTTTACGAGAATTATATCTGTAATTTTACAGTTTTGAACTTTAAACTTGCATTGTTGAAGAAGAGCTGACTGTAGTTACTGCACAGCTCCTTGTTTAGAATTTCTCCAATAGTATGGGGCCTCCTTTTCAATTATTGGACATGATAACAGTTAATCGTTACTTGTAAATCATAAATGTACCAATACTGATCAGCAGCAAGCCATCAACTGCTACACATCAGTGCAATTTTATTAGAAACATTCTGTAATCTTTGCCTTGTATGTTGAGTTTTTTTGGCATCCTTTCCCAATGTAGATGGCTGGTACTGCAAAATCAAGATTTTCTGCAAAGGACTATAGTGACCACATGGCTCTTGTGCGTGCATATGAAGGATGGAAAGATGCTGAGAGAGAAGGCTCAGCTTACGAGTACTGTTGGCAAAATTTTCTCTCAGCTCAGACTCTTCAAGCCATCCACTCTCTTAGAAAGCAGTTCAGCTATATCTTGAAAGATGCCGAACTGGTAGATCCAGATGCCAGGACATGCAACAGCCTTAGCCATAACCAGTCCCTGGTTCGTGCCATCATTTGCTCTGGGCTTTTCCCGGGGATTTCTTCTGTTGTGGTACGTTATGTTAATGTTAGTAATAGAGTGATAAACAAATAGAGGCCACCAGTATGTTATGTTAATGTCAGTTTATGCTTTTTAGAGAATTGTAACATGGTATCAGGGCATGTGTTGTTGAAATTTCAGCAATTCAGGGTTTTGCAAATTATACGCAATGTTCTATTGTATTTGCAAATCACACCCAACATTTTTCAAGGTCTTAGAGTTACTTGGGTAATTATCAACTAACAATGAACCATTGGAAGGAACATGATTTTAAATAATGTGTTATTTAAGCAATCAAATCTGCAATTGACTTTAATGAATTTGAGCACATTCCATTAAAAAGAAAATAGTACTATATGACATTTCGTTTACCATAGTATAAGATAAACTTGCAAATTGGATAAACAAAATTGTCTGTCTTTATAATCATCTTTGGGCGCTTCTTTTTATTTATTAAATATTAACAAAAAGTTGACTTACTCTTCATGGCATTTTGTTTTATAGCATAGAGAAACCTCTATGTCTTTCAAGACCATGGATGATGGCCAGGTCCTCCTTTATGCAGTAAGTGTATTGTTGTCCCCCTTCCTTTGTTTTTTTTTTTTTTGATAAAAGGCATAAAGCCCGTTTCATTAAAGAAACCAGTCTCCATTACAACCAAAATACCATAGCAAAGTTCTAACGCATTAAAGCCAAAATATAATGGTCATCAGCAAAGTATCTGAGATAACATTAAAAGAGATAGAAATATAATACAAGCAGCTGCTGCTATTTAAAACAAAGGAATCTCGGGGACTAGGTAGTGCTGCTAGACGCATCATCATCACCTTCTGCTGGGGGCTGGTACATCACCATCTGCGTGTCTTCTGGATCCCAAACTTGCAGAGGGATATCTTCAATGTCATCTGGCATCCAGCGTAGCACCAGCTCCCTTGATTGTCTCTTGATCATTCCTGCCCAATAATTAATTAAAGCCACAATCATTAGTACAATAGATCGAAAAGTGTTCTTTCTAGTGTGTTGAAAGCATGATTCGTCTCTCAGTTTCCATAAAGTCCAGCAAATGGCACTAAAGACCACAAGGAAAGCAATCTGAGAATTTTTATCTAAAGTAAAAGAGAAGTCAATTATATCAGATATGGTGTGCCAGTTACAAAAGTATTGTTGACCAAGTCCCATCCAGAACCAGATATGTTGAGCTAATTTGCATTTCAAAAACAGGTGATTAACTGTTTCATCAGCTTGACAGAATTGACATTGTCTACATCCTGACCATCCTTTGCTGCTAAGTCTATCCTTAGTCAGAATTTTTTTGTTACTAAGTAACCACATGAAGATTTTGATCTTACGAGGGAGAGGTAAAGGCCACCATAATAAAGGTCTGGGGAGTTGGATACCATCAAAGTTAAGGAACCTGTATAGGGATTTAACTAAGAAGCAACCAGAAGATTCCCATTTCCAGGAGATTTTGTCAGTATTGTGAGTAAATGAGATGGTACTAATTTTATGAAGAATCTGTGTCCACTCTGCAATCATGAAAGAATCTAACTGTCTTTTAAACTGAATTGCCCCTCCCTGAGATTGAATGACCTCGTGCAGCAGATGGAGAATAATTCAGGGTACTGTGTAGCCAAAGAGTGTGGATGATCCCACACCTCTGTCCAGAATTTCACAGTAGTGTGTACCCCAGGTTGGTAAGTGACACTACATTGTCCTAGGGATTCTAATTTGAGTATCTCTTTCCAAAACACAGAATGTTGCAGAGGAGAGCTAGAATAGTATTTATGTATAATGATGTCTTTCCATAAATGAGTATAGGTTGGATCTTTAAACTTCCACCACCATTTCAGCAATAAGGCAATGTTCATCTGTTTAAGATCTAAGATACTTAGTCCCCCGTACTCTTTAGCTAAGCATGCTTAATACCAACTAACTAAGGAGTATTTCTTCTTAGTAAGATCTGATCCCTGCCAAAGGAATCTCCTTCTAATCTTATCAAGTTGATCTAACACAGATTTAGGAATCTTATGTATAGAAAGAGTAAATAGTGGAATAGAAGAAATTACTGAATTAATAAGAGTTAATCTACCCCCCATGGAAAGCATATTCCCTTTCCAGCCCTGTAACCTTCTTTCAAATTTTTCCAACAAAAAATCCCAATCTTTCTTTTTGAGACCTGAATCTTAAAGAGGTAACCCTAAGTAAGTAAAAGGAAAGTTTCCCAATTTACATCTAAAGAGAGAAGCTAGTGTTGGGCCCTGATCAGTATTTAATGGAAATAGCTCAGTTTTGGACAAATTCATTTTGATCCCTGATAAGGCCTCAAAGGCCATCATGCCCCACCAAGCAGACTCAACATTATGGTCATGTGCCTCTAAGAAGATGATAGTATCATCTGCATAGTGGCAATTGGTGAGAGCAGCCCCATCTTTACATGGAGGACCTAAGCCAATCAAATTATGAGAATGTCTACCCTTATTGAATATTCTACTTAATGTATCAGCAGCCAAAATGAACAGGAAATGAGATAATGGGTCTCCCTGTCTAACCCCCTCTTACAAAAAAAAATAATGAGTTAAATCACCATTGATACTAATGCAGGATTGGGAACTTCTCAACCATGCAGTAATCCATTGTATCCAAATCTGACAAAAACCTCTAGATTCTAAAACTTCAAGGAGATAGGCCCAGTGTATCTTATCATAAGCCTTCTCAAAGTAAATTTTAATTATGACCCCTGGAGTCTGCAGGACTTGACAAGAATGTAAAATTTCTTACTGATAATCACATTGTCTAAGATATATGATATATCTACCTTTCAAAAAAGCAGCTTGACTGTTATTTTTTTAGTCTACTCATGATTGTTTCTAATCTTTGGGTCAAGATTTTAGAAATCAGTTTCAACTACAGTTAACCAAACTTATAGGTCTGAATTTGTTGATGACTTTAGCATCCTGTTCCTTAGGGATGAGACATATGATGGATCTATTGAGTTTGGTAATATCTAGGGTTTGTTGATGAAATCCCTGACATATTAATAGTAAATCACGTTTAACTAAGGGCCAGTAATGTTGGTAGAATAGGAACTAAGACCATCAGGGCCAGGAGCCCCATTGGGTGCAGGTGCAAATAATGCTATCTTAATTTCCTCTTCTGTAAAAGGTTGTTCTAGATCTAATGCTTCCCTATCAGTAAGCTTTTCTAAAGGGTCCCAAAATTGAGAATCTAGAGAACCAAATTTGAGACCTTCCTCACCTAAAATAGACTTATAATACTGTACTACATGCTGTTTAATCTCTCCAAGGTTAGTAGTGGGAATCCCATTAATATCTAAGGCACTAGTATGAAAGAATTTAGTATTCAAATCACCTTCCTCTAACCATGTTTGCTTAGATCTATTTTTCCAATATAGTTCTTCTTCTAGGTATATATCATCTAAGTGTTTTTTACAATTAAGTCATTCCTCATGTTCCCTTGCTGATAAAGGTCTAGTTTCCATGAATAATTCCAATTCATGAATCCTACTTAAGAGGTGGGCTTTGTTCATCTTTTTTTTACCATAATGATTTTTGGCCCATCCTGACATTTTCCTTCTCATAAATTTTAGTTTATCATTCCAGCTCATACCTAAATTAAATTCATCTAAAGTAAATTCATCCCACCATTTCTCTACTAGCCTATTAAAATCTTACTTCAATCCAAGAAGGGTCAAATCTAAATGTGTGTTGAACTTTTTGAGGGGTATTAGAAGTATGTAAAAGAAGGGGACAATGATCGGAGCCGAAGCTACTGATATCTTGTACATAACTAGAAGAATAAGTTTGGTCCCAATCAATGGAAGTAAAGACTCTGTCCAAAAGGGCAAAGGATCTACCAGTGGACCACGTGAACTTTCTATTGGCCAGTTTATGTTCTACCAAATTATGTCTGGTGATAAAGGCATTAAATAGTTTGCTAGTGGTGATATCAAAGGCATGACCTGATTTTTCTGATCTATTTCTAATTACATTAAAATCTCCACATAAGACCCACATCCTAGAGCAGTTCTGTCTAATATCATCTAATTCAGTCCATAATTCTCTTTTTATTGATCTAATAACTAGGCCATAGACTGTGGTGAGTTGCCAATGTGTAGAGTCTAGTTTATTTTCTAAGTGGATATCTAAACAAAACCTATGTTGGTGGGCAGACAGTAATTTGATCTTATTACTGTCTCCCCCGAAAAGAATCCCTCCTGATCTACCCACTGAGAGAACCCAATGCTAGGTATCAAGTCTAGTTGATATTGTTTTGAGTATCCTATTAGAGAAGTTTTCCTTTTTGGTTCCCTGTATGAGGACAATATCTATCTTATTTTGACTCAGGATATCATGTAAAATTTGTCTTTTCCTACTAGAGTTTAAACCCCTAATATTCCAATTTAAAATGTTGAGAGTCATTAAAAAACTACTGTTCACTCTGCCCTTCTACATCCAAAGTGATGAGAGGGGACTTTCTCTAATATTACCTTGTCAGCAGCTTTAGTTCTATTGAGCAATTCCTGAATCAATGACTCAAACCTATCTCTAGTCATAGTTTGCAGAGCTGTGATAATCTTTGTTTTGTCCTGGCTAGTATAACCTAACTGAATATGATATACCTGAAATAGTTGATCTACCTGTGCTACTGTTAATCTCCTAAAAGGAAAGCCATTAACTAAAGGGATACCTGTCTGTGAGCTACTGCCTTCTCCTCTTTCTCTAGCTCTTTTCTTGGCTTTCCCCAGAATGGAGCCACCTCCACCTTGAACTTGAAGTCTGAGGCTCTTTCTGGTAAGGTGAAACCTTCTACTAGAGACCTCTTGAGTAATGGTAGGATTGGGCAACTGCTGGTCTGAGGAGGAGTCTGAGAGGATGATGGGCTTCTCAGGGCTGGCACCAGTTGGACTAGGAGGCCTAGTGGGGGTAGGCCATCTAGGACTCAAACTTCTCAGTCCCCTCCTTGGCCCGGTTGGCCCAGTGTGCCTTCTTGGACTGGCACTTCTTCTCATTGTAGCCTCACTGTGTCTTCTTACTGAAGCCCCACATTTAAATGGAGCTAACCTCTGGCTGTGAGGAGACCTAGAAGAACCAATTGGAGGAATTGTCCTTCTACTGGTACCAGGGTACCAGGAGGGCTGAGAATTTTGCCAGTTGCTTGTTTCTTCTGCTGAGGTTGAGGAATACCTCGTGGTTTTGGTGTAGAGGTATCCAGGGGAGAGTGACCTACACTTTTACCTCTTTTCCTAGCTGTCAGTTTATGTTTAGTACTAGGGGTTCTAGGGCTCCCAATGGGAACAGGTTGGTTTCTGTTGAGTGAGGGGGGACTGAAGTAGATCTCAGCCATTGCGCCTGATTGTTCTTTGCATGATGGGTTCTTCTTCACTTATATATATAGGAAGGGTATCTTCCATCACCGCATCAGATCGGGGAGGAGGATCATGAGTGGAAGGATCCTGATTGGTGTCAGTTGAGACAGTATCAGTAACCCCTCTATTGCCTCCACCATAATACTGGTAGAAGTGTGCCAGTAAACCTCCATCATCTGAGGTGTCAGAGTCTTCATGATCAGGGTGAGGTGCATCTGAATGACAATTTTGCAATCCTTTACCCTTACCCTCTACTGGTGGTTTGTCCTTTGGATTTTTCTGAGACCCTCCCTCCCTGATTTGGACCCCAGTCTGTTTGAGAGGACCATCTTCCATCATAGGTGAAGGGATCACTGGAGGTGCTTTATTCCCAGGTGGGGGAGGTTTGGATCCAGGTTTAGCACCAAGGTTGGGACCAGGTTTAGGACCAGAGTTAGGGGGGATTTCCTTTACCATGATTGTTAGGGCCTTTGGGTTTACCAGTAGGAGGTTGTTTCTCCGTTTCAATTTCGAAATAGACATCAAAACCAGAGACATAGCCCGATGCATCCCGATGCATCATCCAATGCATCCCGATGCATCATCCAATGCATTGGGGGTAACAGAGCTCTATCACAAATTCCAATCTGAGCCCTCAAAAACCGGTGGTCACACCGTTTGCCCGGACCAGGATTCATTTCCAATAAAACAGCCCCCAAATGATTCAACATTCGATCAACTTCTACCCATTGCCACAGTAAGTGTGGATAACCCGAATCTTAATCCACAGTGAAGTTAATTTCTTACCTTTGATAAAGCACGGTTCCCAAGGAATGATCGGAAACTTAACGCCATCCAATCGCAAAATCCCACGTCTGGTGAGTGATGAGCCCAATCCAAGGTCGGAGCTTTTATGAGGTATTTGAGATCGTCAAAGATCGTCACCCTCCATGTGAGATTTTCAAAGGTGCGGTTGAGAGTAGCCTCAATCCGATCAGGTCCCCATTTCACACTGTCAGAGAGGATGAAGCTCTTATGGAAGTCGGCTAAACGAGCTTCCGACTCTGGGGTGGCATTGAACATCAGGATCGGGTTCCTGATGTCTGCCATGGGAGGCGACGATTTGAGCGAGGTGGAAACGAACAGTCTGGAAACAGTGTGAAGTGAATGTGGGGAAGGAGGAAGATGAAGCGTCGCCTCAGTGCATATATTGGCGCGATGGCCATGTTTATTACACAAGAGACATTTCTGTGCATTGCGACAGTGCGTTGCAAAATGGCCTGGAGATCCGCATTTGTAACAGATCGGATTCTTTGCTGTGGATCTCTTCCGCATCTGTTCAAATCGAGTCTTGATCAAGGCAGATCGGGAAAGACGATTGGTGGATCGAGCATTGGCACCATTCGACTCCCTAGGAGGAAGTCGCATCGGATCTGAAGGAGGAATCTGTACGGTAAACTGTTTTTTGGACTGGCGCCATGGATGGATCCAAGAGGATCTCTGGTCCATCAGAACCTTGGAGCCTGCTCTCTAATTGGCGAAATCTCTCACTAATAAGGCCCAGGTTGCGCAAATAAGGCTGTGGCATGGATTGGATCTCTATCTTTGATTGTGTTTTTTTATTTTTTATGTGTTTTTTCTTGTTTTTCTTTTTGCCACGTATCGCCTGGGAATCGCCGAGAGAGAGAGAGTCGCCTCAATATCTCACTTTGATTTGGTTAAAATTTGTGCAATTGAAATTGGTAATTCTGAAATAGGTGCAAAAAAAAAAAAATTTTTTTTTAAAAATTCCCTTCCTTTGTTTTAAACAATGCATATGTTTTATACATAATAATTAAGTACATTTTCATTTTGGTATCTGAATTTTGCTCCAGAATTCAGTTAATGCCAGGTACCAGACAATCCCATTTCCGTGGCTTGTATTTGGTGAGAAGGTGAAAATGAATGCAGTCTTCATACGGGATTCAACTGGTGTATCTGATTCCATAGTTATGCTCTTTGGTGGGGTTGTCATTAAAGGAGAAATGGTAATTGAGTTGTAATTACACTTGTTTAAAGTATTGTTGATATATTGTTACTCTTATGCGAACTTCTCATCTTTTCTTAATTCTCTATTTCTTTTCGGTTCTTCTTTTATAATTTTCTTAGGCGGGACACTTAAAGATGCTAAATGGATATATTGACTTGTTTATGGATCCCAGTCTCGCAGAGTGCTATGTTCAACTCAAAGAAGAATTGGACAAGCTTATACAAAAGAAGGTCAATTATTAAGTTTATTGTGGAATTTCTTTCATATACAGTCTGCAAGCATAAATATGCTGTGTTGGAATGTTTTTTATGAGAAAGAAATTTCAACATAAGAAGGGTATCATGCTATCATGTCTGGCTGGCTAAAAAGAAAAATCCAATCCATCGCATATTTTATTGTAACCATGTTACTTTCTATAAGGAGATGTCATTTAACAACAAATCGTATGTTTCCACGTGGCTAGGCATCCAATGCTATATTTCCATGCCAAAAGTGGGGTGGTGGCAACTTGGGGCAAAACAGTTGTGGGACTGGAAACCTCCTCTTTCTTATTTTTAATAATTTGTCATGGTAGTGTTTTTTTGGGCAAAAATAAATAAGTCCTAGTTAAAAGCCTTGAACAAAGAATTTATTAACCTTGAAACCATTGGAGTTATTTATCCTGACAGTAATGTTTCATGATTAATTACATTATTAGCTGGTCTAATGCGGTTAGTAACTTTTGTTTAAAGTAATTGATATTACTATCTGACAATTATCTACTTTAATTCAGCTCGAGGAACCCTCACTTGACATACACAAGGAAGGCAAGTACATAATGCTTGCTGTGCAGGAGCTGGTGGCTGGCGACCTGTGTGAAGGTCGCTTTGTGTTCGGCCGCAACACAACAAGACCACGATTAACAAAAATTGATAACAATAGCAATAAAAACAACAATCTAATCAGAGATGGGATGAACCCGAAGGGCCTTCTGCAGACCTTACTGATGCGAGCTGGTCACACTCCCCCAAAGTACAAAACAAAACACCTTAAGACAAATGAGTTTAGAGCCATAGTGGAGTTCAAGGGGATGCAGTTTGTGGGTAAGCCAAAGAAGAACAAGCAATTGGCTGAGAGAGATGCAGCGATCGAGGCGTTGGGGTGGCTGACGCAAACTTCTGGGGATAATAGAAATAACCAGGATGAGCATGATGATGATTCACCGATCGACTTGACTGAGAATATGCTGAAGCTTCTTAGTAGGCCTAGACGCAAACCAAAGCGGCGATGAAGTTCTTGTTAGACTATACCTCTCTTATGTGTGCCTATTAATGCCACAACCTGATTATGAAACGTAAGCAGTTGGAGATGCAAATGGTTGAAGTTGCTGCTGAGATATATAACCGATTTTGACAGGGTCAAGTGGGGTAATTTGCTTATTTACATTATAAGTGGAAAATAAATGTTTTGGGCTGCAAAACAAGCCGTGAGAAGAACAGCTCTTCAAATGTGCAAAAGGCACTTGTACGTTATAAGAGCTGGGTTAGGCTCCTTTTCAATTATACGGAATTCGTTGGAGAGTTCAAGTAAATGTAAGCAATGGAGATCAATTGTAAATCTTTTATTTGAAATTCGGACGGACCAAACAGATCTATGTATAATCATTTGAACTGAAATTAGCGATCTTGATCCACCTGGAATTTCCATTAAGTTCCGTATAATTGGAGAGGAGCTTAACTTCTAACACCTAGTTTGAATACATAATACTTCCCATTAATTGGTAAGTATTCATTTGTGACAGTAACATCTTTTGTAACTAGAGGTTCAAAGTGAACGAATATTACAAAAGATGTTACTCTCACAAATGAATACTTCCAATTAATCTGTATAAACGAATGTTGCACTTTCTAACACATTGAATGAAAGAACGATGAAGAATAGAAAAATATTATAACAATGTTATCATATTTTTCATTCTAAATAAAATCATGTTTCATTCTGTTTTTTTTTTTTTTTTAAAAAAGGCCGAGGCCCAGTTTCATTTATAAAACGAAACAGAGTTTAGTTACAAAATGAGGACTGAGTTAAGTCCTTCTGCCCAGTATATGTTTACTCAGATAACTAATCGGAACTGCCAGATATTAAACTAACTCCTAATATACTCTGAATCTTCCTTCACAGAGGCATAGTGCCTGCTGTTAAAAGTTTACCAAAACAAACACATCAAAAGTTGTAGTTAAGTTTGATCCCTAGGTAAATCAGTGAGACGAGTCCGTCTCTTCCTCCAGTATGTAAGCGACACTATGTTCTTCTCCTGGCCAAATCACTCGGAGTGGTATTGCATCCATGATCTCCTCCGTTGGCAGCCACTTCTTCGTTTCTTCTCTCACTCTCTGCTTGATTTTCCTATTCCCTGTCCAGTAGAAAACCAAAGAGATGATTAGATAGATTAAAGACCGTGCTGATTTTGGATTGTGTTGTTGAAAACTTATTTCGTTGCGATGTTTCCATATAGTCCAGCATGTAGCACAAAACACTAGTAGGAAGGCTGATCGCTGCATAGAAGGTAGTGTCAGTGCAAAGTTAAAAACATTTGTCATAGAAGACCATGTCCGATAATGTTGCTGGTTCAAGCCTAGCCAGTACCATATCTGGTGTGCTAAACGACAAGTAAGAAACAAGTGATTAACTGTCTTTTCTCTATCACAAAACTCGCATTGTACTTGTCCTGGCCATCCTTTTTTTCTGAGATTTACTTTACTAAGATTCTTATTTTAGGAGGTACTGGTATATTCTAGCATAACATTGGTTGAATAGGAAGAACCCCTCTGTAATTAAGAAATTGGTAAGTTGATCTCACTGTAAAGTCGCCTTTGGAATCCCATCTCCAAGCCAACTTATCTACTGCATGTGTAAAAGAAATATTACTCAAGAAAAAAAGTAAATCATTCCATTCTTCTCTTGCTACCCCTGTCAGAATATCCAGAAATATCACACCTTTACCTTGAGTATGAACTACTTCAGATAGTAATATATGTGGGTTAACACATGAATTATATACTTGGGGGTATCTAACTGCTAAGGTGCAGTTGTCAAACCATAAATCTTCCCAAAACCTAACCTGGGAAGATACCCCTGGTGTATAGTGTACACTGCAATTACCTAAAGTATTAAGTTTCATGATTGCCTTCCAGAATGGTGAGAAGCTGACTGAGCCTCTTTGATTGTGATATATACATAGTTGTTTCCAAGTACTAGAATAAGATGGGTTTTTGTATTTCCACCACCATTTGAGTAATAAAGATATATTCATAGTTCTAAGGTCTAGTATGCCTAATCCTCCATTATCTTTGGCTAAACAATAATTGGCCATTGAATTAAGGCATATTTTTCCTGGCTCTGATGCCACCTTGCCAGAGAAACCTACTCTAATATTATCAATCTCATGTATAATAGTCTTTGGAATCTTATAGAGGGATAATGCATACAGGGGTACTGCAGAGATGACAGAGTTAATAAGTGTGGTTCTGCCTCCCATATACAGTAGTTGCCCTTTCCAAGCTTGGAGTTTTTTAGTGATTTTATCAATCAGAAATTGCCAATCTGTGACTGTTAATTTTTTCTCATGGAGAGGCAGCCCTAAGTATTTGATTGGGAAAGAAGCAGTGGTACATCTAAATAGTTGAGCTAGAGCAGTATGATGGGGTGTATTGATAGCATACATTTCTGTTTTATCTAAATTGATCCTAATTCCAGATACTGCCTCAAAGGCTTGCATAGCCCACCAGGCTGATTCTACTATATGTGGTTGGGCTTCTAAGAATAAAATTGTATCATCAGCATAATGGCAGTTGGTAATAGCTGAATTATTAAAACAAGGGGGACCTAAACCTCTGATTATTTGGGCTTGCTTGCCTTTATTAAAAATTCTGCTTAGTACATCAGCAGCTAGGATAAATAAAAATGGAGAGAGAGGATCTCCTTGTCTCACCCCTCTTTTACAATAGAAGAAGGGTGTTAATTCTCCATTCACATTTAGACAAGTTTGGGAGCTATGAAGCCAGTTGGTTATCCATGTTATCCAGGTAGTACCAAACCCCCTACTTTTCATGACTTCTAGAATATAGGCCCAATGAATTTTATCATAAGCTTTTTCAAAGTCAACTTTAACTATAACTCCTGATTGATTTGTTTGTTTACTATAGTGGATCAGTTCATGACTAACTACAATGTTATCTAATAACTTTAACTATAACTCCTGATTCTCCATTCACATTTCTACTACTTCTAAGCCACTTGAGTTGATACACTCGGATGTTTGGGGACCCGCTCCCATTATTTCTCATAACGGTTTTCGTTATTATGTCATTTTTGTTGATGATTTCACTCGATTTTCATGGATTACTTCTTGAAGTCCAAAGTGACTTGATTCATGGTTCTCTTTATTTAAGGCTCAAGTTGAAAATTTGCTTGAGACCTCCATCAAAATTCTCGCTCGGATGGTGGTACCGAATATAAACCGATTACTCGGTCTTTCCTTTCTCTTATCCACCAAACCTCTTGCCCATACACTCCCGAACAAAACAGGGTCTCGGAACGCAAACCTAGGCATATTGTGGAACTTGCTATTGCTATCATGCAACATGCATCCATTCCCGAAAGGTTTTTGGGACGATATTTTCTCTAGTGTGATTTACTTGATTAATCGTCAACCTTCGGTTAACAATAAATCTTCACCCTACTCCTCACTCTTTCACAAAGAACCGGATTATCATCTCTTGCGGGTATTAGGATGCTTGTGCTTCCCATTTACTCGGCCTTACAACGATCACAAACTACAACCAAGATTGGTTCCTTGTGTTTTTCTTGGCTATGCCTCGTCTCAAAAAGGCTACAAATGCTTCCATTTACCCACCAATCGGATGTATGTTTCCAGGCATGTTAAGTTTGATGAACTGACTTTTCCTTTTCATAGAAATTCATTTTCAGATTCATCACAACAGGGGTCAGTTTCTGATTTTTCAACATGGCTGGCCTTGCTTCCAGTTTGTCCACCTATTTCCTGCTCTGTTGGAGACAATCCGAGCTCCCAGCCCACAACAACTCCCCAGGCGGATCCCTCTCCAATCCCTACTTTGGTCCTGCCTATTGTTCCACCAACCGGGGCTGCTCTGCCCTCTGCGGGTGCTTCTACCACTGCATCGGATCCGGTCCAACCTTCTCCCCCTGCGGGTGCTTCCTCCCCTGCAACGGATCCGACCTCACTCCACTTTTTAAATTCAAACACCAACTGCGCGCCAGCTCTTCTAACCCCTGTTCTACACCCGCCAGCTCTCTGGTTCAGCCTATTTCCTCTAATTCGATCTCTACTCATCACATGACAACCAGAACACGTGACAATACTCGCAAGTTGCGTATTTTCCCTGATCATGTTGCACTCTCCACCACCTCTTCCATTTTACCCGAACCAACAAGTTACAATCAAGCCAAAAACCACAAAGAATGGGTTGAAGCCATGACCAAAGAGCATGATGCTCTCATTTCGAATCACACTTGGGTTCTCGTTCCTCCTTCTCCAAATCACAATGTCATTGGCTGCAAGTGGGTTTACAAAGTCAAACGTCGTGCCGACGGTTCGCTTGAGCACTATAAAGCTCGATTAGTCGCTAAAGGATTTCATCAAGAGGCGGGCATCGATTTTTTTGAAACCTTTAGCCCGGTTGTGCGTCCTACCACAATTCGCATTGTTCTCACCATAGCTCTCACCCACAGTTGGCCTCTTCGTCAACTTGACGTTCAAAATGCCTTCCTACATGGATCTCTTCAAGAAACGGTGTACATGCAACAACCGCCGAGTTTCGTACATCCGACCAAACCGGATCATGTTTGCCGTCTCTCCAAGGCCATCTATGGTTTGAAACAATCTCCTCGAGCTTGGTTTCATACCTTAACCTCCGCTCTTCTTGCCCAAGGTTTTCTCGCTTCTCATTATGATCCTTCTCTCTTTATTTTTTCTTCTCATGAAGGAACCCTTATTCTTCTCGTCTATGTTGATGACATTATCCTTACGGGTAGTAGCTCCGTTCTTGTTCAAAATCTGATCCAATCTTTGCAAGCTTCTTTGCCATTAAGGATTTGGGACCATTGCATTTCTTCTTAGGAGTTGAAGTCACTTCTTCTCCTCTCGGTCTCCACCTTTCTCAATCCAAGTATATTCGTGATCTTCTCACACGAGCAAACATGAGCCAAGCTTCTTCTTTGCCCCTCTCCCATGGTTCCAAATTGCTCTCTATCTATACATGATGGTGACCGTTTCATGATCCTCATTTCTATCGATCCATAGTGGTGCCTTGCAATATGCCACATTGACACGACCCGACATAGCCTTTGCGGTTAACAAAGTGTCTCAATTCATGCACTCTCCCACCGTCTCTCATGGGCAGCCGTAAGCGGATCTTACGGTACTTAAATGGATATCCTTCTCATGGCCTTCTCTTGCAAACCGGCCTTCCTCTTTCCCGCTTTCATGCCTATGTTGATGCCGATTTGGGCCGGTTCTCCGGCTATGACCGCAAGTCCACCCTCGGTTTTTGCGTCTATTTTGGTTCTAATCTCATCTCTTGGAGCTCTAAAAAGCAACTCACAGTCTCTAGGTCCAGCACCGAGTCGGAGTATAGAAGCCTTGCGGTTACAAGTGCCGAACTTGTTTGGATTCAATACTTGTTAGCCGAACTCAAAATCTCTCTCTCTCATCCTCCGTATTTGTGGTGTGACAACATCGGGGCTACCTATCTAGCTTCGAATCCTATGTTCCATGCACGAACGAAGCATGTGGAGATTGATTTCCACTTTGTTCGCGAACGAGTGGCCAATAAATCTTTGCAAATCCAATTTCTTTCTACCCGGGATCAAATAGCCGATGCACTCACTAAGCCATTGGCTGCTCCACGATTCTTGCTTCTTCGGTCCAAGCTTACAGTGACAAGTTCACCTTCAGCTTGCGGGGGGGCTGATAACATACCACTGGATAGGTCCAGTTCAAAGCATAGTTAGTTACATGTATTAGGTTGTTACAACTGTAATTAGTTAAGACATGATTGTAATTAGTGTCAAATACTCCAGCAGCTATATCTTCTATAAATAGCGACATGTAATAACATTCAGTGGTTAATACAATGATTACATTTCCAAGATCAATTTCATAATCTCTTCTCTGGCTTAAGGCCTTTTATGGTACTTAGAATCGATTATAGTCGATTTCATAATCTCTTCTAAGTATGAATTTAGGATAATATGACTATAATCTAAGCTGTAGTTTAGTGGTTAGAATTCTACGTTGTGGTATCAGAGCTTCCCGATTACATCTGGGAAGAGATAGGCGACATATAAGATGCCACCTAAACAGCCACAGCGTGTACCGGAACAACCGGAGGAGGTCGCACTCGATCTGATGTCCATGAACGATAGGCTCACTCAGTTCACTAGAGATGCTCAGTTCTCTCAACAAGCCCGGGATGAGCGGATCCAAGCTCAGTTCCAAGATCAAGCTAATCAGATGAATGTTACGAACCGAGTTCAGAGAATTTATGGGTATGATGAAATCCATGGTGTTGGATAAGCATGGTGATACCGGTCAAAACAGCAACCACGGTTATAGAACAGATCGATTAGCTCGTGACAAAGATGTGGAGAGGTCTGACGTACCACCCGAATTTGATCCTGATGGTATAGTGATGCCCGGAAACCAAATCGAACTCCAGACCCGGATAGGCAACAGCGGGGTTTCATGCCTCATATTGAACTACCCGTTTTTGATGGGAGTAAAGCCAGTGATTGGTTAGAGCACAGTAATTTTTATTTTAATTACTATCAAACTGTAGAGATGTACAAGGTGGGTATAGTGACAAGAAATTTCATGGGTGATGCGGCTGAGTGGTATAGCTGTTACCGCGGGTTGAACACCCGAATCCGACATGGCCAGCTTTGGTCAATGCAGTGTTTGAGAGGTTTCAAACAAGGAGTCACCTCAACCCAGTGGTTCAGTTCAAGCGGGTGCAGCAGGTAAATTCAGTAGATGACTATATTAGAGATTTTCAAAGGGCAAAGGCTCGACTACTAATTGAGACTGGCATAAAAACGAGTATTTCTTTGTATGGAGTTTTATTTGTGGTTTGAAGGAGGAATCCAGAATTCAATGACCTTGTTTAAATCCCAAACTGTGAATGAGGCATTCAATCTAGCACTAGAACTGGAGGTAGCAGTGGGACCATCGA
>JAJGRW010000404.1:0-31832 GCA_025461045.1 Carex parvula | reverse complement strand
GAATTTTTTTCGTTAACTAAATGGTGAGGATATTGGGTAATGACTATTTCATACCCGTTACCCTATATGGTAGTAAAATTTAAAATTATATATATTCAATTCAATTTCTAATACACCTAGATTTACTCTTCTAGTTTGAATGGAGAGTAGGGGAAGGGGAGGTGAAGAATAAAAAGGAATGAAATGGAATAGAAAGGAAGAGTAACATATTTAACCTCTTCGTGTTTGAATGATTAATGAAGGAAAATAAATTTAACATTCCTTTCCATCTTATATCTTATTTGGTTGATTAAAATTTAGAAGGTTAATGAGAAATTTGGTGGCTGTAGGTTTGTGACAAAAAAATTGTATGAGAATTATATAGGTAAGATATAGAATTGGACATTTGTATATTTTCTCTAAAAATATTTGCAACAAAATTTGTTTCCATCCATTACAACCCAAATCGGGAGAGAACCGATTCTATTGATTACAATGATATAAGGTTAAACATTTCACCTCATATACCTTTTACCTCCAACATTATTTTGTCAACCAAACACGATTTGACAGAAATTTTTTTTTTCTTTCCATTCCCTCCCTTTCTCTACTCTCCATCCAACAAGATGTTAGAATCTCAAATTTTCAACATCTATGAGAGAATTTCAGTACCGTAACATTTAAATTTTGAAAAGCCGCCTCGAGCACACAACTTCTATTTTTATTACTCTTTCAAAATCTGGAATCAAAACAATTAATTAGTTAATTCTATTTTTATTACTCTTTCAAATCTAGAATCAAAACAATTAATTATAACTATTATTCTTCGTAAATGTCCGCATAAACTTTTATACACTTTTTAAATTGTTTCATATAAGATCAAGAACAATAAAAGCATCAATACTTTTGAACTTATATTAATGTAATATATACATTTCGTACACGATGCGCAATGTGTATTGAGTAGAACTTGGGGTGTTCTTAAGCTCACCAAGAGGGAGCCGTGGACTTAACTTTAAAATCTACTAAATTAGCTTCAAATATGTGTATTGAGTAGAACTTGGGTGTTCTTAAGCTCACCAAGAGAGAGCCGTGGACTTAACTTTAAAATCTAGTAAATTAGCTTCAAATAATAAATTAAAATATTGAAACTGATCTAGCTACTCCATGAGTGATGCGTTTTCATATAAAATTTATAGATTTTCGATCTAATTTAGTATAAATAGAGTCAAGCAATCAAAAAAGAAAATTTATAAGTTAATTTCAATACATTCATTTTTCGTTATTTTTTTACTGTTTGACTTTATCATAAATTAATTTAAAAATTTAAAATTTTTGCATGTAAGCACTGTTGAGTATTTTAGATATAGGAATTTGGTACTCTTTTTGCCTTTAAAATTTATAAACCTTCGTACTCAAAGAATAGGTTAGTTGCAAGCGCACAACCTATCGATTGTAGTATTAAGGTGTCGATCCGCAGGGAGAAAGGGAAACGCTAATTTTTAATAAAGAAAATTACTTCTAAAACAAAAGAATAAAAGTAAAGGGGGGGGGGGGGTTTTGTTCTAAAATCCTAAGGTTGGGTTCAATACCCGAAAGAGAGGAGTTTCAAACAATAAATGTAAATAAAATAAAGGAAAGAAAGATTGGTTTGATTTCAAGTTTAAGGAGATCTAGGGGTATTCGGTCTACAATTCCTTGCTAATTCTATTTATTCGGTTTGTTTAAATTCATGTTTGATTTGATGAGGTTTCTAACCTATGTTAGCCTTTGGAACAAATATTAATACGACTACTTTGCGCTCTATGAATTAATGTGCCTCGAATTCTAGGGCTGTCACTAACCTAGAGGGATATTTAATCTCATGCTACAAAGCATATATCGATATTTGTTCTAAGGTGTCCTAATTTAGGATTTGCCTTCTCCTTTCGGTCCTTCACCAAAATCCTAACTTTAATTTCTATAGTTCCGGATTGGATATCAAAGTACGGTCGCTTCTAACCCAATCCTAAGGTGTGTCTTTATGGTTTCAATTAGTAGTCTCCTCATGACCAATGCCGGAATTTAATAAACTTAAAGCGGAAAAACACGATCAACGCGATTTCAAAACTACTTCAATTCAATAAACCCTAACCAGGTGAACTCAAAGGAACGAGTACTAATGAAATTCATAAAGAATAAATCACAGAAATTAACAATCAAATCCGATAACACAATCATAATAAAAACAAATATCCGAATAAGATAGAATTAAACAAGTTCATGCATTGACCTAAACCCCTAGAAAGAGAACTACTCTCTCTTGGAGAGATCCATAACAAAGATTGGCAAAAGCAATAAGAAATGAGATAAAGAAATGATTACACCCTTCTTTGATCTAAAACCTCGATCTTGCCGACTCCTTGCTTGAATCTTCTTCTTCTCCTTCCTTGGAAAACCTTCTAGAATTTCTGCAGGATCTCTCTCTCTCAATATATGGAATATGGGTAAAAGAATGGATATGTACAATAATGGATGATGAGAGATGTGGTCTCCTTAACCTTATATAACATTTTCTGAACTTGGAGATCAAGTCGTTTTATTTTCGGCGCCCACTAAGCCCACTAACTTCTATATTTCTAATTCTGTGATTAATAACTTGGAGACCAAGCTATTCTAATTTTGGCGCCCACTAAGCCCACTAACTTTCCATATTTAGCAGTTTTTCAGGCTGGAGCGGCCATTGATGTGGATGTACAGAATTATATATTCCGAATTTGGATTTGTTTCCTTCATGAAAGTTGTATATCTCTTTGTCCTGGTTCCGTCAAGTTTTGAATCACCCAAATCGGAGTTCGTATGACAAAAATATAGCCAAAATACGAACTGTGTGTCGGCTGAGTGCGTCCGCACTCGGGTCAGTGCGTCCGCACTGCGCTCGGACTTTTCTGTTTTCTGTGTCTGATGGCTGAGTGCGTCCGCACTCTGGGTCAGTGCGTCCGCACTGGGCTCGGTTTCTCCTGTTTTGCTCTGAAATTCAAACGGACATAACTTATGATCCGTAACTTCGTTTTCAGTGTTCTACCACTTTTCGGAAAGCTTGCGAGAAGATCTACAATTTGCTCCATTTCCTGTAACTTAAATAGAATTCGGCAGTAACTTGATTCTTAGATATATTTCATTCTATTCTCTACTAAAATACAAGATATTTGGTGTTATTATGTGATAAAAACTAGATCGAATGTGTATATAATTTAGACCTATCAAATACCCCCAAGCTTGAACCTTGCTTGTCCCCAAGCAACATCTAAACTTGGAATACAATTCGATCTCTTTGATACACCTTATATCAAGTATGTTTCTCAAATGAAAAATTTGTATGATCTTAGCAAAAATTAAAAATTCTCATGCAAATTTCCCAAATTTCAAGTTTAACCGTCGGATAATGATGACTCAACCCACAATTTGATTACTCTAACTTTTATTTCCTTAAAGGCCTAGAATTTATGAACTTTGTTTACCCAAATTTATTAAAAGAAATGCCATTTTAAACGTAGAATTTTCAAATTCCCCCAAGCTTGAATCAAACTTAGGTTTAGAAATGTTGTGGACTACGTGTGTTGATACATGCATATTCTCATTTTTGTTGTTGCTTTTGATTTTTCTCACTTTGATTTTTTTCTTTTATGATTTAGCACTATTTTCCCCATCCTCATTTAAGCACCGGTTAGTTACAAGTAGTTAACTGTACCCAACCGTTCTAATTCAAGGGTGCTTTGCATGCTCTTAGTCTAACCCTTCCACTAACACGAATGTCAATTTTATCGGGAGACTAGCGGAGCAAGAGTGCTAAGGACTCATAACCATAAGTACGTCATGAAGCCGTAACATAGGTCATTGGAGTCAACTTTTATTTTCCCATATTTTTCAATTTTACCTAATTTCTCAACATTTATGCACATATCATGAATACACACATCCCTAAGTATTCCTTCATACTTGTGGATATCCCAATATTTCCAAACTTAAAATTCCCAAATCTAAATAGCTTCTCTAATCAATTTAAATTCCAAATTTCCTAATTTCATATGCCTTTATTTCCACAAAGTTTTTCGCCAAATTATGTGATCATTTCTAATTATTCCAAGGGTTTTACAAAAAATTCGAAAAAATTGTGCATGAATACGTCTAATTTTGCCAATCACTCAAATTTATCAACAAAATGCATGACACAAAACTAGGTAAACATCCTAACAAGTCGGACTGGACCCTATTCAAGGTTAGGTAAAACCCTAGTTTTAAACAAAAAATTTAAACATGCCTAAACTAAATGCAAGATACAATTGTGAATTTCAGTTTTTCATTTAACCCTCCCCCCAGCTTAAACAAAACATTGTCCTCAATGTGTTAATTCGTAGTAGAAGAGAAAATTAAAAAAAGAAAAATAGAAACTCACAAGATATTGCTCGGTTTAACGTCGGGAGCTCGACTTGTTGAGGCTCAGTTTAAAGGTGGTGGATCATCGAGGGCAATTGCCTCCTTTTCGATGATCGGTTCATCTTGAATGAAATGTTTGAGCCGCTGTCCATTGACTTTGAATGAACCCATTCTTTCGCTCCAGATTTCGAAGGCACCATGGTTGAAAACTCGTGATACTTGATATGGTCCTTGAAAACTTTTTTCGATGTGTTTGTCGTGCCAATGCCTTGTCTTCTCTTCTTGGTTCAAGGCGGCATTGATTATGGCGGGATGTGTCTCATATGAGCCAAGAGATTCGTACTTGAGGGTTGTTGGCAATGGTTTGAGTTCGACCTTAGGTGGCGTTGTGCATGTTGAAACGGCAAAAACTTGGCTCTGCAAGGTTTCGTGTGGGCTGTCTAGGCCGCACGATTGGTTGTTTTCGTCGTTTTGAGCTGTTTCTTTATCGATTTCTTCCAGAATTTCATTCGGTTGTTCTCCTTCCATCATCCTATCTAAATGATCATCAATTATAGAGTCTAAAACATCTACCCTGCATATCGAATCATTATCATTAGATGGAAATTGGAGAGATTTAAAAACGTTAAATTCAACATTTTCATCACCTACTCGAAAAGAAATCTTTCCATCACGCACATCTATGATTGCACCTGCTGTGGTTAGAAAATCACGTCCCAATAGAAGGGGAGTTTGTGTATCCTCTTCCATCTCCACCACAACAAAATCTACCGGTATGAAAAACTTACCAATTTTGACAATTGCATCCTCCATAATTCCTACCGGGTATCTAACGGATCTATCCGCTAATTGGAGTGACATTTTTGTTGGTTTCAATTCTCCTAGACCTAGCCTTTCATAAACCGCTTTTGGCATTAAACATACGCTAGCACCTAAATCACACAAACAACTATTGAATTCGGTCTCCCCAATTTTGCATGGAATAGTAAAACTACCGGGGTCCTTAAGTTTGGGAGGTAGTTTGGTCAAGAAAAGTGCACTACATTGCGCATTTAGGGAGATGGTTCCGACCTCTTCAAGTTTCTTTTTGTTTGACAACATTTCTTTGAGAAACTTGACATAGGTTGGCATTTGTGCAATTGCCTCGGTGAAAGGTATGGTAATGTTCAGTTTTTTCAATTGTTCAATGAATTTGGCATATTGTTGGTCTAGTTTGTGCTTCACTAACCTTTGTGGAAAAGGTATGAACCTATGAGGAGGAACATACTTTGGAGTTTCAGATTTTTGTACCTTTGTTGAGTTAGAATTACCCGTTTTGTGAGGCTCTTCCGGAGTTGTTGCAATTGGTTCAGATTGTGTGGATTGAGTGAGTCCTTGTGGTTGAATTGGTTCATCATATTCCTTGCCACTCCTCAAAGTCACAGCATTTGCATACTCTCGTGGATTGATGTCGGGTTTGCCCGGAAGTGTGCCTTGTTGACGAGAGGATGAAGATGCTTGTTGTGCTATTTGTGTCTCTAGCATCTTCGTTTTAGTTTCTAAAAACTCAAACCTATTGTTCAAATTTCTCAAGGAATCCGAAATATCGGTATTGGTGTTTCTTTGTTGGTTCATGAACTCGTTTTGAGAGATCACAAGGCCCTTTATCATTTTTTCTAATTTATTGTTTTGAGAAGGTCCTTGGTACGAGTTTTGGTTTGACCGATTTTGGTATTGATTGAAATTACCTTGGTATTGATTGGAGTTGTCATTTTCTGTCCTCCACTCGAAATTTGGATGGTTCCACCTTGAGTTAGGGTTGTATGTATTGGAATTATCATTTGGCCTAACCTTGTTGTAGATCGGGTCGTTCCTCTTATCATCTTGATTGTAGAACATTGCATTGGCTTGTTCGACTTCTTCTCCTTCTATGAGGTCTTGGCAATCGGTGGTGATATGAGTCGCCTCTCCACAAATGCCGCATGAAGCCTTCTTTGTCACGGATTTTGCGTTTTGCATTTGCGCCATTTGATGTTGCAAGGCATCTATTTGGGCTTTCAAGGCGGTAACTTCATCGGTTTTTAGGACTCCCGGTGTGGTTTGGGTTCGTCCACCTCTTTCGGCCGTCCATTCTCTTTGGTTGATCGCCATGTCTTCGATCATTAGCATGGCTTGTTGGGGATCCATCTTGGACATATTACCTCCTGCGGCTGAATTCAAATGCGTCTTGGTGGCGATTGTGCAACCTGCGAAGAAGAACTGAAAAAGCAACCACATGTCAAGGCCATGGTTAGGGCACAAGCGTTGAAGCTCGGCCCATCTATCCCATGCCTCGGTCAAAGATTCTCCCTCGGCTTGTTTGAAGGTCGTGATCTTTGTTCGGAAGTGCTGGGTTTTGGATGGAGGGAAGTATTTTCCTAGGAATAACTTCTCCATGTCGTCCCATCTTCTTATGTTGTCACGATTCACGGTCCTTAGCCATGTCCTTGCATTGTCACGGAGGGATAGGTGGAAGCATTTGAGCTTGAGGTTGTCGAGCTCTTCTCCTTCTCGTGCGAAGGTGCCGCAAGATTCTTCGAATACCGCCAAATGGGCATGTGGATCTTCGTTTAGGGCTCCCCCAAACTGACTTTGGCCAAGCAAGTGGATGAGAGATGGCTTGATTTCGCGTGGATCTTGGCCTTGAGGTATAAAACCGAAGCGGTGGCCTTGTTGGCGGTTATGGCCATTTCCGTTGTTTGGATTGACACCAAACAAAGGATTGTTGTTGAGAATTGGTGGAACATTGTTGTCGTGTGGATGTGGAGGCGGTGGGTTGTTGTGTGGAGGAGGAGGTGGTGGATTGTTATCGAGATCACGAAAAGCTTGGTTGATTAGACCTTCCGGAAGTTCTTCCTCAACAAAGTTGCGTGGCATGCCGTATGGTGGATCTAGACCTGCCATTGGTTGAGGAAGAGAGAGTTCGCCGGCTTTGATCTTCGCGGTTTGGCTCCTTGTGACCGGTGCCAGCGCTCAAATCTATAAGAGAAGAGTAGAGATGAGATGTGAAAGAGAGAATAAAATAGAGAATAGTAAAGTGCAGAAAAGTAAATAAGGAAAGTAAATATTTTTTTGGATTTTTAATTTTCTGAAAAAGTAAATAAGGAAACTAAGAATTTAAAAGTACTTTCCTAAAATAAAAATTAGTATCTATCCTATTCTCCCCGGCAACGGCGCCAAAAAGCTTGTTGAGTATTTTAGATATAGGAATTTGGTACTCTTTTTGCCTTTAAAATTTATAAACCTTCGTACTCAAAGAATAGGTTAGTTGCAAGCGCACAACCTATCGATTGTAGTATTAAGGTGTCGATCCGCAGGGAGAAAGGGAAACACTAATTTTTAATAAAGAAAATTACTTCTAACACAAAACAATAAAAGTAAATTGGGGGGGGGGTTTGTTCTAAAATCCTAAGGTTGGGTTCAATACCCGAAAGAGAGGAGTTTCAAACAATAAATGTAAATAAAATAAAGGAAAGAAAGATTGGTTTGATTTCAAGTTTAAGGAGATCTAGGGGTATTCGGTCTACAATTCCTTGCTAATTCTATTTATTCGGTTTGTTTAAATTCATGTTTGATTTGATGAGGTTTCTAACCTATGTTAGCCTTTGGAACAAATATTAATACGACTACTTTGCGCTCTATGAATTAATGTGCCTCGAATTCTAGGGCTGTCACTAACCTAGAGGGATATTTAATCTCATGCTACAAAGCATATATTGATATTTGTTCTAAGGTGTCCTAATTTAGGATTTGCCTTCTCCTTTCGGTCCTTCACCAAAATCCTAACTTTAATTTCTATAGTTCCGGATTGGATGTCAAAATACGGTCGCTTCTAACACAATCCTAAGGTGCGTCTTTATGGCTTCAATTAGTAGTCTCCTCATGACCAATGCCGGAATTTAATAAACTTAAAGCGGAAAAACACGATCAACGCGATTTCAAAACTACTTCAATTCAATAAACCCTAACCAGGTGAACTCAAAGGAACGAGTACTAGTGAAATTCATAAAGAATAAATCACAGAAATTAACAATCAAATCCGATAACACAATCATAATAAAAACAAAGACCCGAATAATCTAGAATTAAACAAGTTCATGCATTGACCTAAACCCCTAGAAAGAGAACTACTCTCTCTTGGAGAGATCCATAACAAAGATTGGCAAAAAGCAATAAGAAATGAGATAAAGAAATGATTACACCCTTCTTTGATCTAAAACCTCGATCTTGCCGACTCCTTGCTTGAATCTTCTTCTTCTCCTTCCTTGGAAAACCTTCTCGAATTTCTGTAGGGTCTCTCTCTCTCAATATATGGAATATGGGTAAATTAATGGATATGTAATATAATGGATCCTGAGAGATGTGGTCTCCTTAACCTTATATAACATTTTCTGAACTTGGAGATCAAGTCGTTTTATTTTCGGCGCCCACTAAGCCCACTAACTTCTATATTTCTAATTCTGTGATTAATAACTTGGAGACCAAGCTATTCTAATTTTGGCGCCCACTAAGCCCACTAACTTTCCATATTTAGCAGTTTTTCAGGCTGGAGCGGCCATTGATGTGGATGTACAGAATTATATATTCCAAATTTGGATTTGTTTCCTTCATGAAAGTTGTAGATCTCTTTGTCCTGGTTCCGTCAAGCTTTGAATCACTCAAATCGGAGTTCGTATGACCAAGATATGGCCAAAATACGAACTGTGTGTCGCTGAGTGCGTCCGCACTCGGGTCAGTGCGTCCGCACTGCGCTCGGACTTTTCTGTTTTCTGTGTCTGATGGCTGAGTGCGTCCGCACTCTAGGTCAGTGCGTCCGCACTGGGCTCGGTTTCTCCTGTTTTGCTCTGAAATTCAAACGGGCATAACTTCTGATCCGTAACTCCGTTTTCAGTGTTCTACCACTTTTCGGAAAGCTTGCGAGAAGATCTACAATTTGCTCCATTTCCTGTAACTTAAATAGACTTCGGCTAGTAACTTGATTCTTGCTATATTTCATTCTATTCTCTACTAAAATACAAGATATTTGGTGTTATTATGTGATAAAAACTAGATCGAACATGTATATAATTTAGACCTATCAAGCACATCTCTCGTCAAGTAGACCGGTTTCAATATTTTGGATTCGTCGTTTGAAGTCAATTCGATAGGTTATAGAGTTAAGTTCACCAAAGATTAGGAGTGGTAAAAAGGCTTATAACTCGTGGATCGATCGTGACTCACATCTGACTTGCTCGCGAAAGCTTGTTCGTTAGTGGATCGAGCTATTAACAAGTCAGGTCGTCACTAGCTCGGTCCAAATTAACGAGTATGAGTTGGGTCTACCTTGCTCGCGAGTTGGCGAGCCAGCTCGGTCCAGATATGAATTTGTGAATTTGTGTGAATTTGGTATGCATGAATTTATTTTGTGAATTATGTTTGTATGAATTTGGAACTTTGGCATTTTGGTATGTATGAATTTAGTTGCAGACTTAATTTATGGTAGTTGATTTGCTTAGTTGCATAAGAGTACGTCTCAAGCTATGGAAATAAATATATGATGCAAACTATGTTTTGTTTGATGGACTTTATTATTATTATTTTTCAATTTGTATGATAGTGATCCAATAAAGTTGAGCGAGCTAGATACCCAGTTCGGTCCAGCTCTGAACTGGCTCGTGACGATCATAAGCTGAAATTATAGCTCAGGTCCTTAATTTCAGCTCACTCGGCTCGCTCGATAACTGTGGCAAGCCAATTATGAGCTGGGACCAGCTCGTAATGAGCCAGCTGGTTCCCACGCCTACCAAAGACTATGTGAGCTTAAGAATACTGTAGTTCTCTTCATACATTGATTCATTTCTAAACATATATGCAACTGGAAAATTTAGATAGATGGTGTTGAACTGTAAAATACAAAAAATGTTTAATACGCGAAAAGTAGGAATTGAATTCAAATCTCTACCATCACAATTTGAAATACTAATTACAAGACTATAAGTACACATTTGATATTTATATGAGAAATTAAACTATGTAAAATCTTACATAATAAAACATTCAATTAAATTTTAATATATATAATTAAAAAATTTAAAACTATAAGGATAGCTAAGTACCTTTGAGTTGCATTAAGATCCGCTTCAGTTTCTAAAACACAACTTTTACGATTGTTAGCCGACATTTTTATTAATATCCAAAGTTTAATAGAAATTAATTAATACACCCATATTTGCTCGGAAGTTATAAAAATACCCGTACCGGTCATTTTCTGGCCAGTACCCAATTTAATTCAGTACCGGTCAAAAAATAGCCGGTACCAAATTTTGTTTTTTAATATAGTACCGGCCATTTTCTGACCGGTACTTAATTTTTTTTTTAGGGATGAGCATAGCATAGTTGGCTAGAAGAAAAAGTTGTAGGAAACTCGGATTGAAGTTTGCACTCAGTTTGGCTATGACCAACCAAATCCATTTGGTTGGATGCGTGTGTTACATCGGTTACATGTATCGGTGCATCATCGATGTTTTTGTAATGAAACATCGATGTTTTATTAGCCGGGTAGTGCTAAAAAACATCGGTGCGTCGCTGATATTTTATTAGACTTAGCATTGGTAATTAAACAGGGTAGTGCGAAAACATCGGTGCGTCGCTGATGTTTTTGCAATGATATTGATGCACTTCTGCTGTCGTTAGGCCGTGCATAAAGCATTGCTACTCAATTTTAGAATGCTAGTTATTGTCAAATTAAATTCACTAGCCGCATGCGAACACTAAACTTTAGTGTCATACGACACTGTCAAAAAAAAAAAATAAGTACTTCAATCGGAGTTTCCTACGACTTTTTCTTCTAGCTAACTATGCTATGTCCATCCTTAAAAAAAAAAAAATTAAGTACCAGCCATAAAATAACCGGTACTGTATTAAAAAAAAATTTAGGTACCGGCTATTTTTCGGCCGGTACTGAATTAAATTGAGTACCGACCAGAAAATGACCGGTACGGATATTTTTATAACTTTCCAGCGAATCTGGATATATTAATTAATTTCTATTAAACTTTGGATATTAATAAAATGTCGGAATTGTTAGTGCCATTTAATATCATATAATGCATTTAATTATTACAAGATGCACACTTATCTTTATTTTTCTTTAAAGTTGGCCGAAAACATATAATGGCGTCTGAAGAATGAGTACTTTCAGTTTAAATTTTGAGGAGTGTTTCAATGCAAGATGCCTTTGGTATCACAAAATCTCGCAACATCACTTTTTCATTATATTGAAAAAAGATCGAAATCCAGATGAAAAATATAACTCTTTGATATTTATTTTCATGAGACATATGTCTGTACAAATTTTTATGATCTTTGAAGTTTTAATTTATATTAAATAAGTGGAAAAATGAACGAATTTAGCTAAATTACAGTAGATTAATTTCAATAAATTTATATTTCGATCACTTGATCCTGTATAAATGGACTTTAAAAAATAAATTTTTATATGAATGCATTCAACGTGAAAATGAAAAAAATGCCAACCAGTTGAATTTGTCATTTAGATTTAATATTTTAAAAATAAATGAAAAAAATGAGATTATGACATTATTTCATTTATGTTTTCCCGTGCGGATTATGAAAATTTACGACCTTTTTTAATTTTGAAATAAAATAAAATAATATATTGTAAAATGAATGGTTGGAAACTTTAGAATTTTATTTTTGAAGAAGAGGGAGAACCGAAAATATATTTTAGTGCAGAGTCTTTGCACTTCGAAAATATTTCGGTGTAGATCTTTTTCCTCAGAGCATCTCCAACGGGGATTGCTAATAAATTGCTAATCTGATGTGGAGGATTGCTAATTGAATTGCTGGGTTGTACCATAAGAGCATCTCCAACCCAGCAATCATTTAGCAAACATCTAGCAAACCACGTCACTTATTTGCAAACCTCTCCGCTAAAAGTTTGCAAACCCCTCCAACGCTGAGGACAGTAAACCACGCCACGTCAGCCAAAAAGTTAGAATTGACAAAAAATTAGAAATTGACTCCTCCGTAATTGAATTTGTAGCGCGAGAGGATCGTTCTTGCTCTGCCCTCTTCTCTCGCCGGCGCCTCTCACCACTCCGCCACCCCTCTTCTCTCGCCGGCGCTTCTCCCCATTTCGCCACCGCTCGATTGTCCCCCACTCCGCCACAGAGTACCGTTCCCTTCTCTGCCACTCCGCCACCGCTTCTCACCCCTTTATGCTTTAGGTACTTGTTTCAGTACCATTGATTCCCTTCAAGGTATCTCATTTATTTTATGATTTTAACAGGTTGATTGATCTACCAGTTTTGATTCCTGATACTGCACATTCTCAGGTTGCTCGTGTCTACTGAAAACTTTGATAAAGAGTCTAATTTTTATGGTCAGGTTTTCTGTTGAGGTCTATGGTTGAGTTCAGGTTGTTCTGACAAAATTTATTTGGATATGTTGGTTCTGAGTAAATTCAGCTTGGGGTTGTTCAGCTGTGACGTGATATGTTGGTTCTGAGCATATTCAGCTTGGGGTTGTTCTGAGTATATTCAGCTTGGGGTTGTTCAGCTGTGACGTGTTGGTTCTCAAGCGTCGCACATTGCGACTTCAAATCGTTGAACTCAGATCCCTGCTCAAAGTCCTCATATCATTTCCATTCAAACTCTCCTGATATGAGGACTTTGAGCAGGGATCTGAGTTCAACGATTTGAAGTCGCAATGTGCGACGCTTGAGAACCAACACGTCACAGCTGAACAACCCCAAGCTGAATATACTCAGAACAACCCCAAGCTGAATATGCTCAGAACCAACATATCACGTCACAGCTGAACAACCCCAAGCTGAATTTACTCAGAACCAACATATCCAAATAAATTTTGTCAGAACAACATGAACTCAACCATATACCTCAACAGAAAACCTGACCATAAAAATTAGACTCTTTATCAAAGTTTTCAGTAGACACGAGCAACCTGAGAATGTGCAGTATCAGGAATCAAAACTGGTAGATCAATCAACCTGTTAAAATCATAAAATAAATGAGATACCTTGAAGGGAATCAATGGTACTGAAACAAGTACCTAAAGCATAAAGGGGTGAGAAGCGGTGGCGGAGTGGCAGAGAAGGGAACGGTACTCTGTGGCGGAGTGGGGGACAATCGAGCGGTGGCGAAATGGGGAGAAGCGCCGGCGAGAGAAGAGGGGTGGCGGAGTGGTGAGAGGCGCCGGCGAGAGAAGAGGGCAGAGCAAGAACGATCCTCTCGCGCTACAAATTCAATTACGGAGGAGTCAATTTCTAATTTTTGGTCAATTCTAACTTTTTGGCTGACGTGGCGTGGTTTACTGTCCTCAGCGTTGGAGGGGTTTGCAAACTTTTAGCGGAGAGGTTTGCAAATAAGTGACGTGGTTTGCTAGATGTTTGCTAAATGATTGCTGGGTTGGAGATGCTCTCACTGTGAAAATCGTTAGTTAGTTACACAAATTTAAGAAAAATTCTTACACTTAAAAAAATTTCGGTGCAGATCTTTTTCCTCACTGTGAAAATCGTTAGTTAGTTACAAAAAAATCATTAGTTAGTTAGGCACCATATTTGAATTTTCGGTAGAATCAAGGGATCCTTGATATTCCCGACTCTTCTGAATTTGACTTTGAATTTTCTTTTATTGTTCGTTTATCCGAATAAGTATTATTGTAAAGTGGGATCCACATAATTTTATGGTTCAAATTTATCTTCATTCAGACCAAACTCAATCCAATGTCTATTAGAAATATAGAGGTTCCTTAAAGATTCGTGCCAAATTAAAAGAACGGTTCCGGATCCACTAATTCTAATTGATTCCCATGTACGGTCTCGAAGGTGATCCGAATTCCATCTGCCCATGTGAAACCAAGGCTGCTCTCTTTTGCTCTATCCATCTGTTGCCACTTATCACTCCTGTCTCCGCCCATGAGCACAGCCGCACAGGTTGCAGGCAGGCGAGGGGTGAATGATCATTGTTTGAACAAGGAGGCGAGAGAGACGGGATGAGATCGGATCGGATCAGTCTAGACTCAAATATAAGTTGTTCAGCGGGCTACGGGCCTATCAAAACTTGTCCAAACTCGGCCCGTTCGTCCAAATATAATCCCGAGTACGGGCCGAAACCTCGAACCCTACTCAGATATGAGTTCGTCCATTATCTGTCCAGTTACTGCTTGGCCCGTTTGTTCATGGACAAACCTGTCTAATTAGTATTGCCAACGTCTTGCTCAAGCGCCGCACACCTAATTTCATGAAGGCGATGGTGGCTGCCAAATGTCTTTTTCCTCCCTCGTATTCCGATTCTGGCTCTGCCCCTACTGGAAAGGCTTGCTTCTGACTTCCACTAATGGGTAGGTGAAAACTCGACAGATTTTCTGCCTTTTGCAATGTTTTTGAGGATTCAATTGCACCTTTTGCCAACAGTACCAATGGTACCAATCCTTGAATAAATTCTGAAATGTTCTTGTAATAAGTTAAAGTTCTGTTATGTTGCTTTGAATTGTGTTGTTTTTTTTTAAATCATAGAAAGAAAAATTGGAATCGAAATTGGAATCGGGTGAATCGGTAAAAATCGGCTGAATCAGATCAGAAACTCGGATTTTTTTTGCCAAAAGCCTGTTTTGTACTAAACAAAATAGGAAAAAAATAATAAAAAAAATTATTTGTCAATAATTTATGTTTAGACAAATAATTACACTCAAATAATCCACTAATATAATATAATACAAGCATTACAACTAAAAAACACACTCTTTCACTACCAGAAACTATGTCATGCTGGCTAGATCACTTCGTCGTCAGTATTATAAATAAAAGAGGGATATTGTTGTCTAAAATAAAAAAAAAATTGAAACTTTTTTGGCTTTCTATTGACAAAAAAATAAGTGACATAATATTGGAAAATGTAAAGACTTGAAGAAAGAAAGAAAAAAAAAAAGGAAAATTAAAAGCATTTTGTCCTTAACTAACTCCTAACTAAAAGAATCGTAATTACATTTGGTCTCTTTCTTTGACTTGGTGAAAGCTTGGCCGCTTATCTTCCTTTTAATAGACCGCCACATGTTACAGTTTTATGCACAGGTAGGGCTGCACAAAAAATTCGTAGTTCGTAATTCGATTCGAGTTTGATTCGAAAAAATTCGTAAAAAGTTCAATTTGAAATTGAGTTCGTTCGAAATTAATTCAAACCAAACTCAAACTGGACCTAGTTCGTTCGAAATAGGTTCGCAAACCAAACTTAGTTCGAAATTAACTCAAACGTGAACCGTTAATTTCCGTTGATAATGAACTTTAATGTTTTATTTAGGATAATATTTGGATTTGTAATAATTATAAGACTTTGGTGATTGTTCTGTACTTTTATTCATATTTAAATTATACTCTGAATACTTTGGATATTTGAAAACTTTAGTGATGTTACTCTTGTTGGCTATTTAGAAAACTTTGGATTATGTGATTTTGAACTTTGATTGATTGTACTAATTTTGGTGTTTGATATAAATTTTGGTATTTGTAATGAAGTTTGATATAAACTTTGGTGTATTATGTAATTAGAATTCAGAATGCCTGAATTTTTATTGAAGTGCTGTAATTTCGAACTATGGCCCAGCCATAAGTCATAACTCGTAGTCGTAACAAAGTTCGTAAAAGTTCGAAATTGAGTTCGTAAAAAATTCAATTCAAATTGAGTTCGTTCGAAATTAATTCAAACCAAATTCAAACTGGAGGTAAGTTCGATTCGGAGCCCGGCACATGTCACAAAACAGGATATCTAGAAAGGACAAAGTTTCCTCAAAAAAAGAAAAAAAAAAAAAGAGCAAACGCCAGGACAGATGCCCAGATCCAAGGGCCTAGAGAAAATCCAGTTCTCCACTAAAAAGTATCGGATGTTCCTTTAGCCTTCATACCTTTAGTTCCCTCGACGTGGCACCATCTCATTCGCCTTCATTAGTGAAGCTGATAACGACATCCACATAGTTAAGAACCTTTTCCCAGTAAGATAAGATGTGATATGACAAAGAACAGACGACTTTGAGGCATAAACTTTAGATCCGTTTCCAAATAAGTTAAAACCCGTTATACATTTTTTATCATAGTTCGTGCCGCATTTCTTTTTGCAGCAAGATGGTGATAGATCTGAGCCAGTGGATCAAAAGTATGCGCCGAACTAATGAAAACTAATGGCGCAGATCTGACCGCGGCTTCATCTCTCTCAAATCCCAATCGACCCTTTCAGTTTCGCCCCTTCCCTTCGCGAGCCGGGGCCGTCGCACAATCAAATGCCTTCCCTTATTTCTGAAAAATCGCTCCCAATAATGAGAATTGGTGAGAATCGGCTCTAAATGTCAAGAATCTCTGAAAAATCGCTTGATTTGGCTGGTTTGAACTGGTTTTGTCGTTCAAAAATCGGAAACCGAGGAACTCGGTCCAAAATCGGATCGCCGGCGGCCGATTCCGGTCCAAATCGGCCGAATCGGATCGGAATCGGCCGATTTATCCTTCTATGTTTAAAATGTTGTATTGATTGCATATGTTTTGTGATTGTAAAAGGGAGTAGAGATTGAGTTTTGGGGCACCAAAATACCTGTCATGCAAAAGAACACAAAATAAATGGGAAGATAAAGAGTCTTGACCCTACACAATTGCTTTGGCAGCTGTGTACCGGTGTCTAACTCTGTGTGTGTAGCTGAGGTATGCTAAATGGTGTCACAGTGGGTTTCTTAGTTGGGAATTAATTCCAGTTCATTAGCTATTAAATGTAAGGATTATGTTGGTAATGCAATTGGGCTGATGCCTTTTTCTCAACAAAAAAATTGCACCTTTTGCATCATATAATTTCAATTCAAGTGTTTTTTATAGTTTCAGATAAGAAGAAATCTCGGTTAAGGCACCAGAATGGTCCGAAGACGAAGTCTAAGAGCAAGTTCCAAGAGTTTCTTGAATTGGAGATGGGCAGTGGAACTACCACTGCAGAGGAGGATCTCGAACTGGAGAGGAGGCTTGCAAAAAAGCTCAAGGTGAAGAAAGGAAAGCTGACTGGGCCTGATGATGGAATGAATACTCTCTTTGAGGGCCTATTTTCTGATATAGACCCTGATAATGGAATGAATTATGAATCAGATGAAGATTTACCAGTGAGAGCAGAAAGTCCCGTGCCAGATAAGAAGAAAAAACAAAAAAGAAAGCAAAGTAAACTCCAAAGTGAAGACAGAAACACAGCTGATGAAGGTAGTTCTGAGGCAGATAAGAAACGAAAAAAGAAAAGAAAGCGCAGTAAACTCCAAAATGAGGAGGGAAATACAGCTAATGAAGCAAGTACTTCTGAGGCTGGTAAGATGAAAAAACAAAAGAGAAAGAAGAAGGTTGTTGAAAAGGAGACTAAAGACGGCGAAGAAACAA
The DNA here is from genome assembly GCA_025461045.1 of Carex parvula. Taxonomy (NCBI): domain Eukaryota; kingdom Viridiplantae; phylum Streptophyta; class Magnoliopsida; order Poales; family Cyperaceae; genus Carex; species Carex parvula. The sequence continues at coordinate 14,008 of JAJGRW010000404.1, read as the reverse complement.
AACAAGGGAATGATATGTCAGAAGATGAGCCTGTTGTGAGCTCAAGTGTTAAGGCAAAGTATGTGGCACCTCATTTGCGTGCAACCGCAAATGCCGAATCCGAAGAGATTGCTCAAACGCGCCGCAGAGTGAGAGGTATGTTTTTAGTTTTTTTATTTTGCACTTTTTTCTATCATATAATGAGTTTATTTGATGAACTCGGATTTATTGCAGGTCTTTTAAATCGACTGTCTGAGTCTAATGTAGAGTCTATTACAGAGGAAATTGCTGCCATATTTCGGGTATTATATCTATATCTACAACTATGTAGTTTCTTTATAACTGTAGGAGCAACGGATTCCAGTACCTGATATTGTATAGTGCTGGACCTGATTGTGCAGAATCGTATCAGATTTATCTCTTAGGTTCATCTGAACTTTGGCCGACAGCTCATTTGTGGCTTATTAGGCATAGGGGTATTCACAGGTCAGATTTACTCGGCAACATTTTTATAAAAAAAATCAGTACAACTTGACCCAACCTACCATAGAATTTTGGTCTGGAACTGAACTGCTAAGCCAATGAGTTTGGCCAATTCAAATCTGGTCGACCTGTGGATCTGGGTCAACATTGCTACAATTAATTTTCCTATAAACGTTCTTCACATTTTTTTTAATTATATTCCACAGTCAGTGCCTAGGAGTATTGGCTGTCAGGTAATTGGTGAGGAGGTGTTGGCATCATGTTCGAGAGGGCCCCGTGGCAATGAACAGTGAGCTCACTTTCTCTCTTCTCTTGACCTTGTTTTCTTAATAGTCATACGAATGGCATTGAAGTTGGTATAATATGCTCTTTGCAGTGTCATATCAGTTGGTATAGAAGTATAGATATGCTTCTTGTTGTGTCATAGTTCCATTGACAAAACATCATGGTTTTACTATGTGATCCAATAATTTAACAGGGCACTTGCATTATCGCATTCAATTACTTTTGAGAAATTAATAATATTCACAGGTACAGCGCATAATTTTATTATCTGTATAGGTATGCTGCTGTGTTTGGAGCTTTTGTGGCTGGTATGGCTTGTCTAGTTGGAGTAGACTTCGGTGCAAAGCTTCTTGCTTCCCTTGCTAAAATATTTCAGGTACAACTTAATTGTTTGGATTTAGGATCAAATTATTCAAGTCAGTGATTTTGGTTCCATTTTGGTCCAGGTCCACACCTATATGTAGCTACTGGCATTTTGTTTTGGCTTAATTGAGACCTCTAGCTTCAAAGTTCAAAATATGGGGGCCAGGTTATATAAAATTGTCTAGAAGAGACCTGAAGAAATCTATTATATTAGCGAGGTCCTTTGAAAGCATATCCTAGATTAAATTAAATCAGATCAATTTTATTAATTCCTTGAGGTATATAAGATCAGAATGACATTTTAATATGACTTCTAGTCTATCGTGTTTCCTGTTCTACCTTAATTGCACCTGTTAGGCTATTACTGTCTGGGCAATATACATTTCCATATCTGCGGAAGCCTTTACTTTTCTGTAAATCATGTTATTTCTTTTCCCTTTCTCTCAGGATGAGTACTCAAAGGAAGACAGTCTCTCTCTTAGGAACCTGACCTTATTGTTGTGCTACTTGTTCATTTTTGGGGTCTTTTCCAGGTACATTATTCATGCATTTTGGGTTTCTTGCCAACTGCACCATATAAATCATAACATATGCAATGGACACCCTCCATTTCTCTCATTTGCAAACTGACAGTCAATATACTTGGAAGTGCTTGCAAAGAATAAGGATATATGTTTTGTTAAGTGTTGACTAATTTGCTCTTCCTCTAGTGAGCTTCTGTTGCTATGAATTTAGACATTGGTTTTCAAATTAAATTATACTCAATTCAAGCAGGTTTAGAGATTAGTTTTCAATTTTGTATGAATTTAAGTAACTTGGTTGTGTAAAATATCTGAGGGCTAGTTTGGCCATTTCTGGACTTAACATCGGTCTTCAGTTATTTAAATTGTTGTCTGGGAATTACAAGTGTGGCAAATGTTGACTATTATAGTACAGTAAAGTAGATATTATGCTAAAAAAGGTTCCAGTAGAAATATATTCAACCAGTAAATCTAAACAATTTATGTTATTTCTATTTTTATGAAAAAATTAAACAGTTTTAAATCCAAGCTGTTTCCGTTGATATTACTTATTGTACATTGCTTCTTTTTATGTGCAGTGAGTTGATGTATGATCTTCTGACTGAATTGAGCAAGCGGTTGACAGAATTGGATGTTGCCACTATCTTGACTACCCTACAGTGTACATACCAATTCTAATTGTTATTGTATAAAGAGTTTACACATTTTTACATTTATAGTACCTTAGTTTTTTTACTTCATTTTGCATTTAGATATTCCTTCTGAATTCTTAGGTTCATACCTACAATTATGGCATCAACTTTTGTTCATTGTTACGAGTGACTGTCAGATTGCTATTTTGGCATTATTAACTGTTTTACTCCTTGGAATTGCATAATTAAGGCCCCATTTAACCAATTCACCTCCTTGACCATTCATCTAAATTCTGATAAGACAGTAGAGAACAGGGTTAAAAGGAGTGTCCTAATCTGTATTAGTACATACCAGCTGTGATGGTAAAATGTTGGCAATAATATAATTATGTTCGTATGTAATGGAAATTATTTTCAAATGGCTAGGCTGTGGAATGAAGCTAAGAAGTGATGACCCAACTTCCATGAAAGATTTTGTGCTTGGTATCCAGCACAGAGTTAATGAGATAAAAACTAGCCCTAGTGGGACACAAGATGAAAATTCAAAGATAAATAGTAAAAGAGTGAGTTGACTATGCTTTTCTGTCTCTATCCCCCTAACAGGATCAAATTGGATATTTCATACTTCTTTCCCACTGTTTATGTAGATGGAGTTTATGCTTGATACGATATGTGATATCAAAAACAACAAAAAAAGGACCAAAGGGGACCCAGCACATCACACTCGTCTAAAGAAGTGGCTGCAAAAGGTAAACTATAATAATCTTTTGGTTTTTCTGAGGACCCTGATTTTTGGTTCCCCTGATTTTTCTATTATTGAATTGGGCCTGCATTGAGGGTGGATATTTTATGTTCAATGTGATGAATATTTCTGATGTTTGTCCATGTAATGTGTTAAAGTATCTTGTTTGCCTCTGCGAAATTGGAAATGCGACATGTAAACTATAAAGCAAGGGAAGTATTGCCAAGCCTCATTCTCTCTGATTTATGTAATGACTGAGTGTGCATGATCTCTAAGGTTTCGCAGGAGCAAACATGGAAATTTGGACTAATAGAATCTAATCACTGCTTTATTAATGAACATTCAATAACAGCTAAGAGCAGATGAGATACTCTTGCGGGGGCTCAAGTGGCAGAAACTACTTGATCCTAACAAGAAGGGGCAGTGGTGGTTGTCAGGTGACCTGGCCAACACGTCAGAGAATGTAGAGTTTGTAGCCACTACATTCAGCACAGAGGCTTTGGAGACACAAAAGCTTGTCCAGCTGGCATCTTCTCAGAGGATGAACACTGACTTGAGGAGGGCTATATTTTGTATTATAATGAGTGGGGAGGATTATTTAGATGCGTTTGAGAAGCTTCTCCGACTTGACATTTCTGGCAAGCAGGTTTAATATATTTAATTTCTTTTCTTTGCTTTGTTTGCTTTCTGTTATGCTTCTGGAATTTTGTGCTTGTGGTAGTATGACTTGGTGCTTTTGTCTTTGGTTTTGATTAATCTTTTGTTCAGTTTCGTCCATGTTGGCAACTTGGCATTTAGGGATCTCTTTTTCCTTTTATGCTGCTTTTGTTGGCATCGGCATTTTTTATTTGAACCATTTGTTCAACAAGATGAGTGAGGCTATGGTAATATGCATATTACACTACGGTCTGCTATGGACTCATATCTCTGTTTTTAAAGTTGAAACAGTCAATCTGAACTGTTCAACATGATCTTTATATTGTTGAGAATTTTTTTACTATTTTTTATATAGGTAGAAAGTCACTTGATTTGAAAATTCTGGACCATCCAAAAGCAGCGATTTTCTACTTATCTAAAAAAATAGTAAAAAAATTGTAAAAAATGTAAAATTTGGTCTACAAGTACATTTGGATCAACCGTAAACTTTAAAAATAGAGATATGGATTTATAGCACGGGTCTATCTGTAATATGCATATTACCATAGCCTCACTCCAACAAGATTTCCTATTTATGTGATAAAAGTACAGCACTCAATTCATAAATAAATGTTCCTGTCAAGGGTTAGCAGGGCACGAGTGCTTTCTCATTTTTAAATTTTTTGACAACTCTTCTTGTTTATCAACCATAGGATAGGGAAATCATGCGGGTCCTGGTTCACTGTTGCTTACAAGAGAAAATGTTCAACAAGTACTACACTGTCCTGGCCTCCAAGCTATGCAGCCATGACAAAAACCACAAGTTCAGCCTCCAGTACTGTTTGTGGGACCACTTTAAAGAGCTCGACTCTATGGAACTGATTCGGTCAATGAATTTGGCAAGATTCACGGCTGAGATGCTTGCTAATTTCTCCCTCTCCCTTGCTGTTTTAAAATCAGTCGATTTTGCTGATCCTGTGCAGCTAACCCCGAAACGGATTATGCATTTCAGGATGCTGTTTGAGTTTGTGTTTAACATGGAGGATTCATTGGTGTGGAATGTTTTTACGAGGATAGCAAGTTTGCCTGAGCTTGAGATTTTGAGTAGTAGTATTCTGTATTTTGTGAAGCAGTATGTTGTCGCCCCAAATAAGGGCTTCATTGGGAAGTTTAAGATTGTGAAGAAGGCGCTGGATAATGCAGCTGGTGTTTTGAAGTAATTATTTTGTTCTGATTATGATTACTTTTTCTGTGGCGGCTGCAACTTTGCTTCTGCAAAACAAGATTAGGTTATATTGATTATTATTTTTTATTATTTTTCTTGCCTTGAGAGTTGAAAAGAATACTGCGCATCTGTTAATCCGGAAATATAAGAACTGATAGGATGGATTAACTATATGCTGGTGTTCTGGTATCAGCAGTCGGAGACTCGATTTTGATGAACTTAGCTTTAGTGCAATAATGTTATTTATTTATTTCATAACCCCAATTTTTCTAAGTAATACAACATGTCATAAGATTACACTGTATATCATTGATTTTCCAGAGCTGCAGCCTGCAGTACACGAGAAAATGAATACATGAAAAAAAAAGAGATGAGGTGGTCCAGACTTGCAACTGAGTTGCACCTATTGTTGATAAACGTGATGGTAACTTCCAAGGGTTGGAATTCGTTGACAATTAATGAGATTGTCTTGACAATTGTCACAAATTACTTTTAAACTTGAAAAATCTGACATTCCAAACCTAGTCTATATTGTATGTGCTATGTTGCACACTTAAAGCTGATAAACCATAAGTTTAATTATTCATCAAACATCATTGAAATTGATGTACGTTTGATTACATTTGATGAAATATTATATTCCGCTCAATTATATGAAATTTGATACATAATTAATTTAGAGAAAATTATCATGTCCGTGCGTTGCAATGAAATATATTATAAGAGAACAAAAAAAAAAGTCTCATACAAAATGATATTTTTGTAAAGAAGTTCTGAAAAAATAAGGACCGTTAAGAATTCTGGCGGTCGGGACATTTAAAAAAAAAAATCAAGGCAACTTTGAAATTTTTTATTTTTTTGAGGATATTAAAAAAAAACCGGCTCAAGAGACAACCACATAGGCACATATAATGTCTTAAAAGGAAATTAAAACTATGACACAATACTTTGAATTTTTTTTAAAAAAGCATGAACTTTAATTTTCCTCTTATTCCATGATCGGAAAAGAAATACATCTCTTATTTGTTATTAATACACATTACAAATACCTCTAGAGTACATACACCAACAAAAAAGTGTACCAGATATACATTTTATCATGCTTGCGCACATTAAGATAATAATTCAAATCTTCTATGCACACACAAAATCAGCCTAATTCTTTGGCGTCAAGACCTACATTTTGCACGCGTGGCTGCCCACAGAAGCTGACAGCTGTCCTTGGACCCCATACATGGTTGAATGATGTAAATAGAAAAAAATCAAATAATATTATATATATATAAACAAGAGTGATACTAAAAATGATATTTGTAATGCGTATACCAAGACATACTATGAATTCGTATATTCGTATTTAATGTCATCTAAATAGCTCAAACATAATCTCCATTAAAATATATTTAGAGATGAAATTTTTTAGATAGATAAAAATTCACTACTTTAAGATAATCTAGAATTTTAAGATTATGTGATTTTCTACCTATCCAAAAAATAGAATTTTTTTAAGAAAAATATAGAATTTGGTCTCAAAATTTATTTCATATAAATATCATATTAAGTAGTTTGAATCAATTGTTTGAATTTTAAAAATAAAAAATAAAACTATAATTCGACTTGATTAACGGACTGCAAAGTACCTTTGCCTTATTTTATAAAACAAAACAATAAGTGTTGGTATCAAATTAGAAAGGAATAAAAGATAAACTTACAACCCATAAATCTCTAGTATCAACAACAACAGACGATTTAAGTCCAATACTGCCCCAATTTGCAGTGATAGTTTGATGGTTTTGTCAATTTGGGATTTTGAGTACCTTGACTAAATGACCAGATGCTAAAATGTGACCAGTACTTTAGTAGTCATACAACCATTACCCACCTCAAGCATATCAGGATCTGAAAATAATTGATAGAAACTACTCATAAATTTTACTGAATTTTATTTTAAAAACGCACAAAAACCCATAAATTAGTAAAATTTGATTTGAGTGAAAATTGATAGAGTTAGTGTCCTAGAGCAAATGTTGCTACATATTTTGTTTATATATTGGTTGATAACTTGATATAATCAACTTGTTCCTTGAGTTTAACATTATTTATAGTATCTAGAATAAGATTCTAGATTGTGAGACACTATCTCGTAACAAATAATAAACTCTAGATTCTCTAATATTTGTAATTAGCAAGGAACACTAATTACATACATATAAGATTAGCGTGATGATTAAATGTTGATTGAGTTTTACGAATCAATTGATAGAGATCGGTTTAATATCACGAATGCATATAAGAGTATATGGCATTGGAAGTGACTTTATGTTGAACATTATAAAGGGGTATGTGCACCTATGTCATTAATGTTCACATGGTGTATATTTCTGAAGTCTGAAATGATTTGGTTTTCTCACTTGAGAGCTATGCATGTGATGTGTTCCAATATGTGGTCTTCTACAAAGAGATTACAAAAAAGGTAGTTATCATATACATATCTCACTTGGAGAAGTTCGCGAAGAATCAATAAGACGAATACCCCCTCATCAAGGTATGTAAATTGTGGTGAGTAATGATATCTTTGGACCCTTAATTGAGCTTGATTATATATGCGCATTACGTAATTGTTGATTGTAAATATATCTACCTCTTGATCAAAAACTAAGCAAGTAGGACATGGTCCTGACTTGCGCTTATTATTAGAGAATATCATGTGCTATTGGATATTACACATGCAGTATATGATACTGTCTATATTGGATCAATGTTACTGTTTGGAGAACATCTCATCTGTATTAATTGGGCTAATCATAGTGCTTAATACTAGAGGTAACTTATGATCAATGAAATGTGATTTCATTGCCAACATAAATACAGATCCAAAGCGGTCACACCCTACAGAGGTACCTATTGAGATATCGTATAGTGATATGATACTTAATGGTGTTATGTGATAACACTAAGTCCAAATCTTAGAATGTATCATGTGATGTGAGACATTACATAGGTGCATTCAAATCAAACACTAAGAAGTGTGGTATCAAAGGTCGATGTTAATTGGTACATGTGATGTACAAATTAAATCGAGGAACGGTCTATATGATGTAAACAAAGTAAGACGTTGATAAAAACTTGAGTCATATGGTCCAATTTTGATTGTGTCAATGGATAGAGCTGATTCAAAGATCTGGGTGGATATGTGGAACGTTGCGAAACAGACTTACTGTTTGGGTTTTACGGCTAAAACAATTTGACTTGACCTCGGTCAACAAAAAATCAACTGCGGGAAGTGGTGGGGCTGATGTGGATCTGGTTTGACATGGTCAACAGCTAGTGAGGAGGAAGAGTTGACTCGGGGCAGGGGCATGTCTACTTTGGTCCATGGATATTTTGTGAGGGATTTCAAATGGAGTGTTGGTCCATTGGACCAACATATTGTCCTTATTTCCTATTATGCCCATATGAGGAGGTCTCGTCATCCACATATGTAGGGGCAAGATTATAATTGCAAAATTAAAGAAGAGAGTCTCTGTTTAAATTGCCTCACACCCTTCTCTCTCCTATCCTTCCATTTCTCTTTTTCCTCCTCACCTCTTCTCCCTCTCCTCTCCTTGGCCGAACCCCACAAGGGGCCACCGCCCCTTGGATCGGCCACCACCGCTGCACCACCACTGGCCGGTCGCCCTCCCGCCGCCGGCCACCACCTAAGCCGCCGCCACACCCCGTGAAGCTGATCGGCCCCGTTTGACCGATTGACTTGGTTTGGCGTTTCTTCTCCTCTTCTCACCCTCTTTCTAGATCCATTGTTGGATCGTTGTTTGAGATTCAATTGATCATTTTTGCTCATTTGATTGCTCCTCTTAAGTTGCTCATGTGTTGAGCCTTTACTTGTTCTTTTGATTCGTTTCTTGTTAAAGAAGGCAAGTTTATAAGTGAAGTAAGAGATTTGATTTTGGAGAGATTGTAGTACATCTAGTTGGAATCATCTCTCTCAATCAAACCTTGGGTGGATCAAGCTTTGAGGTTGCAATTGTAGTAACTTGGAGAAGAGACACAAGGAAGACTAAGGTGCTGGCTTTTGGCTGATCTCGCTCCTTCATTTGGAGATGTGATATTCTATACTCTATGCTTGTTCACATGTGTGATGTGAACCCTAACCTGCGTGATGCGTGCCGTTCAGAATCAGAAGATCATACATGTTTAGACTTAAAAATTTAAAATTGCACCATCTAGCTGCATGTACATCCAACAAAATTACCATTCCCAACCACCGGGTCCTGCATATGATGCCACTGTCATCTCCATCTGCCCGAGATGTCATACTACATGAATTGAAAAAAAAATTAGCATTTTTTAATCATTAGTTTAAAAAAAAAAAAGGGAAATAAGAACACCTCTTTCAAGAAAAATAAGATGAAAAAAACTGTTCCACTTGTCCTGGATATCTCCAGTTGTTCTCCAATTATTTCCGATAGTGCTGCCTAAGTAGCCGAATCATTTTGTCTGCTGTATAAATATTGATTTTGTGAATTTCTTATTATAACCTGCTAAATCTCAAGGGTATTTTAATTATTGCGAAGAAAAATATTAGCAAATTGATTACTTACCATTCACAAAGAGAGAAGAAAAATGTTCTTTCCATAGTTTGAAGAACATTGCTCATTCTCTGATATCTGCATAAGTCAGAATAAAATTAGTTATAATTTCTCTGAGAGCTGCATTATCTGGTAAATAAATCATTCTAAATAAAATACCTTTGTTTGGTTCTATATTGTCATTGTTGCAAGTTGTCATATTTCAAGTAATCCACCTCCTAGAAAGAAATACAAACAAAAGATAGATAAACTGCCAACTTACTGACAAATTATGAACATTAAAATGAGTGTAAGAAAAAATAAAATAAAAATGACATACCCAGGATGCAAAGGTATTAACATACCCTGCAAAACCTCAAAATATTAACAATGAGAAGCACTTCATGTCTCCTTCAAACATTTATACATGAGAGTAATGGCTGTTTAGTAAATTTTGAATTTTCAAGCTACTTGGGATGATAATCATGGAATTATGAAAATTGCCATTCAGATGTGTCATACAAATATACAATTATACATGAGAGTTATGTACAAACATTCAAAAGTAAGATAACACGGCAATAATAGCTCCTATCAGAACTCAGAAGTATTGACTAATTTAATTTCCAGCAGCTTTAAGCCAAAAATGCGGCTGAAAAACATCTATATAAATGCAATTCAGTCGCATTTTTGCACAAAAATTTATGAATTATATAGAATAAGCACAAATAAATCTTTGATCAAGTATCAGTTAATATTTATAGGGTATCTGCCAGTTTTGGTTAATTTATAACATGAAACGGGCCCATAAATTGATTAAAAACATTTGAATACCAAAACAAAAGCAGATAATTACTTCAAATGCATCTCTCAGATGCCAAACAAAAGGAACGCTACTAAATTTTGGAAGGAACTAAAGTCATGTCTGTGACCCTTCTATAGAATTTATATGCATCAAGTGCCTAATTTTAACAAATCTGTACAAAGAGTCCACCGGAGATCGAAACTATTGGGAAAAACTATATGCCACGGAAAACAATTTCAACATTAACAATGCTAAAATTATCAAAGATGAAATCCATCTCTCAGCATCACCACACCTCATAAGAGCATCTGCATCCCTGAAAACTATTAGAGTTTCTAATTGACGTGACAGTGTGCTAAATCAGTTCAGGGATGGTAGATGGATTTCCTTATTTAGCAACTTTGCTCAATAATTTCTTATTAATAAATAGTTTATAAACTCTCACGTGGCAAAACGATTGGCCTTATTCGCTAATTTTTTTCCTTCTGTCCACCGTCGCTCCTCCTTCCTTCGAACAATTTCGAATCTTTTTCTCTCAATTTTTGGCAGAATCATTCATTTCCGGTCGTATTTCACCTTCAATTAATTAGTTAATATCTTTTTTTTTCTCTGTATTTCGACATCTCAATTGCTGGACTTTTCCTTTACTTCGATGAGAATCTCTCAAATGCTTTTAGTACCATCTCGCATCTCTAATTTCTCCATGGAAAGAGCTTTCACTATGATTTATCCGATTTCTCAGCTTCTCTTCGATTACTCAGCTTCTCTTTCGCCCTCAGCTTCTCTTTCTCTGATTACTCAGCTCTCTCTCTGGCACTGCTGCTTCTCCACACCGCCATCTCCCCCTCGCTTCTACCAGTACCCACTTCAATCAACACTTTGTTGGTGGCTGCACCTCTACCTTAATCCAACAGCAGCTTCTCAGGTACAGTCTCTCTTTCCACTCGATGAAAAGATCAATTCACTAACTGCTTCTCCATTTTTATCAGATAAGTTTTTCCTTTCTCTCATTTACTCTAACGTGCCATCTTATACTCTTTCTCTGACACACCATAATATTGCAGTTATTTAGAAACTCTAAGCGTTTCAGGGATGTAGATGCTATAAGATTTAGTGAATACCAAAAGGTAGTGAGATCTCGATTAAATATATAATAAAATGATCCGGTTTATTTTTTCAAAGAGCATATTTCAGATCTGACGAGATCGATCAAAGGAACTCATGATTGAATAAAAAACCAACTACCCAACACTTATTTCATATTCGTAAAAGATCAAACTTAAAAGGGAAATATAGAAGGAGATGTAAGAGAATAATTTTTACTATTCTGGATTCATGGCTACGGATAGAAGGCAACTTTAGGGGAAGATCAATCCTTTCTAATAGATGCGATAACAACGAACGAACAAATCGCTTGTCTTCTAGGGTTTCAAATTGAGGAAAAGGAAATGGAGATATTGATTCTCACCGATTTTGTTCCATTAATTTGATTGTAATACATCGTGTGGTCGTATGTGTGATATGTGTGGTGAGTATGTTTCTAACTATATTTAGACTTCTGCTTGAAATTTTATTAATATTCTAAAAAAAATAGCAAATCTGTCCCCCAAACTGAAAAAATTTCATAATGACCTAATCGCCCCATGTTTGGGCGGTTAACTCTCTATACCAAACCGCCCAACTGTGGGGCGGTCAACTCTTTATACCAATCCGTCTTATGTTTGGGTGGTTTAGTCTGTGACCTTTTTTTTTAAATTCGCCTTGTCTCTCTCTCGCCCTCTCTCTTCCGATCTGCCCAGCCCTCACCCACCCCGCCTCTGTCTCTCTCCCTCGCCTACTCTTTTTCGATCCACCCAGCCCCCACCCCGCCTTTGTCTCTCTCTCTCGCCCTCTCTTTCTGATCCACCCCCACCCCCCCTCTCTCTCTCTCTCTCTCGCCCTCTCTTCCGATCCGCCCTATCAAGAGACGGTGAAGAAGTGACCATAAATATTTGGAAATTAAAATATGTTCTGAACTTAATAATATAACAATTATTTATGTTGACTATTTTACATTGCAGGTATATTATGGTGTTTGTGATGGACTTATGTGGTAGCATCATGTTCATGGATTCCAGCGGTGACACAGTCGTGATTATGTTCTCTCTCTGCTGAAGGATATTGAGAGGCCATCGAGGTGGAACTGGGGTCGAGTTGTGATCGCTCACTTATACAGAGGCTTGTGTCATGCTTGTCTAGTAAGTCTCTACTAATATTATAATTTTTATATTACAAATATTAGGGTTGAATAGGCACCAAAATTGCGCATGCTGTACAAATTCAGGTGAAGAATAGGCAGATTGCTTGGCCACTTCTTCTACTCCAGCAGTGGTCTTGGTCACACCTACCGGTCTGTCGGCCTGTTATTCCAGATCCGCCTCACCCCTGGATGAGACTAGACGTCGAGAGATGCCCCGCATATGGTGCTATAGGGTAGTCACCACACATACGAGAATACGGGCAAGGAGAAAATTGTGGGGATTTCTTATGTCCGGGGTCAGCTCCAGATGCTTCATGATAAGAACGTCACCTGGTACCCCTATAATGCGTTCTACGAGGCCAACCTTCTTTCCCGGCTGACATTAAAGCAGAGAGATCTCTGGTTATTGGGGGCCTACGTATGTTACTGGATAGTTGAGTATCACTATCCTGATCGAGTGCCCCGTCAGTTTGGCTTGGATGCGTTTGTCTCGGACTTCCCTACGCTGGACGAGCAACAGACCACTAAGTTGCACAAGTAAGTACCCGCTACTTAATTTTATTATTATTTATTACTTGTTAAAGTCTTACACATTACTAATAATATATATAATTAATTTATATTGCAAGACTAACCACCATAAGCCCAAAGTCGACTGGAGCAGCATCATGCGGAGGATTATAGAGGGCACGATATCCGCAGGATCACTTTTAGATCCTGCATATGGCTAATGATGTCGGCTTAGGGATTGGGCCTTGGGCATTGAGATATGTCGTCTGGTACCAGAGGTGGGGCATGACGCCAGTATATCTACAGGGGCACTATAGTGAAAGCATTCGACGGAAACTTATAGGTGATGCATCTAGGACTTACTTGCCTTTCGGATCGATCCAGGCTCGCGCGGTAAATATAAATGAAACCAACATATTAAAACGATAAATGTTTATTCATTCCTTTTTCTAATAATAATGAAAAAACATTGTGTGTAGCTTTTGTCCGGTATTAGAGGAGTGACACACAGCCTGGTGTGCATGGCAAAGACTGGTTAGAGAGTGATAGGATGTCAAATGCTCTAACACAGTGCACTAGTCGTTGAGGATTCTGGCTAGAACGGGCGCCTCATTGGCATATTGCATGACAGTGGGGAGAACATCAATTGGCATGAGATAAATCCCACACCATGAGATCCGGATCAGCCCTGAGTTTATCTACGATGATGAGATACCGCCACCTCCTGCAGGTGATTACAAATTAATATGAAGGTGTCATACACAATCATTCTCTTTAAAAATCTATTCTTATTAAGTTATCTTTAATTTTACAGAGGATAACTCGGGTTGGGCGTTCCACAACTGGGTGTTGAATAACAACGCATGGAACACTTACTACAAGAAGTATGAAGTTCCGGTGCAGATTGGCGAGGCGAGGTCAGTGATTTTTTTTATAATTTAATTAAATTACTAGTATTTGTGTAGAAAACTAACATTGTTTACATGCAGGATGAAGCCTCTACCAGGCTGGCCAATCCCG
>JAJGRW010000403.1:231163-244520 GCA_025461045.1 Carex parvula | reverse complement strand
TCTCCGATGTCTATTGTAACGCACTATTGTGAAAATGCCAGCGCTGATTAGTTTTGTTAACCCAAAGGTAACTACTAATTAGTGCAGTTTAAAATGCTATATGTAGCGGCCAATATGCTAAAGTTCTTCCATTTTGTTAAAGGCATTTTTGGTTTATATGCTAGTTAATGTTACCATATCGAATAGTTGTCATTTTACAAGATGATTTTTACCAAAGATAATTTGTTATGTTACATGAAGGATTCAAGGCAATCAAGTATTGAATACTTATTGTTGGTTTTTAAGCAGTGTATCACAAATTGAACAAAATGCCAATGACGTAATTTTATTCTCAATTATTGCAATCCCCATCAGATTCCCCATGCAGTTATATTTCAGACAAAAACAAAAGAAAAAGGCATGAAAACTAATTCAATAATGGGAAATCACTTGCACTATTGATTAAAGAGCTCACAATTGACCAACATTTTTAATATCAATATTACATATATATAGCCTTTACTATCTCCATTAGTTCCTAACCTTGGGAAAAAGAAAACAAAAAGGTTGACAAAGGATCAACCTTTCTCTGTATGTACATGACCGACAAAAGAAAGAAACATCAAAAGGGTTAACATCTATGTTGACATGATCATGCAATAACACAAAATCCAGCTGCTCTAATCAAGGCCGCAGTTAACGTTTGCACTTGGTGCAGTAGTGAGTTTCTTTCGACATAGGAGTGGCACACACATAGCAGAAGCAGTATCCACACCTGCCAAATTAATACAACACAAAAACAAAATGTCACACAAGTTGGCTAGTTACAGTGAATATTGTATACATCTCAACCAAAAACCGTACTGGCAAATAACAAGTTCCTATAGACAAAAACACCTGCTATGTTGTACTAATTTTAGCAATATTTTGGGAAAACAGGAAGCCAACCACCTAAAAAGAAAAAGAACAAAAGCCGGTATACACAGTTCAAGCCTGATCTTATTACGCCAGTATACTGATACTGGACCCAGCTGTTAAAATATTTTGATCAACAAGAAAAAATAAGAAGATATGGTACTATGCATAGCGCGGATTTGACCGTTTATAAAGTACAAACAGTCCATCTGAACCGTTCAACATGATCTCCATATGAAAATGTACTTGTAGATCAAATTATACATTTTTTACAAAAAATTTCCTATTTGTTTACATAGGTAGAAAATCACTTGATCCAAAAGTTCTAAACCATTCAAAAATATTGATTTTTTACCTATATAAAATAATAAAACAATTCTAAAAAAAGATAAATTTAGTCTACAATTACATTTTAATAGGAGATTACGTTGAACGATTCAGGTTTACTATTTGAATTTGAAAACAAAGATAATAATCCATAGTCCGGACCAATCCATGCTATGCATAGTACCATAGCCTCACTCAAAATATAATATTAACTTCTTGTAACAAGTAACTAATTTAAAAGCCACAACGGTACCAGTCACCAAGAAATTCATACCTGCATTTCATGAACATGCACCCGTCAATCTTCTCCACATACATCCTGCACTGGGGGCACCTCTGCCACCTTTTATCTTTCGCCAATTTTCTGAGCATTAAATCCTCCTGCCCCCTCTCATCCTTACCAAGCCTTTGAAACTCTTTACAACTCATGTCCCCATGCCAAGGCACCTTACACTTGGCACAAAACATCCTGTTACAATGCGGGCACTCACAATTTCTCACTTCTTCACCTCCTTCATCATCTACCAGCAGAGCAGAGCAATCTTTAAAGGGGCAGTAAAACTTGTTACGACCTAAAGAGGATTCACATAGAACACGACCCCATTTGTCGAATGTGTCAACTGGGAGGATGTGTTGGCAGGTTAACGGGTCGAGAAACCCGGATTTGCAACCCGGGTGAGGGCAGGGGATGATGGCATTGCTCCCGTCAAGCTTAGAGGTGATGTAGTTTACAATGCAGGAATTGCAAAATATGTGATTGCAAGGGTTAATGTGAAAAGATTGGATTTCTGAGACCTGCTCCATGCAGATTTGGCAAAGGAATTTGGCACGGGTAACTCTATTATGGCTTTTGGCAGGTTGCTTCCCTTTTCGGTCAGTGGGGTCAGGTTTTGATATGTCAGAGCCTAAAATAATCAGTTGTGTATACAGCCGGTAGCATGTTATGTAATTGGTGATCTTAGAACAAATGCAAATTGATGCTGGTATTGTGAAAATAATATAAACAAAGAAACAAATATCATGTGTCCTTTGAGGACAAATGCTTGAACAGTGTTTTACCAGAAACTGTATGTTTGCCAAGAAGGCGTTCCATAGAATGCTTTCTTTAGCTGCATTCTTTATTTCCCTGTATTTTAAAGAAACTATATACTTGCCTAATGCCCACAACATGTTGGAGTATATAGTTGGAAACCCTAAATCCTAAACCCTAAACACCAAAAACACCCCTTGTAAAACCACACTCAAGTAAATAGAAATTAAACAACCCTTTCGAATTGGGGATAGCTACCTTGCTCTTGCTCTGTCCCTAGAGGGAAATCCTCCCTTTCTTTCTCGGATTGCATTGTCATGAAGAGAATCTCTTGAATCTGGAGTTCTTCCGACGACAAGAGCATATCATCGTCGCTGTCAATGACGATAATACCCTCGTATCCTCCTTCCTCTTTCCTTTTACCTTTGCGATCGCTGGTTTCTTCTCTGGATTGCTCGCCTCTTTCCAATTTCTGGAGTTCTTCCGACAATAGCACATCGTCGGCGCCTGAACGAACATCATTGTCGCTGTCAATGACGAAATTACCTCGCCTCCTCCTCCTCCTCCTTCCTCTCTCCTTTTACCTTTGCAATCGCTGGTTACTTCTCTTGATTGGTCGCCTCTCTCCAATCTCGGCCGCTTTGCTCTCGATCTCGGGTTTTCAATCGAAGTGGAAGCGCGAGTTCTTGCCATTTTACTGCAAGGAGCATAGAAGGGGGACAGGGTTTGGAGATGTTTAGCAAAGCGAAAGGTGAAGTGATGTGTCGTTTTCTCAGGTTCATCGAATAAGAATCCTCCAGGTACCTGATTCACGCAAATTGAAACGGACAGCCTAGATTAACTCAAAAATGGTGCCTATTCGGGAGATCAGGAATATGTTTGCTTTAAGATTCGTGCCAAGTTAAAATAACTATCCTGAGCCGTCCTTTTTTAATTTGCTTGAGTCAGGTACCTGGGACTGGGGATGTCCGAATTCGATGAACAATGGATATTTTGTGCGAATCTATATGTGGCGCACACCATCTGCTCCAGTGAATTATCGGACGGCTGTGATTGAAGGAGAAAGCCTGTGAGCGGAGAAGGCTGTTTGGGCATTTCTATGGAGGTGTTTTATGTGGATCTTATCAGTCTCAATCCCTATGATCCACTGTGTCGGGTGTCGTGTGCTTTGAAAAAAATCAGACATAGTCGATAACTCGATATCAGTGAGCATAAACTAAAAAAATGTTAAAGTACGTATGTGTATGTGATATAAATAATAAATGTGATAAAAAATACTATATTTTAAAGGTTGATACTTAAGAAACAATCAACAATTGAACGGATTTAAATTAAAAATCAAGATCATTAGTGCTCCTTGTGGTCAAGTTTTATATTCGGCTACTTTGTGAGCTGCACCGAAAATCTTACAAAAGAAAATCTATCATATGCCACTGATTTGACCGCAGAATAATAGAGGTGTACTATGAAAGCGTTTTCAAAAACATTTTTGACTTTTGAAAATAATTTATCTAGGCCCGTTTTGGCAAAATCACATAATAATAAAGACATGACAGTGAAAAGGAGTCCGGCTACTATAACACTAGTGTCATTTCAAATTAAATAACACCATATCTTAAACCATTGGATCTACTTTAATATTCGTGTACAAGATAGGGCTGGAATGACACTAGTGTCTTGCACGAATATTAAAGTAGATCAAATAGTTTAAGATGTGGTGTTATTTAGTTTGAAATGACACTAGTGTTATAGTAGCCGGACTCAGTAAAAAGTTGTGTTATTTTAAAGCCTATGAGGTAGAAGGCAGGCCGAAGTTTATAAATGTTTTGGGCTTCTTTTATTTATCAGGCCTTGATGAACTCCACGGCCCAAACAATTGAAATAATATCAAGTGCGGGCTATTAATGGACTCTGTAATCCAATAGCCCAGTAGCATTATGGGTCCTCTTGACTATAATTGACAACTAAGTAATAGAGAAAAAAATTTAATTTCGATAGGTTCCGCTTCCGTTTGATTTACTTTAAGATTCGTACGCATTAGATCCGCATGAATATTGAAGCAGACACACACATATCTTAAAGGGAATCGGATGGAATGAATCAACATACTGCCATTATTAAGAATTAACAAAAAAGATGCATCCATTTAGTTTGAAAAGGAGAGCAGTGGATGATTAATCCGTGAAGACTTTATATGGACAAGGCATTAATTATACTAGTCATATATACTTAATTGGAAGATGCCTTCTCACGCTGATCACAATATTTCTAAATTATTACTTGGACATAGCATTCACTCAAAGTGACGCCCGGTGACGGACAGACTACCATATCAACATCTGATTTAGATGAATAAATTGTTTAGATAAAAAGAACATAACTAGTATATAGTCGATGGGGAGTGAGTCTATGGTATGCATAGCGCACAATATTGATCTGTAATATGGATTAATCATTAATATTATTGTTTCATTGTTTAAATAGTCGATTGAACCATTCAAGTGACATTTTCATAGAGATCATGTTAACGGTTCAGATTAATTATTTGATCCTCGAAAATGGAGATTTTCATCCATAATACATCTCAGTACGCACTGTATAGTACCGTAGCCTCACTTCGACAGATACCAATCTAATTATTTGGTTTCATCATCTTGTTAAATTATGTTCATTATGCAGATCTCAAATTCGAATTAAATCTGTTAATTAATCAACCTTCAATCAAAGGACAGCCAAAAACATACTATCAATGCATGTGAAAGCATGTGCAATTAAGAAGCATGGCTGTATACACGTATGAATATTTGTTTATTTCCACCGAAAACTGGGCACCACTTGGATCGACACAAAGATTTAATAACGAGAAGTCAATTCTTCTCCCTTTTGGCAAAGTTTTTATTTATTTTTTTATTTGCAAGGCATCTTTTTGCCACATAATGTCTTCACAGCTCACTAATTAAGTGAGCAGACCGGAGTAGGGACAGATGAATACTTATCACTTCCATAATTAAATAAATTTTAATTTGTTGTAAAATTAAAATGAAGTTGTAACAAAAGTAAAGTAAATAACAAGAGAGATAGAGAGAGCAATAACATAATTTTATTCTCTTCTAATTGTATATTCTTTCTTGCTTTTACAAAGCATCTATTTATAGGCTAGAAAGAGATGTTACAATAATAAAGAAGAAAATAAATATCCATAGTAGTGGAACAGTGGAGTAGTGGAGTAGTGGAGAAGTGGGGCAATAAATTGAACATCTACATAAATCATATTAAATTTGATTTACAACACTTCTCCTTGGATGTTCATCTTTCATTATATGCTATTAATATGATACTTCATGATCAATATTAACACGATACTTCCGGTCCGTGTACTGCCTCATTAAAAACCTTATCAAGAAAAATTCATTGGGACAAAAACTTGATTAAGGAAAAAAGAGTACAGTGCGTATAACGCTTCCCCTCATTTAGATATCATTAAATATTCTTCAATCGGTGTAGACCTATCTTCTTTGTGAGTTGTTCAAACACCTTCGTCGACAAAGATTTTGTGAATAGGTCTGCTAAATTATCGATTGAACGGACTTGGCAAACATTGATTACGCCTTCCTTTTGTAGGTCATGTGTTGAAAAGAACTTTGGCGCAATATGTTTAGTCCGGTCTCCTTTCATATAACCTTCTTTGATTTGTGCAATGCATGCTGCATTATCTTCATGCAGCGGAGTAGGGATTTCCTTGATGTTTTCAAGCCCGCATTCTTCTTGAATATTTTGAATCATTGACCGTAACCAAACGCATTCTCGACCTGCCTCGTATAAGGCGATCAGCTCGGCATGATTTGATGATGTTGCCGTAAGAGTTTGTTTTGTTGATCGCCATGAAATTGCAGCTCCACAATAAGTGAATACATATCCTGTTTGGGATTGTGCTTTATATGGATCCGACAAATATCCCACATCTACATATCTAATTAATTTGGATTTTGTATCCTTTTGATAATATAACCCCATATCTCTAGTTCCGCAGAGATATCGAAATATGTGTTTAATTCCATTTCAATGTCTTCTGGTTGGTTTGAAACTATATCTTGCTAACACATTTACTGCAAATGCGATATCGGGTCTTGTATTATTTGCAAGATATAATAATGCCCCGATTGCACTTAAGTATGGTACTTCAGGACCAACCACTTTTTCATTATTTTCTTGTAGGCGAAAAGGATCATTTTCTGCATTTAGCGATTGTCCGACCATGGTGTGCTCAAAGGATAAGCTTTATCCATATTAAATCTCTTTAGTACTTTTTTAACATAATTTGATTGATGGACATTTCATTATTTAGATGCTCGATCTGCAAGCCGAGACAAAATTTAGTTACACCAAGGTCTTTCATTTCAAACTCATTTCTCAACAATTTTGCAGTATTCTCAATTGATCAGAGTCAAAATAATGATGATTTACGTAGGATTTTGGCTTAGGTTTTACATATTTTCTCACACTTATATTTAATTAATTAGAGAAAAAGGCTACTGTCGCCCTTCTTTATGTTTTATTGCAAAAAACAGGTTTTGGGACTATTTTACACCAAATTGAGCTAGAATCGGGTCAATCAGATTAGCGACGCTCATCGACTTAAGTCTCTGTTACGGCCAGTATTGACTAATACGGACCAGGCCTAGCACAGACCAGAAGATAGCGCTGGAAGCATTAAACCCTAACTGTCAAGGTCCTAATACGGACCGTATCACTTGATACGGTCCGTATCCGAAGGCGTCCCTTGGGGAATAACTGCCGACAGCTGTTTCCAGATCAGTTTCTTAGCCCCTACTCAACCTCCAGACGTCCCTCCACTCCTATATAAGGCCCCTGGGCAGAAGGAATAATCATCTTTGTAATTAGGGTTAGATTTGATTAAAGTGAGAAGAGAGGAGTGCTTGTAACAATGCCGTTCCGCGGCTAAGTTTCTTTTCTTAGGGCTAGGCAGTAAACCTTGTCACTCTTGATGTTTTGATATATATATTTCTGTTGATTATGGTTTCTTGTTGTTGTATCAAAATATTTTTGTGATTTATTATCTCTTCATCTAACTTCAATGATCTAGTTTGAGTCCGTTAGGGTAGTGACAGTACTTTAATGGTAAGAGAAACTATTTGTATGAATTAGCCTCGTTGAGATCTATTAGGTTTATGTGAAGAAAACCTTAGCGGGGAAACCATAAACCAGACCAACAAAACGCGTACCAAATTCCATCACTTGCGTAAGGAAAATCGCAGTGATCTGTGTAGTAATTTGGGATTTTTAGAGATCAGTCATTTGTGAAAGGAAAATCGCAGTGTACTATGTAGAATCTCGATGAAAGATCTGTCATTCTTGCGTAACATAAATCGCAGTGACCTATGTGGTTATCTTTCATAAAACAACAACAGAAATCAGACGCAACAGGAATATATTGTCAAGGCGGATTGAGTGGCAATGGTGTGCCGAAATCCTAGGAATTCTCATCTCTATCTTTATTTTAATTACTTTTAATTGCTTCCTAATTTACATTGATCAAAACAACATCTCTCAATTTTCAAATTTCGTCTAGCCTTTCGAAAGATTGTGATTCGATCGCTCAAAGCATTGAACCAATATTCCCTGTGGATCGACCTCGAATATACTACTCGAGAGGATTGTGCGCTTGCAGTCCGAACCGATAGCATTTTCGAGTTTATAAATATTAAAAGAAACATTGCTCTCTTTTGAGTGATCATCAATCTCTTCAAGAGATCCAATAATGTTCAAATCATCAACATACACTGCAATGATTGTAAAACCTAGATTTGATCTTTTAATGAAAACACACGGACTGATTATATTATTTGTATATCCTTCTTTTAGAAGGTACTCACTCAGTCGATTGTACCACATTCGGCCTGATTGTTTTAGTCTGTATAAAGATCTTCTTAATTTTATAGAGTACATTTCTCTAGGTATTTATATGCTTCAGGCATTTTCAATCCTTCGGAGATTTTCATATATATGTCACTATTAAGTGAACCATATAAATATGTTGTTACGACATCCATAAGTCGCATTTTTAGATTTTCTGTAATTGTGAGACTTATTAGAAACCTGAGAGTTATCGCATCCACTACAGGTGAATACGTCTCTTCATAATCGACTCCAGGTATTTGTGTAAAGCCTTGTGCCACTAACCTTGCTTTATATCTCACAATCTCATTTTTCTCATTCCATTTTATTGCAAATACCCATTTGTAACCTACAGGGTTAACATCTTTAGGGGTTAAGACTACAGGTCCAAAAATATTGCGCTTTTCAAGCGAATCTAATTCAACCTTCAGACATCTTTCCATTTTGGCCAATCATTTCTGTGCATACACTCTTCAGGAGTTTTTGGCACATAATCTTTCTCATTTAGCACATCAATTGCTATAGCATATGCAAAAATTTCATCAGCACATGTTTCATTTCGGTTCCATATTGTACCATTCTGTACATAGTTTATTGAGATCTCATAATCATTAGGTACCTGAGTTTCTTCTGGAACTTCATCAACCTCTTCTAGAGTTTTATCAACTTCTTCAGAAGTTTTACCATTAATCTCTTCTGAGATTTTATCAACTTCTTCAGGAGTTCTACTATCAACCTCTTCTAGAGTTTTATTGACTTCTTCAGGAGTTTACCATCAACCTAAATATAACGTGTCTATGAAATCTTAGGGGACTCGATTTATTCAAATTAGACATAATATTTAACTCGATTTAAGCAGTCAAGCAAATTAGACATAATATTACTTAATATTGTCCACGTGACGAGTTTGTCCAAAATCTTAGGGGACTCAATTTTTTTTAAGCAGATTTAACTCCGAGTTAACATATATTAATTGTATAACTCCGAGTTAACATATATTTAAACTCCGAGTCCCCTAAAAATATTATGTCTATGAAATCTTAGGGGAAATATTAAGTAATAATAGAGAACTCGGAGTTAAATTTATGAATAAATCGATTTGCTCAATTATTACACATGAGAAATATATGAATAATTCTTGATTTATTCATATAACTCCGAGTTAACATATATAATAACTCCGAGTTAACATATATTTAAACTCTGAGTTAACATATATTAATCGGAATTAGTGCAAACATAATATTTTACAACTACATAAATATTATGTTTTGCACAAATCGAGAAATGGTAAACTAGATTTCATAAGTAAAGGTCTAGCAATTAACTGCAATCTTTTAATCAACGATTCTGCTAGACCGTTTTATGTATGAACATGGGCCACTGGATGTTCTACCGTAATTCCAATAGACATGCAATAATCATTAAAAGTTTGAGAAGTAAACTCTCCTGCATTATCAAACTGGATTCTTTTAATTTGATAATTCGGAAAATTAGCTCTCAATTGGATACTTTGTGATAATAGTCTAGCAAACACAACATGTCTTGTTGCTAACAAACTCACATGTGACCAACGTGTTGATGCATCAATTAACACCATAAAATATCTAAATGATCCACATGGAGGTGTAATAGGCCCACATATATCTCCTTGAATTCTTTCTAAAAATGAAGGAGCTTCAGGTCCAATTTTATTTGGAGATGACCTAGTAATTAGTTTTCCAAGAGAGCATGCTTCGCATGTCAATTCTTTTGATAATAGGATCTTCAGGTCCTTTAGGGGATGCTCATTTACACTTTCAATTATTCTCCTCATCATTATATTTTCTGGATGACCCAATATGTCATGCCACAAAGTAAATAACTTTGTATCAACTAACTTCTGGTTAGTAACAACTAACTTCTGGTTATTAACCATATTTGATTCTATTATACTTATATAAGTACCATATAGTCCAGAAGACAATGCTTGCATCTTTTCCATTATAATTTTCTGACCATTTTTAATAGATGTGATATGAAGATATTCGCAATTTCTCTCATTCATAGTTTCAATATGATAACCATTATTTCGAATATCTTTAAAACTTAGTAGATTTCTTCTGGATCTACTTGAATATAATGCA
This sequence comes from Carex parvula, assembly GCA_025461045.1. Taxonomy (NCBI): domain Eukaryota; kingdom Viridiplantae; phylum Streptophyta; class Magnoliopsida; order Poales; family Cyperaceae; genus Carex; species Carex parvula. Next base: position 234,227 of record JAJGRW010000403.1, on the reverse strand, counting down.
TCATCTATTATTAATTTTGTTCCTTCAGGTAACAAAATACAAGCTCTTCCGGAGCCTTCAATTAAATTAGTTGTGCCAGATATAGTGTGGATATTAGTCTCACCAAGATGCAATTGTGAAAAATATTTCTTACTTTTCAATATGGTATTTGTTGTTCCGCTGTCTACTAGACATGGATCTTCTTTACTTACCATTGCGTCAGTCATTTTCCTTTAAAATAAAAGAATGCAAGAATAAATTAAAATAAACTACCTTTATTCATTTGTTTGCATCTAAAAATATAAAAGTAATCTAAACTTTTATTAAACATAAACATAAGCTTCTATATTATATTTTCTCCCTAAGTAATAATATTTATTTCTTCATCCATATTCTGGAAGAAATCTGATACATCAAGATGTGTATCCATATGGCATTCATATTCGGGGTCATTTTCAGTAAAATTAGTTTTCACATTTTCCCCCTTTTTCTTGATTGAGGCTTGATAAAGCTCTACAAAATGCTTGGGTGTACGACAGGTACGCAATCAATGATTTGTCATCCCACATCTGTAACAAACATCTTCAGGATGTTTTCCTTTCTCATTTTTCATTAATACGTATTTATAACAAAATACAACTTCAAGTTATTAATACCATAACTTCGAGTTATGATAAATGAAAAAGGAGATAAATTCAAGCTTTGTGAGATTTGTCATATGTACTACAAAACAGATACGTATTAATAATTTCATATTATTAATGTCATAACTTCAGGTTATTAATGCCATAACTTCATGTTATTAATGCCATAACTTCAGGTTATTAATATCATAACGTCAGGTTGGGAAAAGGGAGATGAATAAATATAATAAAAGAATATGTAAATTGCATAAATAAATAAATTTAAATGTATTAATAACTTCAGGTTAATATTATATAACTTCAGGTTATAATAAAATACTTATTTAATAACTTCTGGTTATTAAATTGCTTGACTGCGCTATGTAAAATTTAATTTGAAATAACTTCGGGTTATATTTTCATCCAATGACCTATAATAACTTCTGGTTATTATATTGATTTTATATGAAAATTTCTAATAAAACTTCAGGTTTTTAATTGAGAATAACTGCAGGTTATAATAACTGCTGGTTATTATATTAATTTTATATTAAAATTTCAAATAGAACTTCAGGTTCTAAACAATTATAATAACTTCAGGTTATTATTCTTATTATTCTATTTGAGTAATACGAACTTCAGGTTCTTGATAAACATTTAGTTTTGATAATAACTTCAGATTATTATTCCATCATTCACTTCAAGGAATGATTCTTATAAACTAAAACAAACATAATCAAAAATTTAAATGAAATTTAACTTAATAATCAATCATATAAATTACTTACAGAATAACTTTGCAACTTCTTCCGAGCAACTCGTGCTGATAACGTGTTGTAAAATTAAAATGAAGTTGCAACAAAAGTAAAGTAAATGACAAGAGAGATAGAGAGAGCAATAACATAATTTTATTCTCTTCTAATTGTATGTTCTTTCTTGCTTTTACAAAGCCTCTATTTATAGGCTAGAAAGATATATTACAATAATAAAGAAGAAAATAAATGTCCATAGTAGTGGAATAGTAGAGTAGTGGAGTAGTGGAGTAGTGGAGAAGTGGGGCAATGAATTGAACATCCACATAAATCATATTAAATTTGATTTACAACACAATTATATATATTAAAATTTAGTTGATTCTTTTTAAAGTTTTTAATACATAGTTTTAACTTCTCCTCGTAAAATATTTAATGTATGTTTGCAGTTTAATGGTTAGAATAATTTCTTTTAATAAAGATTGAAATTGAGTCACCTAACTATGTAATATCCACAAAATATCCTTATCTGTTAAATTAACTGAAAAATAAAGAGAACACAGGACTCCCAAGAAAGCTCTCTTCTCACCCAATTTTATTTCTCTGTTAATCTTGTATAAAATTACATGGCTGCTTCATGCCTATTTATCAATTGAGAAATATTTTGTATATCATGCTAAACATGGAAACCAATCCAAAGAATTACAAGTAATCAGAAAACTATCTATTTCCTATTTCACTAGATGCATACATGATTGATATCATTGAATATTTTATTTCCTCCTTTTATTAGATACAGATCTATTTCGGCTTGTTCCCCAAGTTGTCAGGATCCGAGTGTAATCTTAACACTCCCCCTCATGAGGGTACGTAAATATCTACCATTCTGATCTTCTCCAGTATTTCTTCAAATGATTTAGTTGCCACCGCCTTGGTTAAAATATCTGCCACCTATTCTGTTGATCTAACAAAGGATAGAGAAATAACATGAGAATCAAGTTTTTCTTTAATAAAGTGTATGTCTACCTCTATATGTTTGTCATGTCGTGTTGCACCAAATTATGTGAAATATCAATGGCAGTCTTATTATCACAATACATTAACTTCATCTCTTTTTTCGTTTCCAGTTCTAATTCAATGATCATTTTTCGTAGCCATAATAGTTCGCAAATTCCTTTCACCATGCCTCTAAACTCGGCCTCAGCACTAGATAAGGCGACCACATTCTGCTTCTTACTTCTCCATGTTACCAATTTTCCCCCAACGAAAGTAAAGTAACCCGGTGTTGATTTCCTATCCATGATGTTTCCTGCCCAATCTGCATCTGCGTATCCTTTAATTTTTGTATCTCCATTTTTTTCGAATTTGATTCCTTTGTCGGGTGTCCCCTTGAGATATCGTAGGATACTTGTGACAGCTCCCATGTGATCTTCACTTGGATTATGCATAAATTGACTCACTACTCCCACTGCATAAGCTATGTCAGGTCTAGTATGTGACAGATGTATTAATTTTTCAACTAACTTTTGGTATTTTTCTTTGTTCGTAGGACATTGGTCAGGACAAATCTCAAACATTTTGTTCCATTGGGGTACTAACAGGTTTACAATCCAACATTCCAGTTTCGGCCAAGAGATCAAGAACATACTTTCTTTGAGAGAGAAATATAGCCTTTTTTTTATCATGATACTTCAATTCTGAGAAAGTATT